>BTHU01000019.1:45276228-45763728 GCA_036184795.1 Tokudaia tokunoshimensis
ACGCAGATGCTGGCGGGCCCCACCAGGGTCATAAGTTCCAGACCAGCTTGGGCTACAGAATGAGTGAGACCCTGTCTCAAAACAAAACCAGTGAACCAAGAAAAAGAAAATATATGTATGGTTGTGAACTTGATTGTGTTGATAAGGTTCGTTTGAAAGGGAAAGAACTACCCATCTATAGGTACCTGTAATCAAGCTGCCAGCGGCAACTGCTTTTATTGAAATGTAAAATTACAAATGTGTAAAGCATCTCAAGAGGGCAGAGGGATACAGTTAGAGTGTGTACAGGAGCCAGGGCTAGTCCAGTTAAAGCCAGTGTTTGCTGAAGGCCCTGTCTTCACTGTCAGCCTATTCTCTTGAAGCCGGCACCTGTGTTGCTGTACTGGGTCTTCCAGCAAGTGGCTGCCCTCCTAGCAGGTCCCGGCGATGATGGTTCTGTCAGAAAGCTCTACAACTGCCCTTCCTCACCTTGAAGCGCCAGGATGAGCAATAAATATCAGTGAAGGCCTAAGACTTCAATAAATAAATACATGTTCCACATTGTTCTATTCATAAATAAGCTCAGTTCTACTAAGACTATAAAGGACAGAAAAGTGGGACAGCAAGATGGCACTTGGAGTAAAAGTGCTTACTGCCTACCCTGACAACCCAAGACTATGGCGGGGGCAGGGGGTACACTCCTGAAGTTGCCCTCTAACCTCCACGTGTATGCTGGGGCCCATGCACACTCACAGACTTGACTTTTTTTTTTGTTAAAGATGCCTAGAATGAAACGCTTTAGGTTGTTATAATTGTTCATCCTTAACACATTCTGCAAAGGAATTCCAATATATTCCAGTATTTATGTGTGTAAGATACTTAGTATAGATGAGCAGCCATCAGGACCTCTCTGTGGAATCGGTTTTTCAGTTCCCTCCTCCCATCTGTGGCTTCCTGGAGTCATCAGTCATGATGGCCAGCACTATTACACACTGGGTCATTTTTCTGGTCACAATTTAAATTTCTGTGATTTTTGTTGTAGTTGAGGGAGGATTTCTCTATAACAACCCTGACTTTCCTAGAACTAAAGTCATGTGCTACCTTCACTTGGCTCCCAATTTATATCTTTAAAGTAACATCTCCAAATCCTGGAATAGGAATGTTATAACTCTACTGATTTCTAGCTATTTGTCTTCCTAAAAGGTAATATATATATATACAATACTTTAACTTTTTCAAACAAGGAAATGGCTAGCTTTATTGGTCAGTATTTATTATTCAGTATAGGTATATGAAAATCCTGTCATAATCTTCCTGCCAAAATGCTATTAATCTTAACTACCAACTCAGAGTTTGTTTTTGTTTGTTGTGAGATGGTCTCAATGTGGTCTAAGCCGGCCTGGAACTTAGGGCAATTCACCTGTCATCGTTTGGAGTGTTGACATTAAAGCTGTTGAGCCACTGTGCCCGGCTAGGGTTTTGCTTTTAATGTTTATGAGTGTTCAGCCTATGTATTTGTATGTCTGTGTACCACTTGAATGCCTGGTGCCCACCAAGGCCACAAGAGGGCATCAGATTCCCTGGGACTAGAATTAGAGTTGTGAGCTGCGTGTGGGAAGTGAACCTGGATTCCTTAGAAGAGTAGCTCGTGCTCCCAACAGTTTAGCCATCTTTTCAGTCCCTGTGTTTTGTATTTTTGAGACGGAGTCTCATTATGCAGCTCTGACTGTCCTAGTTAGACCAGGTTGGCCTCAGTATTGGAAAGACCCACCTGCCTCTGCCGCTTGAGTGCTGGTATTAAAGGCGTGAGCCACCTCGCTGGCTTTTAGCTGGAGTTCTGTGAGAACCAATTTAGAGTTGTGTTTGTTATGAAATTACAATTTTAGGAAAGAGTCTTAAACAGTCAAATGACATAAATCTCCAGAAGTTTTGTTCCCTTAAAAGAACTAGGAGATTTAAACCCAAAACTCTGATGGAGCTGTGATTCCCAGCACTGATTCCTTAGACTGGGACTTGACGTGTACAGGCTGAAATATGCGCATTTGCTTCTTTATTGTCATGGGATAAGTAGGGAAGCCAGCACAATTTCATTTCTCCTTAGTAGAGAAAAGTTGGAATACTCTGAAAGGGCCCTTTTTGGGTAGCTTCAAGTTCTGGCTTTTTACAGAGGAGCAGAAGGCCACAGAGTTTCCTAGGTAAGACCTTGCTTTGTGCGCACACTGCCTTTACGTAGTGGTGTTTGGAGCTCATAAGATTACAGTTCCCGGTCCTTAGCACCCCCTGGTCACATCAGCTGCTGACATTTTTTTTTTAGTAGGGGGTTTTTAGGTCAGCATATACAGGCCTAGAAAAAAGGTTTCATAGATACCTATCCCATAGCCTTCACTTCACAGCTAGTCAGTGGGAGACACTAGAGGACTTTTTTTTTCTAAGCCTCATTTCCATTTTCCTGATAGTAAGTTTTACCAGTCAGTCCTCGTGTCTTCTGACTACCATCCCTCCCACTGTTGGTAACTGAGGATGGAGAGACTGGCAGGCTTCCTGTGAGAGCATCAATGGCTTGCAGGTGGATGTGGTGGGCAGTCCTTAACACTGGGCCTCACAGGCAGGGCTGGACTCCAGGCGCTTGCGCAGGTGGTTGGCGAACTCTATCTGGGTCTGTGACAAGACCTGGTTGATGACGGTCTTTGGCAGCCAACCCTGGAGTAGAGACAAGAGCACTGGGATCCTCGGCACAGTTCTGTACCCCACATAGGCAGGGGCACCTCAAACTTGGTCTTGCTGGTTCAAGGGGGCAGCCTTTGCTGCCCTATTGTTAGATAGGACATATGACCCCGAGCGAGACATCCGCGTGTCACCTGAAAGGTGAGAATCATCACCTACTGGGCCTAGGCCCACCTCTTTGTAAATGGTCATAATTATATATAAAACTGGTTTTTACAAAAAGCTATCTTGGAATCTCAAATGTGTGATCTTCCTACTTTTGCCCTCAAGTACTGAAATTTATGACACTGCATCTAGAATTTTAGATGAGGTGAAAGGAAGCTTTCGAAGCTTCCACAGTGGCAGAATAATAGCAAGGCATTTTAAGTCCATTGCCTGTGACTATCAGAATGCAAGAGGAAGGCTGGAGAAATGGCTTAGTGAGTCAGACGTGCCTGACCGTCTGATAAGTTCCTGGGACCCAAACAGAGGAGGGAAAGACCCGAGTCAAAACAGTGTCCCTCTGACGTCCACGCTGCCGTGACACGTGAACACCTACATTCACACATACACATCGTGCACACACAACAATAAAGTGCTTTAAAAGTCGAGGAAAAAATGCAAGAGGCTTCTCTCTGTTGGGGGACGAGAGCATATTGCTGCCACTGCCTCCCCCCCCCCCCCCCCCCGCCACCCGTGCCGCCGTCTCCCACGCCTCTCACCTTCAGGTCTATAGTGAGCAGCCAAGTGAGTTGAGTCTTTGAGGGACTTCCAGCCAGTGGATGAAGGACCATGCAGGTGGGGCCGTGCTCAGCTCTGTCAAGCAGGAAGACAGGGAGAGTTCTTAGACTGGCTAGTTACGCTTCTAGAGCCCCTTGAATCTTAACTTTCATCAGGAAGTACTTTTCCAAAAATACTACCTAAGGGTTGGCATGGGTACGAGCTCATCAGAACCTGCTGGTTGTGGCCGGAGGCTTCCTGCTGGGCCACCATCATTAGAACCCAAAGAAGCCTTCTAGCTTTGGAAAATTATTAGGATTCTTTTTTTTTTTTTGGTTTTTCGAGACAGGGTTTCTCTGTGTAGCCCTGGCTGTCCTGGAACTCACTCTGTAGACCAGGCTGGCCTCGAACTTAGAAATCCTCCTGCCTCTGCCTCCCAAGTGCTGGGATTAAAGGCGTGTGCCACCACCGCCCGGCTAATTATTAGGATTCTTAGAACTTCCGGGAGGGTGGGACGGACCTGCGGAAGTGGGGGCTACTCTGGTCATTAGTTTATTAAAGCGGCGCGGGGCTAAGAATTGGTTTCCTGGAAGTGGGGATCAAGATTATAGCACCGCAGTTTAGAGACCACTGCCAGCTTTTACCTGATGACACCACTTTGCTCCGGCATCTCCCCAAAATGCGTGGCCATGCCTGCCAGCACACAGGTGGAGCCTCTGCGCTTGGTACAGCGCACGCTCACGAAGTCGCGGGGCCCCACCAGGTTGCCTGCCGCCGCCGCAGCCAGCTCATGGGTGATGACCGTGTCTTTTCCAATCTTCTGCAGGACCTAACACAAGGAAGTTGGAGTCCGGACTCAGCCAATGGGAGGCTAAGCACCCGTTGTTGAGGACTGCATTCGCTTGCTTCCCTGCCGCCCACACTCGGGCTTTCCTCACCTTGATCTCCTTAACATTTGGGTTCCACTCGCCCATGGCCTCCATGCGGTCCACAAGCTCTTCATAGAGTCTGTCCATGGGCTGGTCGACCACCACCTCCAGGCGAAACACCTTGCCCACATCCGGCACCACCTTACTTAGCACTTCATCCCCATTCTCCTGTTAGGGACAAAGAGAGCCAAGGAGTTATGGTTAGAGAAAATTATTCCTAGCCTAGGTCTTCGACATTACTAGGAAAGGGTGGGAGGCAGGCAGATCTCTTGAGTTTGAGGCCAGCCTGGTCTACAGAGTGAGTTTCAGGACAGCTAGGGCTCCACAGACAAACCCTATCTCGGAAAAACAAACAAAGAATACTAGGAAAGGCGACCGCAGGCCTACGATGAGCATTAGGGCACCTGCCTTGCCTTTTGTTTTGGTGATGAACGTTGGTAGTATGGGCAGGTCCAACTGAAATGGCCCGTATTTCAAAGCTCAAAGGGTCTGAAGGACAGACTGGGGGGTATAAATGTCAGATCTACAACAGCTAATTAGATGCAGAGAATGTTAGGCTTTTGGTTTGTCTTGTTGGCTCCACTTTAGAAGAACCTGGGGCCTGAAAGTTTAAGTGATTCGCCCCAGAACGCTTAGCAAAGACCAGTGCTGAGGCTGGTCGATTAGTCGATTAGTGTATTAGATCCGGTTAGTCTATTGCCATTACTGTAAGAGCTTGGACAAGATGTTCCATCTGAACTTTGGGTAATGGACAGTGTGTAAACTTCTGTTGAAGGTAAGGCCACCCACCAAAGTAGATCTAATAATAGAGCTACTGGTGTTGTTAACAGGTTCTTCTGTGTGTCAGGACGAGATGGTATCACCCACTGAGCTCGTCTGCAGGGTAGGCTGCACAGTACAGAATGCACTCTTACCAATGCAGTGGTGGTAATGGTGGGTGCTATGTCCTCTAGTACGTGTGGTTTTACTGGGTGAGTGCAGTGCTTTCGGAGGGTAGTTAAAAAATAGGAATAATGTTTCTCAGTTAGTCTTAGGGAGGGAGGGTTATCTGAGCAAACAATCCTTGTTTGCTTGTTTTGAGGAAGGGTCTTACTGTGCAGCCCTGGCTAGCTGGAACTTGCTACATAGACCAGGCTAGCCTTATACTCCCAGAGATCCACAGGCCTCAGCCTCCTGAGTGCTGAGATTAAAAGGTAAGCCCCCTCACCCCACCTGATGACAGAGTCATAGGAGAGTTCTCAGAGTGCAACCGCTTGGCTGTTCATCAGTTGTGAATGCAGTAGGAGTCCCAGCAGGCTTTGAGCATGGGAGCGGGACAGTCAGTAACTGCCAGCTTTCTTGAGGCTGCCTTTACTTACCTGCTGGCTTTCCTTCTTCCAGCCTTCCTGGTTGTTGAGTATGCCCAAGGCCTTCTGCATAGCCACCTCTCCCTGCTGGATGTAGGACAGCTCCTGGTCACTATAGAGTGTTGCTTCCAGTTGAGAACCTGTATCCATAGCCAAGGAAAAAGAAAACATGGGTACAATGTCCTAGCCAATCCCTTCGCCCTCTGAATATGTTCAGCCCTCAGAAGAGACAAGATCGTAGCCATAGGGTCCTGCCTGCAGGTCAGCAGGAGTTAGGTAACCACAGGCAGGGGACAGGCCTTGTGAGTGACATTTTGCACCCTAAGACCCATGACTGGCAGAAGCTCAGAAAGCCCCAATATTTACCAAGCAGAGAGCTCCGACGCCGAACCTGACCCATCCACCCAGGACTGGTGTCCCCCACTGCTCTCCAGTTCAGCTCTTGGCCAATGGCCAGCACAGCTTGGTGCCTCAGTCCTGCAGGCAGGGAGAGAAACTTTTGTTAAGGAGCTAGGAGATCTCTGAGAGGGACTGTCCTGTCCACTCATCACAGCCGAGCAAACTGGCTCGGGACCACAGATCCCAACAGGGACCCGAATTACAGCCACATCTCTAACTCCAAGTTCAGGGTTAAACTTCCTCTCGCACTTCCAGGGCCCAGATCTTTTTTCCATCTTGGAAAATAGGGGTGGGCTGGTCAGACCTGGCCCTACCTGACCATAGAAGTTTACCTGGGCCTGTTGTTAACTAGACAAAGGCTGCTTGGGCAGTCACTGGATACCGAGTAGGATGCACTCTGTCTCCTGAGGGTTGCCCCACCAAGGTCTGCCTCTTAGCTATCCAGTGACAAGAGTCACCCCCACCATCCTTTGCCTTGTACTTCTGCTGCCCAACTCTCCTGTCTTCTGTTCTTCTTCCCAGACAGTGTCTCGGACTTGCCAGGCACTGCTTCCTAAAGTAAAGGCTAACTTTGTATTTCTCTACCACTGTGGCAAAGACTTGCCTGGACCCTTGGTACAGACTCAATGCACTCCTGCAGGGAGGCACCATCAGTACTAGGTCCAGAACAATCAGGGCCTTAGAGTAGAAGCTAGAAATTACAGAACTTGGGTGAGATATGGCATCCTAATAACCAGGCCAATTTTTCAGGCGAAAACCTGAGGTCCAGAGAAGAGCTTTACCCAGGCTCCCCCAGTTAAGAGGCATGGCTGGGATCGAAGCCAAGGTGGCCTATCCCCCACCTAGGATCTTTCTCACAAAACTATGTTGCCTAGAGGCTCTTGGCAAGCTCTCCTGCCCCCACCCCCAGACTCACCTCTCATATTCCGCATATGTCTGTAGGAGCTTCCAGCACACAGTTTGAACGTAGCTAGTAACATGCTTCCTTGGCAGATGTAGCAGTGCTGAGGCGGCTGCTGCTCTCAAGGGTTGTTCTTCCTGAGCCTTTCAAGGTCCTGAGTCCTGCAGCTGCGGCTCAGATCAAGCACTCTGCCTTAAATGCTCCCAGCAGAAGGCTGTGCATCATCACTGGAGATAAAAAAAAAAAAAGTCATCAGTCAGTGTGCAGAGGGTCAAGGATGGAATGATTGCCTCACACTGCAGTGCTGGCCAAGGTGGGAGGGAGTAGACTGCGTAAAGGAAGTAGAGAGGACCAGACTCAGCAGGTAGGGGAAACCAGTGGTCATGGAGATGGGCCAGAGGGCATATAGCTTCTCCAAAGCTTTAAACATAGACTCCAAGCCCTGTCCTCAAGCTCCAGGTTTATCATTCACTTAAATGCCCAGTAACCGGGGTTATATCAAAACCCCGGGGTGTATCAAAAACTATACAGAAACTCTGACCAAGAGAAGGGGCCAGGGGAAAAGAACCAAAGAGTGAGTTCTTGCAACAAGACCAGCGCCAGGTATGGTGGCACACACCTTTAATTTCAACTCTCCCAGGCAGAGGCAAGTAGGGTCTCTGTTGAGTTCAAGGCCAGCCTGGTCTACATAGTAAGGTTTAGGACAGCAAGGGCTACACAGAATGACCCTGTCTCAAAAGAAGGGAAAAAAAGGAGCTGCAAGACTGTTCTTCGGGTCTGAATGGTGTCAGTGGCTGGTTCAAAGACAAACAGGATGTCAGTGTTAGGGCTAGGGCAATATAGGGCAATAGCTCAAGTCCTCTAGCTGGCCTTGGTTCCTTCCACATGCGGCCTCCTGAGTATCCCATGTGTTCAGTTATTCATTTATTTGCTCACCCATTGATACAAACTCCATTCTAACTTCTCATTCTGGGGACTGTCTGGATATGAGTAAGCTCTCAAGGCAGAGAGTAACTTAGGCCTGGGTTCCAGCTCACCCTTTCTTCATGCTGCTAAGGCTGTCCAGCTCTGCTACAGGACTTGACCTGTGCACAAAGGTGAGAAACACCAATAATCTGGACACTGACTCCCGTCAGTCTCTGTAGGTATGTGATCCTGTGGTATCGGGCAGATCCAGGAGACCTTAGAATTAATTGCCTCAGTTGCCCCCAGACATGTCAGGCAGGGAAAAAGCTCTACCTCCCAGCACTGCCCTGCCAAGATCGCTTCCTTTCCAAGTACCTCTGAGGCTACTTTTAAGACAAATTCTTACGTCAAGAATGTCGTCAGTAAAGTCTCATTAGATTGGTTTTGCCCCAGACCCTGCCGCCAGCAGGATACTTTGGAATCCTGTCACCACTGTCCCAAGGCAGGACAAGACCTACTCTCTCAAGGCAACTGGATAAATGGCTATATATGGAACCATACAGGACGGCTGAGGCCTATAGCCTACATTTCTGTCCTAGTGAGGTTGTGTGAAAGGCCTTGTGGGAGCCACTGTCTTGAGGCATCTAAGGCTCAAAGGTCTAGTCGCAAAGGCCCACTCTTCTGCCAGGGCTCATTTTATCCATCCCAGCTTCCCAGTAACTTGTCCCCCTGGTGCACACCCTCCCGATCAGTGCCCACTGTTGTCTCCCTGGTGCACACCCTCCTGATCAGTGCCCACTGGAGAGGCATAAGGCAAGAGTGGTGGGTCTGAGGGATGACTCAGCAGTTAAGTCCACTGACTGCTCTTCCAGAGATCCTGAGTGCGATTCCCAGCAGTCAGATGGTGGCTCACAGCCACAGGTAATGGGATCCGATGCCCTTTTCTAGTGTGTCTGAACACAGCTACTACTCATATACATAAATATTTATAAAAAAAAGAAAGAAAAATGTCTAACCTGGTCTGCCCTTGAACTTGCTAAGTAGCTCAGACAAGCCTTGAGATCCTGATTTTCCTGCCTATATGCATGCTCTGCCTCAGCTTTCTCTTGGGGATTAACTCCCACAGGGACGGACTACTTCCCTCTCAAACCATTGTCGGCTCTGGAACTACTCAGTTCCTATGAGGGCAGAGTGTATTTCCTCTGTGGGGGACTTACTTAGGGAAGCAGCAAGGGACACAGGCACACACCTTTGGTTCAGGAAACTCGCCCACAGACTCTAGCCCTCGGGGTCCCAGAGCAGACAGAAGCCCGCTGCTCCCTAGGCAGAGCAGAGGGTGCACTGGCAGGCCGACCGGCCGGCTGGCCTAGCTGCCTCCTATCCCTGGCTCGGTACACGTGCTTCCCCAGACACACGTGGGTCCTCCTTCAGGGAAAGTGGTAGGGAGTTGGGAGGGGACTGTGTGGGGCAGGCCATACAGATAATGTTCAAGGCCTTGCTGTTGCCATTCTGTGGAGAATTATGGCATTCAAGGAAGGAGGGGTGGTGTGGGCAGACTGGAACACTGAGGCATACAGCTGTTGCTGATGTCAGAGAGTGATGTTGACTCAGGGAGGGGTTGTTGAATGACCTCCCCCAGTGCCAAGACTTTCTTCCTCTTTTTATCCTTTCCAGGCTGAAGGACTACTTAACTCTTGCTGTTCCTCTGAGCACTAAGGTCAAGAAAGGTCTGGGAATGCCCTCTGATTCTGGGTATCTAAACCTGGCTTTCCCGTTTGATAAGAGCAGCGCCTACATGGAAGGAGACTGGACGAACAGAGCAGAGGAGAGGGAGCAAGGCTTTGGAACAGGAAAGGGAACTCCACCGAGTACTCAGCCACCCTACACCATGTCCACCATGTCACACAGACTCAAAGGCGAGCTACTGTGCCTGTACAGGGGTAAAGGAGAAAGGAGTGCCATGCAGAAATATATTCCTGTCTCTGCTTCTGGAAATGCTGAGATTAAAGGTATGGGTGGCCTTGCTCAGCGCTGCTAATGCCCTCCTGACACACACACTTTCTTTCCCTCCCTCCCTCCCTGCCCCTTGAGTTCAGTAAAGGCATGTGCTACGATGCCTGGCTTTTTTTTTTTTTTTTTGAGAGAGAGGGAGAGGGAGCTATTTCTTCATAAAATTTTACTTTAGATTTGCCTTCAATGTATGTGTGTGCACCCCTTGTGTGCCTGGTGCTCATGAAAGCCCAAAGAAGACATCAGGTCCCCTGGAATTGGAATTACAATTGTGACCTGCCACATGGGTGCTGAGAACCAAATCAGAGTCCTCTAGAAAAGCAGCCAGTGCTCTTAACTGCTGAGCCTGGGCCATCTCTCCAGCCTCTTTAAAAGCTAGCGAGTTCACGATAGCTTTTAAAGGTGGCCCTGCCTCAGTTTCCCTGGCAGCTAGGAGCTACAGATGCACACCCACTCACCCCAAACTTACTTTTGATTCTAGGCCACTTGGTCAATGTAAGGCCTACTGAACTGGGAACAGCAGGCACCCACAGGACAATCTGGAAAAGGACTTAGGAGTGGTGATGTGCAAGGGGAATGATGGACACTAGAGTTCAGTTCTCTGGAAGGCAGCTGAACAGGCTTAAGGCCTCCAGTAACTCCGACTGGAGCCCTATCCCACACTCGCCACACCATGTGTCTCTGAGATGTGTCTTCAGAAACTGACACAAATTGACACCTGGAATCTGTGGCCTGTAGCTGAGGCAGTACATTCATGAGCTGTCCTCACCTTTTGGTATGCTACAGGTCCCTGAAGCTTTTGACTCAACTTGAGCTCACATCCATATTTTTTAAGTCACTCATCTGTCTATCCTTCAGCTTTACAGTCAAGCCTAGGATTTCAGATGTTGGGGCTACAAGATCAAGCAGACAGAAAATCCCTTTACTTGGTTTTGTTTGGTCAAGAAAGGGTCTATGTAGCTCTGGCTGTCCTGGAACTATGGTAGACCAGGCTGGCCTCAAAATCAGAGAGACCCAGTCTCTGCCTCTCAAGTGCTGGGATTAAAGGTGTGTCATCAGCGCTAGGACAAGGACTCATGTAGTCCAGGTTACAATGTAGCAGAGGTTGGCCTTTTCCAACCTTCCTGCCTCTCAAGTGCTGGGATTATAGACATGTGCCCATACATCAGAAATCCCAGTCTTAAGTATTTTCTTTGGAGATTGACAGTAAATAATGACAACTTTTGTCAGCTATTGATAATGAAAAATAAGGCTGGAAGGAAAATGGGTGGGGTAGGATTTTTGAGGGCATTCTCCTGCTACTCCAATGCTGGGGGCTAGGACCCAGGGCCTTGTGTATCCTAATTTAGCTTTCCCTCATTGAGCTACTCTTGCAATCCTAGAGATGGTATTTTGAAAAGGGAGTTGATGGTGAAACTTGAACAGAGATTTGAAGATAGAAAGAAAAGCATTCAGGCAGTGGGAAGGTATTTCCACTTCGATGACATATCCATGCAACAAATTATCAGGGGTTGAAATCAAAGCTAGGACAATCACTGTGTACTTCTTCCTTTTCTAGTTTTCCTAGTCACAATGGACATTTCAAACCAGACCACAATGCTCTTCAAGTGTTTGAGTCACTCTTAGAAACATGTACTTGATAATACCAATATCAACATACATACATGCTTTACATGCAACCTAACTTCATTATACATGATGTACATGATTTTGTTTTTGCATTTTCTTTTGTATTCTAGGAAGGAGAGGATGTTGTGGTTTAATAAGCAGAAAGCACGAAATCAAACATGAAGGGCCTAGGGAGAAATTTAAAAACAAAGCCTGAAGCAGACATGCTCAGTTGTTTCAGAGTGCAGATGGCTACACGCAGGGCTCTGGGGATTACAGTCCCGAGCTGGTAGGAACTTTTAGTATGAACGGGAACTGTTCCTGCAGCAAATCAGGAGCGCATCTACAATGGCCAGTGGTCGGAGCACTGCTTTTCAGTACAAACACAGGGAAGGGCAGCTGAAGCGAACCCCTCAGTTGAGAAATCAGAAATGAGAAAGGAAGCAGTCTTGGCAGTGTGACTTTTCACACTGTGTCCCAGGCTGCTGCATGATACGGACTGGGAACCTCATACAACTGAACCCTGCAAAGAACATTAGGTTTCCAGGGGCAAGAGTGTCCCTTTCCCTTTTATAAGTCATGCCTGTTACTCCACTGGAATTGCTTGAGTGATGCTGAAGTAACTGAGCGACCTACAGTGCTTGAAGGTGCTAAACGTTCTGAAACAGCAGAGCTCAACCAGTCACTCTACTGTCCCTCATTGCACTTAGGCGTGTGACATGTGGGCCTTGTATATTCTAAGCAAGCATTCTACTACTTACCAAGCCACATCCTCAATCCAAGGACAATAACTTCAAAAGGTATCTCCTGTAAAAACAATTCAATAATAAAGAATTCATGTGCCAAATGGCTTACAGGGTAGATTTTTTTTAAACACCTGAGAATATAAAGTGTATTTCATATTGCGGTATGAAAAAGTACACAAACATCTTAGGGAAGAAAAGAGTCCTATGATCCAAAAGATTATAAAGCATGATGTATCTGAGATAAACTACTGAGAATCACTTCAGTGTGCCCACAAGCCAGCTTCTACGCTGTTGCCTCATTCCTCTCTGTACTCAACCACACTGCTTTTCAAGTGGCGCCTATCAGGTTTACTATGCAATCATTACTCGCCAACAATCAATGTGGTGTCATTATGAGTCAGTTGTTACTAAACACCATTTGAGGTTTTTTGAGGGGGGGGGTGTTGTTCTTGTGTATATGATAATCTTAGCAAAAGATGATCAAAACTTAAATGTACAGGACTTGAAAATCTAGAGATATCAGTGTTAGATTGAGAACAAAGCACATTATGAAGACATTCTTAGAGTTTGGAAAAACTGTGGGTAAGCCAGGGCTCGCTTTCTAAACCAGAGGCTTCTGTTGTAACCAGGTCCTTGAACACTGTTTATCAGGCACAAACATGAAAATGGGATCTGGAACCACAGGAGCAGGAACGTCTTCCTGAAGAGCCCGCTACAGGAACAGCTACAGAAACAGCAGGTGTCCGCGCATAGATACTCACACCTTATGTTGCAGTAGGGAAGTTTGTCTTTTCACCAGATGCAACTCCATTTTATGACAGTTCTGAGATTCATTTTTTATTTACAAGTAAATGAAATATTTTTTGAAAAGAAATGTAAACTCTGAGATAAGAAAAGCAATATAAAGACATGATTCTTGGCTCCACAGTGACTTGTGTGAGGGGAGGTCAGGCCACTGTTTCTTTAAACAGTAAAGCTGGGCGGCTGGAGCCCACCTGCAATCCCACAAGCTAGAGGTCATCCTGGTTTACATAGTGAGTTCTAGGTCAGCCAGGACTGTGTGTTGAGACTATCTGAAGAAGAAACGCAAAACTAATATACAATGATTTTGTTTAAAAAAAAAATCCCATGATTTCTTCATGTTGGAATCCATGAAAGAACGAGATCATTTTTCAATGTGATTCTCTGGTCAAATGTGTGAGGTGACCAGGTGACAGCACCTGCTCCCTAGAGCAGTCTCTGACCAAGGACTCAGTACTCGTCCAGAGTGTCTGCACGAGGAATGGAGAGACCCCGATCTTTAAGGGCCTGGACCTTCAGCTTCTCTGCCTCCAGTCTGGTCTGCTGTTGTACCCTCTGTTCTTCTAGGATCTCTTCAATAGACACTTGCTGAAGGGGCGTGTCACTCTCCTTCTCCAGGTCCTGCAAAACAGGAGGGTTTGAACGACTTCCCAGAAGACTAAAAAAGACAAATTTATGGCTCTAAAGACAAGCAGATTCCAGTATGTAGCTTGGACTGCTTTTCGTAATTGTGATAAGGCCAAAAGTACCCTTCTTCCTGCAGAGACAGGCAGCAACACTGCTACAGAACACATACGAATCCAGACACACAGGGGTTGGTATCAGAGCATGGAGCAAAAGTTCAGGTTATATAGTCCCATGTTAGTCATGGTTAACTTTATATTAAAGAATAACTTTTCTTTAAAATAAAATTTGAGTTTGGGAGATAACTTAGTGGACAAAGTGCTTGCTGTGCACTTGTGAAGACCCGAGTTTGAACCCTGAGAAGTCACATAAAGTCGTGGTGGCTACAGAAGACAAACACTGTATTTTACAATTTCAACATTAATTTCTGGGGTTTGTTGTCCAGGAAGAAGGTATAAAACCTTGATTCAAATGTATTATTTATATTTCTGTAACATAGAAAGCCTATTCGGACAAAGTAGTAAAGTATTGCTGGGCTCCCCCACTAAGCCCAGACTCACTCTTGGTTATTCAGCAAAAGCTGTCCTAGAATTCACCCTAAAGCCCAGGCTGCCTCACATTCACTGTCCCCTGGGATTACAGGTGTGCCACTACAGCAGGCTATATTCTTGTTTCTGTTCCTGTGATGGATACCATCTCTCCAGTTCCTTTATGACTTCTGATGAGAAGGTTTAGAGAGACACTGATCACAAACATCTGCAGATGTCGCAGTCTGCATGTTAACTGACACACGTCTCCAAGGTCGCAGAACTCAGCACTGTGGTATCAGATGGAGGACCCTCACCAGGAGATTAGAAGCCACGCAAGTTGCATAAGTCATTTGGGTCAAAGGTTATCTGCTAAAAAGTATATAATCACCCAACCCTTTCCTCATAACCCTGGGCTGAAGAAAAGAGTGTTCTTAGCTCTCTTCCTAGTTTTCAGTATGTCACTCACTGAGCTACTCACCGTGACTAAAGCACCATCCCTCAATAGTAAACATCCTTAGTGCTGGGATCCTTCCTCATCAAGGCAGAATCCAGGCACCCGTTTTTGTTCGTTTTGGAACTGAGGTCTTGCCCAGGCTAGCCATAAACTTCCTACCTCAGCCTCTGTGGGCTACCATGAGAGACTACTTATCCAATGTAATGTAAGGTTCTGGTTTTCTCAAGCTTTAGTACATAATCTCTCCAGACTGATTCACATAATTATCCTTTTTTCAAAAGAATGCACATGTGCACCGTGTTCGTGCCTAGTACCTACAGAAGGCATCAGAGCCCTCAAAACTTAAGTTACAGATGATTGTAAGCCAGCATGTGGCTGCTGGGAAGTTAACCCAGGTTCTGTGCAAGAGCAAGTGCTCTTAACTGCTGAGTCATCTTTCTAACCCTACCACAAAAAATTTTAAAATGAGGCATTAATACACTTTATAGCAGTATTTGAGAAATACGTGCAAGTTTATATGCATGGACAAGTGAAGGCTGACATAGGGTGTCTTTACCTCTCTATCTTATTTTGTGAGACACAGTCTCTCAAGGAACTCTTGGTGTGTGCTAGACTGGCTGGCTTGTGAGGTCACAGTCTGTGTTTCCACCTCCTGGTGCTAGCATCACAGCCTGGACCACCGTGCCTGGTTTTTAAGTGCAGGGGATCCAAACTCAGGATCTCATGCTTGTGAAGCAAACATTTGCCCAAGCGAGCTGAAAGCCACTATACAGATGAGACTAAGCTGACTGTTCCCAACATAAATCAGTCTTTAATCTCTCCTTCCTTCCCTCTTTCCTTTTGTGGTGCTGAGGACTTCAGGGTTTCAGACATGACACCCAAACACACTGCTACCGAGCAAACCGACTCCTCCTACCCCACTGATTTCAGTCAGTCTACAGCTCTTTGATTTTCCTAGTAAACCCAATAGGATTCAAGGTTTAAATATACTTAAGAAAATGTGAGAGTTGGAAAACAGAAAGCTGGTGATAATGTAATCGAACAAGGGGGTCATGTTCCAGCTTCTGCATGGCAGCTTCGGCCATGTGGCTGGCTTTAGAGTCCAGAATAGAAGGGACTACTGGGACAACTGATGCTGGTTAGCTGGAGATAAGAAACTAGTGGTGATTAAGAAGAGAACAGCATCACTGAGGTGAAAACTGGGAAGTATTTTCTGGGAGCACAAAGAAGCTGTGTTCCAGAGAGAGCCAAGGTTGCAGCTGTACTTGGTAATCTGTAAGGGTCACCCAGGTGGTACTGGTTTTGAAGGTATGAAGGGGTCATGGAAAGCAGTTGAGGCTTGACACTGTGAGAGGCCTTCACTTCCATTGGTGAAGGTGGAGCCTTAGTTTTAGTTGACAACCCAGGACTGAAGGGGGTCATGTGAAGAAGTTGAAGCTTGGCACCATGAAGAGAGCCTATGAGAGGCTACTAGTGAAGCCTAGTTGCAGTAGAAGACCCCAGTGTACTGGAGATGCCAGTACCATGGGATGATCACCAAGAACAGCAGCAGCAGTGGTGTGGATCAACCTGAGCTTGAGTGCTACAGAGGGCAGAGCTGGAGAAGTGAGGCCAGCCCCTTGGAGGAGCACAGAAGATCATGTGTGGATCCCAGACACTGGAACAAGAAGTTGAAATGTTGGGCTGGAGAGATAGCTCAGTGGTTAAGAGCACCAACTGTTCTTCCAAAGGTCCTGAGTTCAAATCCCAGCTACCACATGGTGGCTCACAATCATCCGTAACAAGATCTGACGCCATCTTATGGAGTATCTGAAGATAGCTACAGTGTACTTACATATAATAAATAAATCTTAAAAAAAAAAGAATCTGTAATGTTGAAGTTGCCTTGGAGACCATAAGATGTTCAAAACGCCAGAGCTGTGGGACACCTGCTGAGGAAAGATGCCAACAGGGAGTGGAACAGCCAAAGAGAATTGTGCTGCAGTCAATAAAGATGAAAGGGGTTGGAAATCTGAGGAGTGCTTTGACAAGAGACACAGAGATGCAGCTTGGAGTTTGCCCAGCTGGGTTTTGGTTTTATTTGTTCTAGTATTTACTCACTATGACATTTTGGAATGGCAGTGTATGTTTTAGGTGTGTGATCTGCTTTGACTTTAAGTGACTGAATGAATCTTACAAGACTTTGAACTTCGGATTTTGAACTGTTGAGACTGCAATAGACTATGGGGACTCTAGAAGTTGGACTAAATGTATTTTGCATTATGCTATATTTAGATATGGCCTCCATAGACTCGTGTTTGACAAGCCTATGAGGGCCAGGGAGAGGCACTATTTGGAGGTGTTGCCTTATTGGAAGAAGTGTGTTACTGTGGGCATGGGCTTTAATACTCTCAGCCTAATTGCCTGGAGGCTGGTCTTCTGGCAACCTTTGGAACAAGATGTAGAACTCTTAGCATCTCTAGCACCATGCCTGCCTGGATGCTGCCATGCTCCTGTCTTAATGACAATGGACTGAACCTCTGAACCTGTAAGCCAGCCCCGGTTAAATGTTGTCCTTTATAAGAGTTGCCTTGGTCACGGTGTCTGCTCACAGCAGTAAAACCCTAACTAAGACAGCCTCAAACTAGAGCTACCTAACACAGCTTCCCAGCAGTTATGCTGGGAGTTTAGACATGAGCCACCATACCTAGCAATGTTGTTTCTTTCTTTCCAGCTGAGAGAATGTGGAACAATAGGTATGTGTGCCACCCTTGCACAGGCCATGTTAATCTTTGTATTGTCTGGGCCTTAGTACATGTGCTATTGAAGCAAACACCAGCAATACTGTTTTCTATCCAATAAAGCCAACAATATTTTGCTAGTGAGATCAAATCTTTAAAATGCCAAAGGCCACAAACTATGGTTAATTACCTTCTGCAGTGTTGCTCTGGCAACCACAGAGTCCCTAGTTGGTGGCTTCCTGTGGTAAGCTTGGTAAAATTGGAAAGCAGCAGCCAGCATCAGTACCCAGATCCACAGCAGTTTAACAGTCTCACTTACTATTTCTCCTAGTAGGACCACATTTTCTCCTCTGACCACGAAAATCCCTCGAGGAATATCACCGTACTTTTTGCCCACATGAATTCGCTCCACAGTCTGATGGAGCACTAAGTTAGCTATAAGCACACAAAGAAGAAACAGATATTTAGTTCACATCGTTGACTTTAAAGGTCTATAACTCAAATATTTATTTATTTTTTTAATTTCACCAATTACAACAAGCCATTTATGAGAATTTTTTTGGGGGGGGTGGGTGGGTGTGGCAGGGTCCCAGAGTCCCACTCTAGTCTCAGCTAGACTGGAAGTTATGATGTAATCCAAGCCGTCCCAGCATTTGTGGTGATTCTTCTGCTTCAGCTTCTTATACATGCTGAGATTACAGGCATGTTCAGTTTTAGGAGACTTTCAAATAAGTAAAGAGTATTTCAGATTATGCTGTACTAATGAATGAATGATAGTGGGAATAAGTTACTTCTGTATCATTTCACTGCCAGTATCAACATGGTCCTGAGAAAAATATAAATAAGTGGAAATCTGGAACTATCAAGATTGAAAGTCTGCGTTTTAGAAGGAGAGCTACTTTACTGTATGAATATATATTAGTACTTATAACTCATGTAATCCAATCTAAATTTTATGGACTAGGACATAGCAACGATTTATATAATCATGCATATTTACTTTTTATCTCTTCATAGCACTTCAATAAATTTAACTTAAGGTTTAGAACATTAACTTCTTTTTTTTTTTTTGGTTTTTCTTTTTTTTTTAAAGATTTATTTATTTATTATATGTAAATACACTGTAACTGTCTTCAGACACCAGAAGAGGGCATCAGATCTCTTTTCGGATGGTTGTGAGCCAACATGTGGGTGCTGGGATTTGAACTCGTGACCTTTGGAAGAGCAGTCGATGCTCTTATCCACTGAGCCATTTCTCCAGTCCCCTTTTTTGGTTTTTCGAGACAGGGTTTCTCTATGTAGCTCTGGCTGTCCTGAAACTCACTCTGTAGACCAGGCTGGCCTCGAACTCAGAAATCTGCCTGCCTCTGCCTCCCAAGTGCTGGGACTAAAGGTGTGTGCCACCACTGCCCGGCTAGAACATTAACTTCTTAAAACTATTTTTCTCCTTTGAATTAAAACTTTTTGTCTTACTTGAAGTAAAACAGAGTTGTTTTGCTTTGGTTTGAGAAGGTTCCTGATCTGTTTCCAAAGTGACCCTCTTGCTCTACCCCTAAGGACCCTGGTGACCCTCTTGCTCTACCCCTAAGGACGCTGGTGACCCTCTTGCTCTTCCCATAAGGACCCTGATGACCCTCTTGCTCTTCCCATAAGGTCCCTGGGACTACAGGCACGTGCTCGCTGTGTGTACCTCCTGTAGGTTGCCGTTTCAGTTGTGCTTTCACTCACATTCAAATCCAGTGACCAAGCAGATGACCAACAAGTGCCGGTGTAAACTCAGAAGTTTGTTTGGTTTTTTTTTTTTTTTGGTTTTTTTCGAGACAGGGTTTCTCTGTGTAGCCCTGGCTGTCCTGGAACTCACTCTGTAGACCAGGCTTGCCTCAAACTCAGAAATCCACCTGCCTCTGCCTCCCAAGTGCTGGGATTAAAGGTGTGCGCCACCACTGCCCAAAGGGAAAAACAGATCTCTTCCTTAGAAAGTGCAGACTGATAACTGAATCTGATGCATTCCTGTATGTAAACTAGTGAGTTTATCTGTGTTCTGCCCCCAACAAGAGTTTCAGGAAATGGCTTCTACCCTTTTTTCATTGGACAGGGAGGGATTACCTCCAGGAAATGATTTTAAGACTAACTTTATTTCTATCATTTGGCTCCCTCTAGTGGGGAAAATAAAAACACCAGAGAAAATCAGTTTTAGACTACAAACTTGTGAATGAATACAGAAGGTTTTGAAACACCTAATCATAATTTTAAAACAATTTACTCGCCCCAAACAGTTCCATTAGGTTGACACATGTGGAAGAGTTAGAGATAAGTAAATTTCAGTATAAGGTAATGCCAAAAAAATTTAATGGGATCATAACCAATACATACCAAACTGATCAATGCTTCTTAAAAAACCTATAAGTGTCCTTCCATCTCGAAGTAGGACCAAGTGCTTTTCTGGAGAAAGGAGAAAAGATCTTTAAAACAAAGGTGTCAGTTTCAGTGAGCTTATACAGTATCAATAAAAATTCAGTTAATAGCTGTCTAAGCTGGACCAGACCCTTTTCTAATGTATTTAGGATGGAGTTTGGTGTAAAACATGGGAGGGAAGACTGTAGCCTGGGATTTAATGACATCAGTACTGCAAAGACTTGGAGTAGTTAGTGCTGCAGAGTTAGAAAAGGACACTGGGTAGACAGGAAAGCAAGTGGTTCTGGCTCTGATGTTTTACATTTAACCCTTTTAGAATCTTATAATTTCTCTACCTTAAATAGAGAAGCTTAGTCTAGATGGCTTTTATTTTTCTGAGAGGGTCTTAGTAACCTAGTTGGGCTCAAATTCACTATTTAGCTGAGGATAACCTCTTTTCTCCTGGGCACCCTCCCCCCCCCCCCCCCGCCTCTCCACTTGCTGTCTTCAGCCACACCTGAAGAGGGCCTCAGACCCAATTACAGATGGTTGTGAGCCACCATGTGGCTGCTGGGAATTGAACTCAGGACCTTTGGAAGAGCAGTCAGTGCTCTTAACTGCTGAGCCATCTCTCCAGCCCCCAACCTTGAACTCTTTTTTTTTTTTAAAGATTTATTTATTTATTATATGTGAGTCCACTGTAACTGTCTTCAGACACTCCAGAAGATGGAGACAGATCTCATTACGGAAGGTTGTAAGCCACCATGTGATTGCTGGGATTTGAACTCAGGACCTTTGGAAGAGCAGTCAGTGCTCTTAACCGCTGAGCCATCTCTCCAGCCCTCCAACCTTGAACTCTTAAATGCCCTGCCTCCATCTAAATTCTGGGATTATGGAAGTTCTATTTACTTTCGTCATCATTGGCTAAATTTCTATTTCCTTAATCCTAGAATTACTTCAACATTTGCTTTCAATCAAGGAAATTTGAAGTGAAAACAGTGCTTTAGAGTGGCTGGATGTGTAGCTCAGAAGCGAAGTCCCCAAACCCTAGGTTCAAAAGTCAAAACTAAAATTTAGAAATGCCTCAGACAGGCAGAGATGTGATAGTGATCTAGAACAGGAAGTCAAGGAAAAGCTTTAAAGACTTTATGTGTTGTGTTTGTGTACATGCTCGGAGAGACCAGAAGTTGGCATCAGACTCCTTAGGAGTGGAGTTACAGACTGTTGTCAGGGAACCACAGATGTGGGTGCTGGAAATCGCTCTGGTCCTCAGGAAGGGAAAGAAGTATGCACATATAACCACTGAGCAGTCCTGTTAGACTGAATTTATTTATTGAAAGCTCTAAACCAGAGGTTTTCAACCAAGGGATAGCAACCCCTTTGAGATCCAACGACCCTTTCACAGAGCTTGCATATCAGTTATAACACTAGTAAAGTTAGTTCTTGGGTGTGTGTGTGTGTGTGTGAGAGAGAGAGAGAGATCGATAATCGATCCATGGCCCACCAGCTTGTTTTTTTCTTCTTTTGGTTTTTTGAAACAGGTTTTCTTTGTTTAGCCTTGGCTGTAGCTACTAGTTCTGTAGACAGGCTGGCCTTGAACTCATAGAGCCACTTGCCTCTGCCTCTCCAGTGCTAGGATTAAAGATATGCTCCACTACAGCATACAAAGTTACACTTATGAAGTGGCAACAAAAATAATCTTATGGTAGAGGGTCCCACAACATGAAACTGTATTAAAGAGTTGTAGCACCAGGAAGGTTGCGAATCATTGCTCTAAACTATTCTGAGGTCTCAAAGTCACCAACCTCATGACTTTATATTTACTGCAGGATGAAAGCAAGAAAATCCCGTCTTGTGATAATATCAAAACAACAGAACAGTAGGATGAGGACACCAAAGCAGCCACTCTGGAACTCTCTGTAGACCAGGCTGGCCTCAGCCTCATGGATCCGCCACTCTGGAACTCTGTAGACCAGGCTGGCCTCAGCCTCACAGATCCACCTACCTCTGCTGGGTGCCAGGATTAAAGTTGTGCGCCAGCACTGCCCAGCATGAACTACTTTCTGTCTGAAAAGAGGGGCAATGAGTCTTCTCGAAAGGAATTATGCCATCATCAGGCTATAATTAAGTATCATAAGCAAGCAAATCTTAATTATGTAAGACTTAAAAAAGAAACTAGACCTATCCCAGTAGGATCTTTACAGATAAGTAAATTTTGGCTATGAGAAAGGGAAAGCAGAAATGAAAAGATTAGAGAAATCTGTAAATTAAGCATAGGGGAAAAGTAGCATATTCACATTTGGCTCAAAGTTAAAAGAAAAAACAGGAGCTAAATTCAGAAAAGTACTGAAGGCAAGTTTAACTTCAAAAGAATGAGGAAACATGAAAGACGATATATAGAAAAATAGGAAGTTATGATGCTCAAGTATGACTAGAATGTCTAGAGAAAATGAACCAGACTACCTAGTTTAGAGAACAGCAAGAATGAGAATTAGAGAAACCAAGAAAACAACAGAGGCTATATGGCTCAGTGGCTAAGAGCACTTACTGCTCTCTGAGGGGCCCCAGGCTCACTTCCCAGCACACACATCAGGTAGTTCACAACTGCCTTAGCTCCATGAACACGATGCACATAAGCATACGGGTGCACACACGTACATATAAATATAAAAACATAAATAAACCTTTAAATAAAACCCAAACACACAACACAATGTACAGTGCTGCAGAGGAGAGAACTTAAAAGGAAGGCCTTACATTTATGACTATGATGACAGCTTCGAGGGGCTGGAGAAACGGTTCAACAGCGAGGAGCACTGTTCCCCTTGTACAAGAGGAGGTTTAGCTCTTTTCCTTTAAGACTTATTATATGTAAGTACACTGTAGCTGTTTTCAGACACCCTAGAAGAGGGTATCAGATCTCATTACAGATGGTTATTAGCCACCATGTGGTTGCTGGGATTTGAACTCAGAGACCTTTGGAAGAGCAGTCGGTGCTCTTAACCACTGAGCCATCTCTCCAGCCCTGGCATGGCTCTTTTCTAACTCCAGTTCCAGGGCATGTGATGCTGTCTACTGGCATCCTGTACACATGCACTTCATATAAACAGTAAGTAAATAATCTTTAAAAAAACTCAAAGGAAAAAAGAGACACATAAATATAAATAAATCTTCAAAAATATTACAGCTTCAAGCAAAGGTAGGCCCATGTCTTTAACCCCAGAATTTTTGTTTGTTTCTTTTTTGAGACACAGTTTCTCTGTGTAATAGTCCTGGAACTCACTTTGTAGACCAGGCTGGGCTTGAACTCAGAGAGATCTGCCTGCCTCTGCCTCCCGAGTGCTGGGATTAGAGCTACCACTATACAGTTTGTAACCCCAGAATCTTATAGACTGAGACAGAGGGAATGTTGTGATTTAAAGGGGCCAGCCTGGCAGCTGCCCTTTCAAAAATGAAGCAAAACAATAAAAAATAAACAAAAACCTAAGGCTTCTGACAGCAAAATCCAGACTGTAAAGATGAGTCAAAGCTGCAGTAAGTCGAGGTATGCATGAAGGGATGCAAGTCTGACGGAGACACAACTCAGCAAATATGTGAGCTTGAAAGATACAAGTACAGTTGAGCCAGGCATGGTGGCACACATCTTAAATCAGAGCAATGGAGAGGCAGAGCCAGGGGCATTCTAGGATAGCCAGGACTATGTTGAGATCCTTTCTCAAAACAAAAACAAAACAAAAAACAACAAGAAGCAACAACAACCACAAAACAACTCGAAAAACCAAAAAGTCCCATAAAGATTGGGACAGACACTCTTTCCGTGTGTGTCCCTATGGAGGACTAAAGGGTGTAAATCAAAATGGTTTGAAATTTTTTAGTAATTGAAAGGGTCTGAGATCCACAAAGAAGTATGAGAAGGCTTGAGAACACAGGCAAGTTTAATAAGATGGCAGATTTGCTGTTAGAAGCTTCAGGTAATTCAGATTTCTAAGGAAACGTGAAGGTAAAAAGTTCCACTAAAAGAATATTTCATTACACTTCATAGATAGGCTTATAAAGTGGTATATATATGTAATGGCTACAATACACATATAAATCTATGTGTGTATACAATCTATATCTGTAGATATAAATAGATGAGCAAAGTTTAATATGTTTGTCCTAGTCAATACAATCCTAGCTGCTCTCTAATTTGTAAACTCACACAAAACATGTATAGACTTTTACTTGTTTGAAGTTGTATAAATCACTTTGCTTTTGAAACGTCACAGGATTAAAATGATTTTAAAATGCTGATTACAGACTGGAAAGATGGCTCAGGGCTTAAGAGCTCTGGCTGCTCTTCCAGAGAACCCAGGTTCGATTCCCAGTATCCTCTTCTGGTCTCTCCAGCACCAGGCAGGCACACAGTGCACATACATACATGCTCATATACATCTATTTTTTTTTAATGCTGCTTTAAAAGTTATTTGAAGTCTCGTATGCAAGTAAGAATTGGAGGAGAGGGGATGAAAGTGGGGGCTGGAGAGATGGTTCAGAAGAGCTCGTGTGGCTCTTACAGAAGACCTGAGTTCCTTTCTCGGCACCCACACTGTGACTCTGTAACTCGGTCCATAACTCCAATTCCAGAGGATCCAAAGAAGAAAAGATCATCTGGCTTCGTGGATACCAATATGCACGTGGTTTAATTACATGTAGAAAAGACACGAATACACAACAATAAAATTAAACCTTTAAAAAAAAACCGAAATTGTAACCTCTTGGCTTGTACAGGACTAACCTCCTTTTAGTAAAACTGTCGAACAGAAAACAGTAACTTTGAAGTGACTTAGCATTTGCAGAAAAGCCAGTTATTACGTCCGACACCTGTCTCTAGGACTGCAAGTGGCTATACAACAGAAAACCTGCGTTTACTGCTAATTAAATTCAACTGCTGCTGTCTTATTTTTTCGGGTTTGGTGAGTCCCTCCTATAAGCATTCTTCATCTACCCATTGTCAAATGTAACTTTGAAATGCTGCAGTGAAGGGCAGATCACGCGAAGGAAGTCGCCTGGGCCACTTCGCGTTCACTAAGTCGGATGCTGCGCCCCTCGGAAGGAGTTTCACAGCTTGGGGGCTGGGGAGGTGTCACCAGCTCAAGGACAGAGGAGGCAGACTGGGGATGGGCTCCGAGGCTGTGGAGGCAGACCACCCCGCCCGGGCCCAGAGGTCACTCTCGAAGCTCCTTCTCAAGGGATGCCCATTCGAAAAGGGGTCCCACGCCAAGCTTCCCCCGAGGGAGAGGTAGGTACTCACTGTCGATGTCCTCGATGAGGCTGGCGGTGCCGGGCATATAGTTCATCTTGAGCTCTCGCAAGGCTGCACCGGACAGCCGCGAGGGCGTCCAGTCGCCCGTCGGCGGGACGCGGACGGGAACCCGCCGCTCACCTGCACCTCGAACACCGCTAGTCGCCGGAAGCGTTTCAGGTTACCCCTCCCACTTCCGGTATCGCCTGTCCATCCACCGAGAGAGGCGTGCCGGGCGTGCGGTCCCAGACAACGTTTTCTTCCCCTCTCGTCAGTGAAGTGATGTCCAGGTCGGAAGGGCGGAGGATAGGCGTTTCCTCACGCGTGACAAGCGCTGTCCCTCGCCTCGCTTTCCTGCTCCGAGGTCCGGGTGGACGGGTACGGTCCATGACCGCTGGGCGCTCGGCGTGCAAGGGGCGGGACCGAGTCGGGATTGGCTGTAGCCGTCCTATCCCCCTTCGCCGCCCGCCAATACCTGTCGCCCGCAGGCGCCTGCGCAATGGGACGGCCGTGGGGGGCGGGAAGCGCTTCGCGGCAGCGGAGCCCATGTCGGCCCTGAGGCGCTCGGGCTACGGCCCCAGTGACGGCCCTTCGTACGGCCGCTACTATGGGCCCGGGGGAGGCGACGTCCCGGTGCACGTCCCTCCGCCCTTATACCCTCCTCTTCGCCCGGAGCCTCCCCAGCCCCCGGTTTCCTGGCGAGGGCGCGGGGGCGCCCCGGCCGAGACCACCTGGCCGGGAGAAGGCGCAGGTGGCGATGGCTACTACCCCTCTGGAGGCGCCTGGGCAGAGCCGAGCAGAGCCGGAGGAGGCCACCAGGTAAGCGCCGAAGTCTTTTCCGGGGCTCCCGTAGGGAAGTCTTGGGCGGAGGTGAGGACATTTGGGGGTTTTCTACTTAGGGTTTGTTACGACTCGGGTTTCTGATTTGCTCTTCTTTTGGGGAGGGTGCAGAGGCGAGGGCTGGAGATGTGAGGGGATATATGCTTGGGTTCCATTTGTCCCTTCGTTTTTTTTTTTTTTTTTACTTCAGCCATCATAAGTGTGCCTGTTACCACGGAAAAGAAAAAACCGAAAAATGATTCCGTCCTGACTTCCTAAGCTTAGTAGCAGGCTGCAGGATCGCTCTCCCGAGAGCGTAGGTTAGCGTGATTGGGCTCTAACAATTTATCCTGCGTGGCTAGGGGAGCCACTGCTCAGTCGTTACTCAGCAGCCCCTCCCGCGGCGAAGGGATGGAAACGGGGCGGCCTGATCGGTTACTTCCTTATCACTAAAGCTTTGCGGGGAATTGAGTCAGGAATAATCAATGTCGTAAAGTACCTTTATGTTCTATTTAATCGTCACAAGACTACAAGACATGTTATTCATGCTTCCCAATTTTTGAATAAAGAAGGCTCTGAGAGACCAACTTTCGTAGTATGTTTGGACCTGTAACATTTTATTACTTGCATACATGCCAAAAAATGTATTTTTCTCTTTTTTCTCCTCGTATGAGGCTATCATTCTAGGATGGTGGCACACATCTTTTGGCCTTCATAACATTCTTTTTTTTGTTTTTGTTTTTTCTAGACAGGGTTTCTCTGTGTAGTCCTGGCTGTCCTGGAACTCACTCTGTACACCAGGCTGGCCTCGAACTCAGAAATCGGCCTGCCTCCGCCTCCCAAGTGCTGGGATTAAAGGCGTTTGCCACCACTGCCCGGCCTTCATAACATTCTTATTTGCTGAAAATTAATTATAAAATTCTCACACATCCATGATGGGATTGTAAAATAGTACAGTGCTTTGGAAAAGAGCTGGGTCGTTCCTAAAACTTCTGACAGAGAATTAATTTATGACCTAGGAGATCTACTTGTAAGTATACTCAAGAAACGGAAAACAAGGGGTGGTGTGTGCATTTAATCCCAGCACCCAGGAGGCAGAGGCAGACCAGACAGCCTGGTCCACATAGACATAATGAGTTCCAGGACAGCTAGGGCAACGTGGTGAGACCCTGTCTCAAAAAAAGAACAACAACGCCGGGCGGTGGTGGCGCACGTCTTTAATCCCAGCACTTGGGAGGCAGAGGCAGGCGGATTTCTGAGTTCGAGGCCAGCCTGGTCTACAAAGTGAGTTTTCAGGACAGCCAGGCTACACAGAGAAACCCTGTCTCGAAAAACCAAAAAAAAAAAAAAAAAAAGGAAAACATGTCCTCATAAGATTTTAATACATCTTTTTAACATCATTAATGATAATAGCCAAAAATTGGAAATAACTTATATAGTTATCAACTGATTGCTGGATTAACAAACATGACTTACATTTTAGAACATAACATCTAGAAAGATATGATGCCCCCCCCAACACACACACTCACATATTTGTTTCAACATGGAATGAAGTTGAATAGGTCATGCTTGGTGGATGAAGTTAGTCACAAGGATTGCATTTCGTATTGTGTGATTCCATTTATATGTGGTGCCCATATTAAGCAGTTCTTCTAGACAGAAACATCTGTGGGTTGCTGGGATTGGGGCCTGGAAGGAAATGTTGCAAAACTGGGTTTTCAGGTGATACAGTGTTCTGAAGTTGGTGAGTTCCCAAGTCTGAGTATCCTAAAAACCACTGAATTGTACATTTTAAAAGGGTATGCTAATTGATTCTCTAAAAATTGTATAAGAGTAAACACTATGTAGCATTCAGAAGTCAGCAGGAAAGAAGGATGTGCTCCCTGTGCTGATTCAGTCAATAGGATGGGATAAGTAGGCCGATGGATGTACTTTACTCACAGCATCTAGAGATGGACTCAGCCTTTAAGTACCCAAATTAAAGATCAGTTGATGAGGAAAAGGAGCTGACCTTTAAATGGGCTTCTGTCAAGTTTGCTATCAAACTAAAAGTCCATCTGGTTAGGGAAAGACTTGCAAAAGTTCAAGTTCAGCATCTCAGGGAGTTATGAGGTTTGGAGTAGAGCTGTGCATATAGGGCAGGTTATGGGGCTAGAGTAGTTTGAGATAAACTGGAAATGTATAATGGGCATCTGTAAATTTTGTTTTGTTTTGTTTCAAGATTGGGTTTCTCTGTGTAGCCCTGGCTGTTCTGGAACACCATCTGGAGACCAGGCTGGCCTCCAACTCACAGAGATCCACCTGCCTCTGCTTCTGCCTTTGCCTATGCATGTTGTCATAGATGTACATTTTTTTTCCAAATCCACGATCTTAGCTTTATTGACTTTTACTAAATTTTATAATATTTATCTGTGAAATTAAAAAAAAAGTACAGGACTAAGGAGATCGCACACTTTGCAAGTAAAAAGACTGGGCTTTGGATCCCTAGAACCCACATAAATATTGGGTGGCTGGGATGGCTCATCCTGTAATTCCATCTTTAGAAGGTTTGGAGGATCCCCAGAGCTAGCTGGCCGTGTGGGAGAGCTCTGGGTTTGATTGAGAGACTGTGCCTCATGGAGTAAGGTAGAAAGAAGAACTGTTGAAGGAATCAGCCTTGGGCCTCGATATGCATGTGCATCCTGCACAGGTATGTCCACATACAACTAAGACTTGACTATTAATTAATTTTCCATGACAGGGTCTCATGTATTTTAGGCTGGCCTCGAACTCACTATTTAGCCACGGATGATTTTTGAATTCCAGCATTTGGGAGGCAGAGGTGGATCTCTGAATTCAAGGCCAGTCTGTACTATAGAGCAAGTTCCCAGGATAGCCAGGCCTCGTAGAGAAACCTGTTTCCAACAAAACAAAACAAAAAACACACAACAACCAAACAAAATCAATATATTTAAATATGGCACAGGGTAAAATTAGAAATCCAGCACTTTTACCTTTTTTTTTTTTTTTTTAAGAGAATGTCCAGGGCTGGAGAGATGACTCAATAGCTGCTCTCCAGAGGACCTGGGTTCAGTTCAGCATCCAGTGGCAGCTCACAGCTGTCTGGTCCAGCGCCCTCTTCTGGCCTACTCAGGCACCAGCCACACATCCCATAAGTATGCATCCGTGTTTTTGTAATATTTTTATCCTGTTGCCACAGTTCTTGGTTAGCCACCAGAGCTGGGTGATAAAATCCTGTTGTTGAGGACTCCACATACTTTGTTTGTAGGCCAAAGAGAAATCAAAGTGAAACTGAACTGGACGCTTTCTTCCTTCTGGCTAATTTTCATAATGCCTTGAGTTGCTGATCCCAAGTTAAGATTCTACAGGGTTTTTAAACCCCAAATCCATAAACATCTGTGCCAACTTATTCTACCAATCAGGATTTAGAGATAGGGGATCTCCTTGGGACTAAGTCTTTGCTGTACATTTATCCTGCTTCCATTAGTTGGGGTTCAACTGTGGCAGGGAACTTGCTTTGTCCTAACTTGTCCACCAGGATGGGACTTGTCTAACACTCAGGTCTTAACTTGCCAACCAGGATGTCAGTTACCCACATACATGTTTCTTTCTGCCAAGTAGGATGTCAGTTCCCAGGGAGGTCTTGGGAACTTAAATTTTACTCAACCACTACTCAAAATGGAAGTCTTATTCCAAATAGTTTCTTCTCTTGCTGCAGGTGTTTCTCTTATGTTGGGGTTCATCCCAGGGGCAACTTATAAAGGCAAGTACATAGGTGCAGGAAGTGCTGTTGGGTGGTTGGTTCGGGTCCAAGCTTATGGGTAACTATATAAAACAGTTCTACTGATTTCTATCGTGATTGGTTTCCAAGGGCACAGAACATAATAGAATATGTAATCAACTTGGCATTAGAAAGTTTCCTAGTAACATCAGAAATATATGAGAAAGTTTCCCAATAAATGGCAGGCTAGTCAGGTAACTGTTACCTAGGCCTTAATATTTTTACCTAGGTTCTAACAGTGGATTCATGCTAAACCACTAACTTGTCTGGCAAAAATGTGCCTGTGTATGGAGTGGCATGACTGTTGTAGGGTCCCAAACTTTGTGTTTGAGTCCTACTCTATAGGAGAGAATTCATGCCTGGACTGTAAGCCTGTTCAGAACCCTATGGCTGGGGAGGCCGCAGACCCTAACGGGGAAACTGCTACTTCTGTTGTTTTGCTAAATGGACACATTGTGCCCACCAAAGATCTTCCTTTTGATTATGTCTGTGTTCACAGATTAGTGCTGTTCTCAGGATTGGTCAAGGGTTTGTTAGTGTTGGTAGTGGTAATGGTGTGTGTGTGTGTGTGTTGTAAGTGGGTGGTAACTAATAATACTCAGACTCAAAACTGGTTACTGTGCTGAAAAAAGTCACCGCTGAATGCTCAGCCCTAAAGAGGTCATGTATTTTATCCCCTCCACGGATCAAAGAACATCACTAAGGAAGTGGGAGTGGGAAGAATGTAAGAGCCAGAGGAAGGAGGAATGTTATGAAAGACTGTCTTCTGGGTATGACGTGATGTTGCATTGATGAACTCACAGCAGCTGTGATTACCTATTTTAGACCTACACACCACTGGGCTCAGCAGCATTCCATCCTTGACAGAGGAGAGGTTCATTAGGCCCCTCCTTTCTGAGGATTTATAGGCCATAAACAGAACTTGGTAGAGAGTGGCTGACAAGGCACTCCCCCTTCCAGAGGAGAATGACAGTTAATAGTTGCTGGGGATGGGTTGGAGGTGGTCTTCAGTAATGGTTTGTTTGAGAGGTGAGTCTGGCTGAAGAAAGAAAAGCAAGGAACTATGGTGTTAGGAAGCTGAGTCAGGAAGAGAGGAAATGAGTAGTGTGGAGGATCCTGGTGGTTAAATTGGACCTTACAGATTCACCTGGAGGGACTGACCCTCAGAGTCTGAAGATTTAGGCTTGGGTTCACTACAGCTAGGGCAGTCAGCTTCAGTGCTTGTCTTCCTGGTAGAGAGTGTAGATACACAATAATTTAATCCAGCATAACCAACAAACCCATCTACATAAAGGAAATAAAAGTGGTTTGTTATGAGCCAAAAGTGCACTTAAGTGTGCTTAAACTGTAAGTTCAAAGCAAAATAGCTTGCTTTTCAGAAGAATAAACACATTGTGTGTTCAGCTAGACAGTCAGAAAAGTTTAAGAATTGGTTTGGAGGATTGTTCTATATAAGTTGATGATACTGTTGTTATAAGCAGAAGGCTTGGCCATAGGAGAAAGTACTGGAATAAAAAAAAAAAAGATGTATAGATATACTTGTGTGTGATTGGACAGGAAAAGAACAGCAGGTTCCCGCGCTTCACCCAGCTACTCTCTTCCTGCAGTCCGGCTCCCTCTGGGCTAGCCTCTGTGTCTCAAAGCCGCCTGTATCTTGGCTGTGGGACCCCTGTGGTTGGCGGTCCCAAATTCCAGTAACCCAGAGAAGAATTGTCCTGTTCATCCTCCATCTTCCTCCTTCCCCCTTCTACTCCTCCGGCCCCATCTCTGAAACTTAGTTCCACCTCCCTTTTCCCTGACCAACCACAGGCTTCTTGTTGTATTAATATTTAAAGTAATTGGACAGGGAAAATTCTACTACACTTGTGTAGTAATAGTTTTGTGTTGCAAAGTTGTTAGGTAGGTACAGTTCTAAATACTGATGAATAACTTCTTTTGTACTAGTTAAACAGGGTAGATATTTCATATTTGAATGTTTGTGACCAGAAGTATTTCAGCTTTCAGATTTTTGAAAGCATAAAACATGAGTTATTTTGAAGGCAGGACCCAAATCTAAACATGAAACTTACTTATGTATAACTTTTACATGTGACTTTGAGGGTAACTGTACAGCATTGTAATGCACCTGCATTTTGTTTTGCTGGGCTGGGGAGGGAACCCAGAGCTTCTAACATGCTTAGTCAAGTGCTCTACCATGGAGCCACACACCCATTACCTGCATATGACTGCAGCTCATCAGATGAGATCAACTATAAATTCCTCTTTAATATCGTATCGAAGTTCTAAATGTCCAGAATTAGAGCAATTTGGATTTCAAAATTTCAGATTGGGTATACTCAAAATGTACTGATGAGTGGTAGTGACTGATGTGGGCAAAGGCAAACTACTGTCTCTGGTTTTACTAGTCACGTTGACATAGAATTCCTTTCATTGTCATTTCAAGTGGTGTGCCATAAGACTAGTCCTTTACCAGATAGTCAATAGTTGTTCTGGAGCATGTGGTTTACTTTGTAATGTATCTTATAACGATTATATCTTATAATGAGTCTCCTATCCTTGCCTCATATTAGAAGTATTTGTTTTGCTTCTTTTGCTATCTAACTGGTATTTTTGTTTTTTTAAGATTTATGTATATGAGTACACTGTAGCTGTATAGATGGTTGTGAGCCATCATGTGGGAATTGAACTCAGGACCTCTGCTCTCTCCAGCCCAAAGATTTATCTATTATTATATGTAAATACACTGTAGCTATCTTCAGAAACACCAAAAGAGGTGTCAGATCCCATTACAGATAGTTGTGGTTGCTGGGATTTGAACTCAGGACCTTTGGAAGAGCAGTCAGTGCTCTTAACCACTGAGCCATCTCTCCAGCCCCACTGTCTAACTGGTATTAAGAGTGAATTAGACATGTAATTCTAGCACTGGAAGGCAGAGGCAAGAGGGTTGCAAGTTTAAGGCCTTGGTGATGTAGCAAATTTCAGGTTAATTAGTGTATGTAGGGAAACTCTGTTGCAAAAAAAAGTATCAACAGTAGAAAGAATGCTATTTAAATTGTTTCTCTTTTCCTTAGGAACAGCCACCATATCCTGGCTATAACTCTAACTACTGGAATTCTGTGCGGCCGAGGGCTCCATACCCAAGCACATACCCTGTGAGGCCAGAGTTACAAGGCCAGGTATGGTTGAAGATTAGCAGATTTTCTTCTCTTCCTTTTCCTTTTCTTTTTGTTGTTGTTGTTGTTGTTTTGTTTTTTTGTTTCTGTGTCCTGATTGTCCAGGAAGTCACAGTCTGGCCTTGAACTCCCAGAAACTTCTCTTGAGTGCTGTAATTACCTCTCAGCTTTCTTTTCTTTTTTAAAGATAGTTTAATAAAGTACAGGATGGCCTTGAACTTCTTGACCCTTGACCCTTGACCCTCTTAAGTGCTGGAATTATAGGCCTTTTACCACGCCAGTTTTATTCAGTGTTCAGGGCTTCTTGAACTACATAAGCGTTCCTGCAAGCTTCAGTTAAAACCATTATTGTCGTACATTAAGTATGTGATAATGAATCTCATTATGACATTTTCCTCTTTTTATTTTATTAAATTTTTTTATTCAGTATATTTTGATCAGTCTTTTCCATCACCCTACTCCTTCCAGGTGTCCTCACTTCCCTCCCTATGTACCTAACTTCTTGTTCTTTCAAAAACAAAAATAAAAAAAAGAAAAGAAAGAAAATAAAAATAAGCACCCATAAAACAAACAAACAAAAATGAGCCCTCAACAAAACGTGGGGTTGTGTTGTGTTGGCCAGCTACTCCTAAAGGTGGGTTTGACCTGGTGTATGGTTGCTACACCTGCTGTCAACTCCATTTGGAGTAGCTGATTTCTCTTTTTTTTTTTTTTTTTTTTTTTTGGTTTTTGGTTTCTCTGTGTAGCCCTGGCTGTCCTGGATCTCACTCTGTAGACCAGGCTGGCCTCGAACTCAGAAATCCGCCTGCCTCTGCCTCCCAAGTGCTGGGATTAAAGGCGTGCGCCACCACCGTCCGGCTGCTGATTTCTCTTTCCCAGCAGGTACCAACTGCAGAGAGCTTCTTGGTAGAGGATAGCAGTTTGTGTCCACTTGCCCTTTTTCTTTTTTTAGGATACGAGTATGTTGAGACAAAGTTTTTCTGTGTAGCTTTGACTGTCCTGGAAGTCACCATGTAGACAAGGCTGACCTCAAACTCACAGAGATCTGCCTGCTCTGCCTCCCTCGTGCTGGGAATAAAGGTGTGTGCGACCATGCCGAGCTGCACTGGAGTGCCTTCTCAAGGAACCTTTCGCCCAGAACAGCACCCAGACTTGATGTTTCCCCAATTTCTGACATTATTGAGATCAAGTCGCATGACACATTTATGAAAACTGTCTCTGCAGGAAATATTTTATGAACAGTGTGATGACAAAATGAAGATGTTTTCTTTTCAGGGACCACCTTTTGAGGTCACAGTGGCAAGGAGAGGTAGTGCCGGCTCAGAAAAGGCACCGACTTCCTTGCTGGCAGAGACATCAGAGTGGCTTAACTAGAAATGGAGGAAAAGTGATCAGTTAAGACTCACTGGAGCCAACGTGGTGGAGCGGGGTGCATTTAGAAGAGTGAAGGGGTTTTGTTTTTTGTGTTTGTTTGTTTGTTTGTTTTTCGAACTCAGAAATATGCCTGCTTCTGCCTCCCAAGTGCTGGGCACGGCCCTGCACAAGAGTGAAGTTGCAAGATGAGATGACTGATCAGCTACGTGCTGTAGCTGGTCTATTCGTGCTGGCCTTGTTCTATTGACATGCAATTGGCCAAACAGGAAAAGTAGTAGTACCAGAGCTTTGTGTCAGGACATCTGGAGCCATCCAGTATTTGCCTGGGATAAAGGACAACAAAGTAATTGTAGCTATTAGCAAAGACCCAGAAGTTCCCAGTTTCCAAATGCAGATATGGAATAGTCACAGATTTAGTTAATGGTTCCTGAGAAACTGAAATAAAAAAAATAGGTCAAGGTCATAATCATGCCTTAAAACTGTTAGGATGGTGGTGGCTTATTCCTTTAGTTCCAGCACTCGGGAGACAGAGGCAGTTGATTCTCTGAGTTCGAGGCCAACCTGATCTACAGAGCAAGTTCCCAGACAGTCAGGGCTACACAGAGAAACCCTGTCTAAAAGAACAAAAAAAAAAAAAAAAAAAAGAAAGAAGGAAGAAAAAACTATCAGCAGTCTGCTGAAATCATAGAAATTTATAGTTTTAGGGAAAAAAAAATTTTAGCAGCAGACACAGTGTCCTTTGATGAACCGATTATTATATTCCTTTTTAAGTATTTGTAGTTCCATACAGTTATTTTGTGAAATTTTCTAATTCTGTAATATATAATAAAGCTTTTTTTTTTTTTTTTGGTTTTTCGAGACAGGGTTTCTCTGTGTAGCCCTGGCTGTCCTGGAACTCACTCTGTAGACCAGGCTGGCCTCGAACTCAGAAATCCTCCTGCCTCTGCCTCCCAAGTGCTGGGATTAAAGGCGTGCGCCACCACTGCCCGGCATAATAAAGCTTTTTAAAAATGTAAATTAACTAATTAATGTAAGTGTATTAAATATCTGGAAGCTGAGCATGCTGGCACATCTTTAATCCCAGCATTTGGGAGGAAGGGGCAGGCAGATCTCTGAGTTTGAGGCCAGTGTATGGTCTACAGAGTGAGTTCCAGGATAGTCAGGGCCAAACAAAAAAACCCTGTTTGGAACACCCCCCCCCCAAAAAAAAAAAAAAAGAAAGAAAGAAAAAGAAAAGAAAAAAGATTCAAAGGCAGAGATAAGGAGAATCACAAGTTCAGCACTAGCAAAGCTTCACAGAGAAAATTGAAAAGTAAGGAAAGAATAAAAATAACTTGGGAAATACATCTTAAACCTTTCCTCCATTGTCTGTTTACACCTGAAACCATTCTACACCTTTTAAATGTTTAAATTCAGTTTTTAGTATTCTCTCTCTCTCTCTCTCTCTCTCTCTCTCTCTCTCTCTCTCTCTCCCTCTCCCTCCCTCTCCCTCTCCCTCTCCCTCTTTGTGTGTGTGTGTGTGTGTTCTCACTTGTTGGTCAGAGTGCGCCATGGTACACTTGTAGAAGTCAGGAGAGAGCTTTTTAGAAGTTCTTTTCACTGGATCAAGGGATTAAGCTTACATCATTAGGCTTGCAAAACAAGCGCTTTTACCCATTAAGATATCTCTACTGCCCCATTGCATACTTCTGTGTTTGCCTGTCATGTGCAATTTACAGACTCAATGACAGGAACTTCTTTGTTCTCACCCCCATAGCTCTCAGCCTTTTCAGTGCTGGAATTATGGGGCTGTGACCATCATACCCAGCTTCTTCCTCATTTTCTTTCATAATAAGGAAAATTTCAAAGGTAGAAACTAATGTTCCTCTCAGCTTCTACAAGTTTCAGTACTTGACCATATTGTATTTATCTTTGGAATATTTTGAAACAAATACCAAATAGTATAATTCTGTTGCTTGCAAATAAACTTAAGTATGTGTATTTAAAAACAACAAAACAAAAAACCCTACCAGTTTAAACAAGACTGTCCCCCATAGACCCTGACATTTGAACAGTTGGTTCCCAGTTAGTAGTACTTTGGGGAGATTTAAGAGGTATGGTCTTAGCTGGGCAGTGGTGGCGCACGCCTTTAATCCTAGCACTTGGGAGGCAGAGGCAGGCGGATTTCTGAGTTCGAGGCCAGGCTGGTCTACAGAGTGAGATCCAGGACAGCCAGGGCTATACAGAGAAACCCTGTCTCAAAAAAAAAAAAAAGATATGGTCTTATTTAAGGAAGTCTGTATGTCGCTGGGCTTGATAAAGACTTGAGCCACTCCCAACTTGTCTCCTTTCTGCTTTGTGCTTATAATTTAAGATGTGAGCTTTCAAAGCTGGAGAGATGGCTCAGTGGTTAAGAGCACTGGCTGCTCTTCCAGAGAACCTGGGTTCAATTCCTAGCACCCACACATGGTAGCTTACAACTCTCTGTAACTCCAGTTCCAGGGGATCCAGCACCTTCACACAGACATACATGCAGGCAAAACACTAATGCACATAAAATGAAGAGAGAGAGAGAGAGAGAGAGAGAGAGAGAGAGAGAGAAGAAGAGGAGAGGAGAGAAAGAGAGGACTTTTTAGCTTACTGCTCCAGCCTCTCTCTATGCCTCTACTCCACCATAGTGGTACTCAGCCTCTGAACCAAAAACCCAAATAAACCCTTCTCTCAATTAGTCATGTGTTTATCCCAGCAACAGAAAAGTGACTAGTACATGTAACATGGCTAAAACTTTACCAAGAAGTGCCAGCAAGATACCATGGTGGTGGAGGAGACAACTCTTACAGGTGCCCTCATGTGTATAACATACGTTCCACCACTCTCACTCACACAATAAAGAAATAAGACGAGGCATGGTGACTCACATCTTCATTTCCAGCACTCAAGAAGCAAAGGATTGAGTTCAAGGCCAGCTCTATGTACATAGCAAATTTAGAACAGCCAAGCCACACAATGAGGCCCTGTCTCAAAAAGAAGTGAATAAATAAATGTAAAAACAAAGCAAAAGATTTTATTTACAAGAAAACAATTCTAAAATTAAATCTTCTTGTTTTTAACAATAAATTGAATAAAATTTATTAAAAGAATAATTCTTGGGGCTTAGTGGTTAAGAGTCCTCGCTGCTTTTCCAGAGGACCTGGGTTCAATTCCTAATACATACAAGTCAGCTTACAGCTTGCTGTAATTCCAGTTTCAGGGGTCTGACACCCTCACACAAGACAAACATGCAGGCAAAACACCAATGCATGTGAAATAAAAATAAGTAAGTTCAACTAAAAAAAAAAAAAGAATAGTCCTTAATCTGTTTAGTCATTTGATTACCATAGGGCATTTAGGTTCTGTGATATTTCATGTAACTCATTTTTTTTAAGTGTTACACTTAATTTTACACGTGTGTGTTTTCGGGAGAGAGTGTGCATGCGTGTATTTCACCTACTCGTACATATGTTTACCACATGCATATGTAGTACCTGTAGAGACTAGAAGGGCATCAGAATTCTTGGAAGTAGAATTGCTAATGGCTGTGAGCTGTCATGTGGGTGCTGGAAACTGAACCTGGGTCCTCGGGAAGAGCAGCCAGTGCTCTTAACTGAGCCGTCCCTCCAGCCCTGTACTAGTTTGTGCAATTACAAGTAATACACTTGACAGCTTCGTGCCTGTGACTTTTTTCTAGTTGAGTAATTTCCTTGGGAAGCTGGAATACAGACCAAAAAGTCACATGGTATTTTATCAAATCTTGACCTTTGTATTGTATTAAGGAGTTCGTTCTTTTTTCAGACCGAAAATCTCAAGGGCTTATGGGGAATATATTACGTGGCTCTTTCTTCTCTTATTGTCCCTGACCACACATGCAGTTCTTCAGGCATTTGTATTTTATTGTCCCTGACCACACATGCAGTTCTTTAGGCATTTGTATTTTCTCTCTTGTTTCTAAAACAGGTCCTACTAATGTAGGCCAATGTCTTCTACCTAGTAATCCTCCTGCCTCGTCTTCCTTAGTGCTGGGATTACAGGTGTGTATACACAATTAGGGTTCCTCCCTTCCTCAGATAGGGTCTCACTAAGTAGAATACTAGCTACAAACTTGAAATTCTTCCTGGTACATACTTCTGGGAGCTATGGTTACAAGAAAATGTGATTCTCTGTGTTTACTATTTTAAAAAGCCAAAGTGAAACTAGGGAGATAGTTCAATGGACAAAGTGCTCACTATGCAAACATGACCTGAGTTTGGATTCCCAGAGCCACATAAAGGCTGTACTCCCATGTGTCTGTACTCCCATGTGTCTGTATCCCATGTGTCTGTACTCCCATGTGTCTGTATCCCATGTGTCTGTACTCCCATGTGTCTGTATTCCCATGTGTCTGTATTCCCATGTGTCTGTACTCCCATGTGTCTGTACTCCCATGTGTCTGTACTCCCATGTGTCTGTATCCCATGTGTCTGTACTCCCATGTGTCTGTATCCCATGTGTCTGTACTCCCATGTGTCTGTACTCCCATGTGTCTGTATCCCTTGTGTCTGTATCCCATGTGTCTGTACTCCCATGTGTCTGTACTCCCATGTGTCTGTACTCCCATGTGTCTGTATCCCATGTGTCTGTACTCCCATGTGTCTGTACTCCCATGTGTCTGTACTCCCAGGTGTCTGTACTCCCATGTGTCTCTATTCCCATGTGTCTGTACTCCCATGTGTCTGTACTCCCATGTGTCTGTATTCCCGTGTGTCTGTATTTCCTAGCCTGGAATTTTAAACTGAATAAGAGGTCCTGTGTCACAAGTTCAGAGGCATGTGGAAGACAAGGACCCACTATCTAGATTGTCCTCTGACCTCCACAAGCATATATCCTCCACATCATATACACACTTGTTTCATTCACACACACACCCACAGAGCAAATAAATAATAGAATGCATTATAAAGTAAGAGTTGAAGTTTAAAGCTTAGCTTTAATCTTATTTGGAGCATTAAGAAGGGTTCTGGATCTGAGCAATGTAATAGTCTCGGTAGGTGATTTAAAACCACGAGAAAAAGGATCAACAATGTATCTTGGAGGGAGCACACTTGTCTGACACACACAAGGCTCTGGGTTTAGTTCGCAGCACTGTTTAAAACAATAACCAAACTATAATAAACCATAGTAGTAAGCAGTGTAGTGAAGTTTCTCTGTTATCTATTGTTACTGTTATCAGGAAAGCAGGGTGGCTGCTTAATTCAATATGGACTGGGTCTTTTCTGGAACTCATAATACTTACAATAATGTAGTCACCATCTGTTGAACAAATTGTTTATCTGCTGTCATTTATTTTTGTAATCTCAGTTTTTCTTAATAATCCTACAAGGTAAATTTTGGCTCTTCATTTTCCTGTTAGAGAAACTGAAGCTAAGAGTAACTAAATATAAAGCTATTAGAGAGTCTTTCTGATTTTTTTTTCTATTATATAATGATATTTTTTTCCCTCTAACTTGTCCCCCAGGATTCCTAGAGTTGCTTCCTGTGGGCACAAGCTCTCTGCTTAGACGTGTAGCTATGAATTAAATGTAAGAAAATGTTTTGGGATCCGTCCCTTCTCCTTTGTCTGTTATCATAATGTAGTCTTCCATTGAGCCCCGTGACTTAGCCGGAGTTGAGTACCTGGCGTGTGATTATAGCGAAGAGAAGGAGCATCTCACAGACTGCTGCCATAGCTTATGGTCTGCAGTTACCGACACCTTTGTTTCCTAAGGTTTTCGAGGTTGCACACGAAGGGCATTTTAGCCCTTCACCCATTCATCTTTTTCTTACTGATTGCCTTTTTTCCAGAGTCTGAATTCTTATGCAAATGGAGCATATGGTCCGCCTTACCCTCCAGGCCCTGGGGCAAGTACTGCCTCCTACTCTGGGGCTTACTATGTACCTGGCTATACTCAAAGCAACTACTCCACAGAAGTTCCAAACACCTACCGTTCCCCTGGTAACAGCCCAACTCCAGTGTCTCGTTGGATGTATTCCCAGCAGGACTGTCCAACAGAAGCACCTCCTCTGAGGGGACAGGTTCCAGGATATCCTGCTTCACAGGTAAGCGGTTTCCAATGGGGGAAAATGCCTCTATTTCCTGAATTTAAACAGTGGCAAGTTACCCATTTACGCTAGTGCTGTTTAAGAAAACTAGAGCCATACACGCTGTGTACACCTTTAACCTCAGTTCTCATGAGGCAGAAGCAGGTGAAGCTCTTTACGTTCATGACCATTCAAGGCTATGTAGTGAGACCTTGTCTCAAAAACGAAACAAAAGGGCTGGAGAGATGGCTCAGCGGTTAAGAGCACTGACTGCTCTTCCAGAGGACCTGAGTTCAATTCTCAGCAACCACATGGTAGCTCACAAACTTCTGTAATTGGATCCAATGCCCTCTTCTGGTGCGTCTGAAGACAGTGACAATGTTATTCTCATATATAAAATAAATAAGTCTTAAAAAAAAGAAAATACTGTAGATATTCAGAGATTGTTTTGACAAGTGAAGGAAGGGGTTTCTTTTATATTGATGCCTAAATGGATTTGGCTGAAGAGACCTTAAAAATGTCATAATTCTTTTAAATCCTAACATATTTATTATTTGCATGCATAATGGGAGTTATGAGGGTGACACACATGTTCCAAAGCCCATGTGCAGAGGTCAGAGGACAGCTTTGTGGAGCATGTTCTCTCTCTTCACTCTCTGTGGGTTCCAAGGATCAACTCAGGTCCCCAGACTTGCATAACAAGTGCCTTTACCCACTGAGCCATCTCTCCAGCCCATAATTTATATATTTTTTTCTGTTTCTTCTTTTTCTTTTTCTTCTTTGAGACCAGGTCTCAGTAGCCCTGGCACCTGGACTCCCTGTACAGACCTAGCTGACCTCAAACTCAGAGCCCATTGCCTGCCTCTCCCTCCTGAGCGCGGACTAGAGACGCGTGCCCCAGCCTCGCTCCTCTTCTGTTCTCTCTTATGTTCATTATTTTTAGTCCCATGCGTACGTTCATGGCTGTGTGCTCAGGTACTCAGGCCGCAAGGGTGAGGACTCCTGGAACTAGAGTGGTATGTCCGGGGACCCTTGATGTGGTAGCTAGAACTTGAACTTGGATCCTCTAGAAGAGCAGTATGTGCTCTAACCACTGAGACATTTCTCTGGCCCCCATATAATTTTCGTAATAATCTTTAGTTGTTGCTTGAAACTTTCCCTAACTTAATCTTTTCTAATGCTGTTAGGTATATATTAATATGCTGTGAGTATACCAAGCTTATTTCTGTTTGTTTTGAGAACACTTCTACTATCTTATAGTGTATGGATTTATTTATCTGTAGTGTTTTTGGAAAATGCATGCTTCATCCAGTGAATTTGAAGACTAACTTGTGACTCTCTTACCAACTCTGTTCTTTGTTTTGGGAGCCAGGTTTTCTCAGGTGTGGAGAATTTTTGGTAACTGATTAATGAATGACCTGTCTATGCTATTTTTATTACTTTTAGGCTTTGCTTTTTAAGCAGTGACCAACCAGCACACCAGCATATTTGTTTTTCCCAATCTAGAACCCTGGAGTGACTTTGCCCCATTATCCTTATGGAGATGGCAGCCGCGCTGTGCCACAGTCAGGAGCAACCGGACGACCACAAGATGATGCATGGGCTTCTAGTGCTTATGGGGTGGGAGCCCGGTACCCCTGGCCGTCAGCTGCCCCCTCAGCCCCCTCTGGGAACCTGTACATGACGGAAAGTGCGTCACCCTGGCCCGGCAACAGCTCTCCTCAGCCACCTCCTTCACCCCCACCCCAACAGCTGAAGGTAGGAGGCTTTCCCAGTGCTGTTCTTTTGCTCTCTAGGCAATTAAGAGGACACAGATGACACTTCCCTGTATTAGTCTGTTAACTGCACAAAAGTTGATGTTTACTACTAAGCATTATGTAAGCTTAGTTTTCTCTTATAGACAATATTGTTTAGAGATTTTTGTTTTTAGATTCTTATCTGTTTTTTTAATTTTTCATTATTTTTTATGTGTATGGATATAGTGACTGCCTGTATGTCTATGGGCCGCATGTGTGCTTGGTGCCCTTAGAGGACAGATCCCCTGGAACTCAAGTTGCAGACAGTTATGAGCTGCCTTGTAGCTTCTGAGAATCAAATTTTGGTCCTCAGGAAGAGCACCCAGTGGTCTTACCTGCTGGCCATCTCCCCAGTACCATATCTTTTTTAAAAAAAGACAGGAAAATGCTTATTTTCTGCTGTGATACTATCTGAATATTAAATAGAATCAAAGGATGTACTTTACAGCCTCGTGATGTGCAGCAGGAGAGAGAACAGTGTGAAGTAGCGCATGCGGCTTGTGTGCTGGGCTTCACTTCAGCCACAGACACACGCCCTGCTTTTGCCTATGTTCTGCAGGCTTTTACTCTTTGAGGGAAACTGATGATTAAGTCACCGGATGAATTGTGAGGTAGTGAGATGAGTTGGGAAGGGTTCACAAGATTGACTTGCACTGAGGTAGATTCCAGCCGTCGTATTTACAAATTCTGTGCCTCTCGCTTGAAAGGGCTCTCCCTTTATCTTCTAGCAGTGTGGGTCTGATGGCTGTGTAGGAGCCAGGTTTGTGGGAATCTTTTCAAGTACTTTCCTGGTTGGTGAAAGAAGTAAACTAACATATCTGATGTTGATAGTTTCCCATTGAAACAGCTTTTGTCTCCTTTCTGTCTTCTCATTCCAAGGATTCTGCGTACTCCTATAACCAGTCTGGTCAAGGCATGACCCGGCACAGCTTTCCTTGTAGCGTCCATCAGTATGAATCTCCGGGAGCAGTGAACAGTGACAACTCAGACCTTTTGGATTCTCAGGTCCAATACAGTGCTGAGCCTCGACTGTATGGTAACGCCAGCAGTGAGCACCCCGGCAACCAAGCTCCGAGTAACCATCTCCCTGAGGAGTGCTTCTCTTCAGATGAAGGCACGCCTCCGAGTATTAAAAAAATCATACACGTGCTGGAGAAGGTCCAGTTTCTTGAGCAAGAAGTAGAAGAGTTTGTAGGGAAAAAGACAGACAAAGCATATTGGCTTCTGGAAGAAATGCTGACAAAGGAACTTTTAGAACTGGATTCTGTTGAAACTGGGGGCCAGGACTCTGTCCGTCAGGCCAGGAAAGAAGCTGTTTGTAAGATCCAGGCCATACTGGAAAAATTAGAAAAAAAGGGATTATGAAATAACTTGGATTGCAGGGGGAGCCTGTTACTGATTTGGCCAAAGAACTCTTTAATTTGGTTAGTTCCCTTCTTTTGAAATGCCTGTTGTGACGAGAAGCAACACATTCCAACTTTCTTCTGACCTAAAACTTGAAAGGAAAAAAAAAAACTGGAAAAGCCAGCAGAGGAGCGGGAGGACAGCAGTGAGCACATTCTTTCCAGTTTCCAGATGACTGACCATAATGGGAACTGGAATTATCAGTATTGCCAAGTAGACCTACTCCTTAAGAAACCCACGGGTGTCTGTAGGCCGCTGCTTATCAGATCTCAGGAGGGAGATACACTTTATGTAACAGGTTGTCAAAAACCTAATCTGAGACAAACAGGCTGTTTTATAAGCATCTTTTTGTGCATTGTGACTGCATATATTTCATGTGTATATTATAGCTTAGATTCTTGGACCTCTGTTCTGTTTTCTTACCTGCAGGTCACAAATGTAATACTATTCTACTTCGTACATTTTGTAGTAATATGTTTAATATAATCAAATATTGGCAGCCAGATAGATGAGCAGTTCTGAATGAGTTCATATCCTTTTACCATCGAATATACTGCAGTGTGTGGTGTGCTCCCACGTCCTTCGTCTCCCTTTCTGTGTAGCATGTCCGTTCCGTTCTTCCCACTCCTGCTTTTCATGGTGGGGAAGGTGACTGAAAATTACATTAACATAAGAATGACAGTGTTTGTAGACAGTCTTTGCTTTGTTGTATTTGGATAAAGATCCACTTCGAAATTGCTTTTTTAAGAAAAATATCTTTTGGCTCTTGCTGCCTCTATAGAGAGCCTTATGTTAAAAACATGGAAACTTAAATGCCACGGTTAGTATAAATAGTGACGGCAAAAAAGCAACAAATATGATTATTTAATAACACCATTCTCCAGTCAGTAGATCTGTGGGACAGATCTGAGCTCAGTTTACAGCTGATAGAAGGAAAAGAAGGAGATTCACACTCAGGGAATGAGTCAGCCATAGCTGAAGTGGAAAATTCATTATTTTCTTTAAATTTAAATTTGGTCTTTATTTCATAGGATAAATTGCATAGAATTGCCTGTTTCATAAGAAAGATGTTATTTATTATTAATAACAGTCAATTTAGAGCCAAGTTTAAGAAAGGGGCCTTTCTTGGTTATCTGTGTATGTTGTTATACAGAGGCAGGTAAATAATTTACCTTTTAAGCCTAAAGTGAGATCTAGCATACAGTATCCACTTTTGCAACAAAGGCAGTTTCTTAGTAAAATATCAGAGTGACACTTTTTTCTAGACTAGCAGGCCTTTATATTAGTGATACTAAGCCTAGAATCATCCCTTCTACTCACAAGAATCAAACGAATGCTAACATATGATGAGAAGAAATGTAGTAAAAATATTGTCTAGGGACTAGAGATGTGACTCAGTTAGTAGAATGTCTGCCTAACATGCATGAAGTCCTGGGCTAAATCCCCAGGAGTGTATAAAACAGCTATAGTGGTACAAATCCCCAGGATTGTATAAACCGGCTATAGTGGTATACACCTGTCTCAGCATTTGGGAGGTGGACCCAGGAAGACTGCAAGTTTAAGGTCATCCTCAGCTACATAATAAATTCAAGGCCAGCCTGAGCCAGTTAAGATCCTGTCCCAAAAAACAAACAGGACAAGTGATTCAAGAAGTGATCATTTTATTCCAGTCTGTAGTTTTTAAAAGACTTTATTTGGCTGGGATTGGTGGTGTACACTTCTAATTTAGGCAGGGGAGGCAGGTAGGTCTCTTGAGTTCAAGGCCAACCTGGTCTACCAGAGTTCCTGATATATAATGAGATACTATCAAATTCATCTCATCTAATCTGTCTGTCTATCTATCTATCTAATCATCTGTCTATGGGGTATGTGTATGCTTGCGCACACATGTGTGTTTTTATAATTTTTATTTTTGAGACAGTTTCATGCCAGGTTGGCCTTAAACTTTGCATGTAGCCTAGGACAACCCTAGAAGTTCTGGTCCTTGTGCCTCACTTTCTATTACACGGTAGGTGTGTGCCTGGTTTATGTGGTGTCAGGCAAGCACTGTACTGAGGTATAGCTGTAGCCCTGATTCTCTTATATAAAATATATATAAGAGAATATAGAAACCTTTTTAAAAGGTTTTCTAAGCAGGATTAGTGGCACACACCTAGTGTTACGAGGCAGAGGCAGGTACATAGAGCTCTGAATTTGAGACTATCTTGATCTTCATAGTGCCAGGCTAGCCAGGAGTGAGCTCTAAGTATCCCTCCAAACGTTTTCTATAAGTTTGACAATTATACTTTAAGAGGAGAAACCATAAAGCTAAGCCGTGTTGCCAGTGAGACAGTGATAGATTCAAAAGAAAACGTCTGCTTAACTTAGCCGCCCAAGATGCCAATTAGTGTACATTCTTCATTTGTGTATATGTACACGCTATGCACAAATGTACATATATGTGTATAGACCTTAAGTTATTTTTTGAACTACTAACATGACTTTAAACTTACAGAAGAGTTGTAAAAATAATATTCCTGTCTACCCTCCATCCGCCTTCCCCTTGTTTTGACATCTTCTCTAACGAAAACATTTGTCACAATTAAGAGTCAGTAGTGCTATTAATATTAGCTGAAGTAGCAAGCTAAAAGTAGATATTTCATTTATCTTTTTAGTAGCATCCTCTTAACCGTTCCGGATCCTATTTTGCATTCGGTTGTCCGTCTCAGTAGTCTTTCGCTCTGTGACGTTGTATCACAAGCATAGCTGGTGTTGTCACGTGTTTCTGGCGTGGTTCACATCTGCTGAAGTGGTGTCTGCTAGGATCCTCTGCTGTGAGCTTTACCCTGCTTTCCTTTGTAATTACTAAGAATTTGCTAGAGACACTTGGAGACTATGCAAATGTCCTGTTTCTGCTTAGAGTTTGCCTCTTACTATCTCCTGGCAGATCGTGCTTGCGGCACTTACTACTGTGGTGTTTAAATGGTGATTTTCTAGTCTCATTTCTTCTATATTTAATAATTGGAATTCTTCTGGAAGGAACTGTGGTTTCTGGATTTATATTTTTAATTATAACAAGATATTCAGGATAGGTATAAACTCAGAATTTAAAGCTATAAATGATGTTAATTGATTCCAGTGGCCAGTATCAAAGAAAAAAAGCAACATTTGTGACCTGTCTTTGAAAATGTAATGAATTTAAGAAGGAAACTAGTATTTATGATTTGTAAAATTTGTTTGACTTTTGACTTGAACTTGATTTGAAACTGAAACAATTTTCTTTTGAAATTCACATCTAGACTTTTTTAAGGTGTCTAAATTTATATTACTTTGGGGGTAATTTTTGTCAAAAATCTTGAATAAAGTTACCTACACCTGGCATGATAAGCAGCTGTTTTCTCTCTAGCACCTTTGTTCAGGTACAATCCCAAGGTTAACACTAACCAGCCCAGCCCTAATGAGGCTTCTGGAGCCTGGGGGGGTTCTGTCTCCTCTGCCTACTGCTGTATGCTTGTTTTAAATGCTTTTAAAGAAAGAGGTTCATAAAAACAAAAATAATCAACAACAAAAGGAATAGTGCTTTAGTTAGTTGGCATAAATAATAATCCTTAACTAGTTTGCTTGTCTTCTGGTTTTTTGTTTTTGTTTTTTTTTTACATTGGAAGGTATAGACTAAATTATCTTTTAAGAAAAGTCTTGAGAGCTTCCTTCTTCATCTGTCTTAGTGAGGGTTTTACTGCTGTGAACAGACACCGCGACTAAGGCATCTCTTAAAAGGACAACATTTATTTTGGGCTGGCTTACTGGTTCAGAGGGTCAGTCCATTATCATCAAGGCAGGAGCATGGCAGTGTCCCGACAGGCATGATTCAGGAGGAGCTGAGAGTTCTACATCTTCATCTGGAAGCTGCTAGCAGAATACTGACTCCCAGGCAGCTAGGATGAGGGTATTAAGCCCACGACACACCTACTCCAAACAGGGCCACACCTCCTAAAAGTGCCACTCCCTGGGCCAAGCATATACAAATCACATCATCTTCGATTTTTTTAAAGTTACGAGTTTAGGGCAGGTGAAACGTCTCCGTGGGTAAAGGTACTTAGCCCCAGACCTGAGGACCTGAGTTGAATCCCCAGGACCTACAGCGGGAAAGGAGAGACCTGACTGGTTTTCCTCTGACTTCCATGGGCATGTTCCTCCACCCACCCATACACACTCAAAAATAAGTATATAAAAAAATATATATGTTCTGAGTTTAATGAGTCAAATTATGAAACAGCATTTTCTTGCCCCCCCCCTTTTTTTCCCCTCTAAAGGCAACCACTTAAATATTTTGTTAGATCTTATAGCTGGGCAGCAGTTGCGCCTTTAACCCCAGCATCTGGGATGCAGAGGCAAGCAGATCTCTGTGAGTTTGAGGCCAGCCTGGTCTATAAAATGAGTTCTAGGGAAGCCAGGGCTGCACAGAGAAAACCCTTGGTTTGAAAAACAAAAATTTGTTAGTTTTACTATTAGATGTGTTTTGAGTGGTTTGCCTGCTTGCATGTATGTTCAGTGTATATGCCTGTTGCCCTTGAAGACCAGAAGAGGGCATCAGATCCTCTGGAACTAGAGTCACAGTTGAGAGCTGCCATGTGAGAGCTGGGAATTGAACCCAAGAGTAGTAAGTGCTCTTAACTGTTAGCTAACTCTCCAGCCCTGGCAACCGCTTCCTAATGAAGGATACACTTTGGGAAGGTGTCACTGACTTTTAAATAACACAACTGCATTGTTTCTCTTAGCTTTCTCTTAGTTCTGTAGTTCTGTGAGAGCCATGTGTCGTGCAGAATGGCTTTGAGCTTGCTGTGTAGCCCAGGGTCACTTTGGAATGTGCTCTTCCTGCCTCAGCCTGCTGGGATGACAGGGATTTGCTGCCCCCTCCTACAGTTCCTACAGGATGATAGGCATTTCTTTTTCTGCCACTTTCATAATCTGGCTCAGTCTGTCCCTCCCCACTTCTGAATACAGCTGCAGTCATATCTTTATCGTTTCTAACCAGGGCTCAGCCCTGTAGTGAGTGGGGATTTCTTGAACAACTTGTTTTCCCTGTAATTAATCTTTTGTCTTACTTGGATGCCTGTGTCCTTAATGATCTGTTTGCCCTCTTAAATATTTTCTCAAGATCTGTATATTATTTCATTTTGTTTCAGATTCCTGGGGAAGTCTGCTGGAGCCTTTGTTCCATAGATGGAGAATTCCCTTTGCCTCTTGTTTGCCTGTATTGCATGTTGTGATGGTTTGCATATGCTTGGCCCAGGGAGTAGCACTATTAGGAGGTGTAGCCTTGTTAGAGTAGGCATGTCACTTGGTGCCCTCATTCTAGCTGCCTAGAAGTCAGTATTCTGCTAGCAGCCTTCAGATGAAGATGTAGAACTCTCAGCTCCTCCTGCACCATGCCTGTCTGGATGCTGCCATGCTCCCACCTTGATGATGATGGACTGACCCTCTGGACCTGTAAGGCAGCCCAATTAAATGTTGTCCTTTATAAGACTTGCCTTGGTCATGGTGTCTGTTCACAGCAGTAAAACCCTAAGACACGTGTATGGTTTTGTTGTTGGTAGTAGTAGTTTTTTATTTGTTTGTTTGTTTGTTTAGTTTATTTCAAGGGATGTATTTTTAGTAGCTTCTTGGAAAGTGATTTTAGATGTTGTGTAACTTAAAGTGTCAGTTTTAGCACACATTGGACAGTCAGCTTATTAGGTGAGTATAAATACTAGGAAGTTTTAAGAATTATAGATTGTTCTGTCTCAGAGTTTCCAGAGTTTAGTTTCTAGAATTGCTTCTGAGAAGTGTGTACCCCTGTGGTCATCTGTATAAGACCCATTAGGGGGAGTGCAGTTTCGTATCAGTACGTGGCCAGTGACGACCTTGAACTTGTGATTTTCCTATCTCTATCAAGTGCTGGGGTTGCGGGTTTACGTGGCTAGTCCTGGTTTGTTTTGTTTTTTAATGTGGTGTTTGTTTTTGAGTTTTGTTTGTATGGTTTTATTTGAGACAGGGTTTCTCTATTTAGACCAGGCTGGCCTTGAACTCAGAGAGATCCACCTGCTTCTGCCTACTGAGTGCTAGGATTAAACAGGTGCGCCACTACTGCTGGGTTATCTTGTAAGATTTTTAAAAATTCTGTCATGGAGTTGAGCAGTGCAGCTTTGGTGTGTCTCTATCTTTATGCGTTTTGTGGGGCATGTCCATCTTAGAAATCCAGCATTTATATGATACTTTCTTGATTTTTATTTGGCTTGTTAATTTCCCCTTATCCAGGCCTATCTTTAACACAATTACTACCTACTTTACCCTCCTTTTTATGAGACAAAGTAGGCAGCCCTGCTGTCCTGCAACTCTCTGTGTAGACCAGGCTGGCCTACAGCTCACAGACATTGGTCTTCCTCTGCCTCCTGAGTTCTGGGATTAAAGATAGGTACCACTATGCCCAGCTTGCACAACTAGTCATTTCAAATCTTTTTCCTCTTCCTGAAATACAGACCTCCTCCAAATTTGTCTTTGCTTTTAAAGTTTGCTTTTTTTTTTTTTTATCAATAGAGGTTATTTCTAAAGGTCTGTTCTTAGATTTTTGTTTTTGTGATTCTTCATGTTGCGGGGAAGGAGGGGGTCTCTCCTTCCACAGTGAATGTTCCAAGGCTTGAACTCAGGTCTTCAGCCACCTCACTAACGCCCACATGTAAACCTTTCCCCTTGGCATCATTTATTTTCCATCCACCCTCTTTCTGTTTTCCTAGAGTGTCTGCAAAAGAACAGCTTACAGCCAGATAGTGGTCTTCTACCCACTCAGCGACCTGAGTCGTAGGAACTACAGACCAGTATGGTGGCGGGCTAGGCAGTCCAGTCTGGATAAGCCTCTGCACTCCTTGGGATCAGGTTAAGTATCGCTGAACTCTGAAGCTGGCTCGCTCACCCTGAATGTCCTCTTTGGTCAGCTGCAGCCTGCTTGTTTCATTATTTCCAGGATGTCAGTAGACCGTTTCCGGGGTATTTCTGGGAGAGCCAGGACTCACTGCATCAGACACACTACATGAGTTTGTTTTCATAGGATGGCAAACTCCACTTATCACAGTGGGGAATCTGTTCTATAGAAGGCAATGGTGGACATCTGTGATGGGCTAGTGGTCAGCTGTGCGGTCAGTCACTAACCAGAGGACATGGTTCCCAGAGTGCGGTCTGGATCTGACCACTGAAAGTGCTGGGAACGAAGTATCCAGTAATTGGAGCAGCAGATGTGAGCACAGCGCACTGGCCAGTGTCCCTGTTAGATGATGCTGACATCAGCAGGGTTTTCAATAGCAACAATGGCACAAACTGTCCCCAGCAGCTTTCCCAGGCCTGTGGTGGATGCATCATTATGAAGATAATTTCTTCATTTCTAAGAGACTGAAACTTTCGCTGAACCTCACAGCCAGAGTTAATAATACACCTTGGGTTCACTTAAGACTGCTGTCCTACTGTGTGCTCTGCCTATTTGTTTAAGACGCCTTTAGAAGAACTATGTGACTACCAACCTATTTGCCTTGGCTTTCCTGTATAATAAGCTTTTACAACCTAAGCAAATGCATAGCTATAATTTTAAGTTATGTTCTCTTCCATGCCCCTGGCCCACAGTAATGTGTGCATGTTTGCATGTGTTATGGTCATTTGCTGGAGACAGCAAAATAGGCTGGAAGTAGCATGTAGATTGTTATCTGGGTCAGTGAGGTCAACTGAGAGTCAGTGACTTCATACCTTGTAACTATTTCTATAAGGTATCCCTCCTTCCTTTCCTGGGTGATCCTTTGGTTTCTGTATTGCTCAATGAGAGGACAAAGCCCACAGTTATGCACAGGACAGGAGAAGACCGAACCACAAGACAATATTCAGGGAGGAAGCACAAATTCAGAATGATACATGGGAACAGGGAGAAGACAGACAGCAGAGTAGAGGGCGCAAATCTGGGCTTGCTCGGAGTTAGATGACACCTGAAGGGCTTTGGTTTCTATCTTTAATGTGACACCAACACATTATTGGTGACTCTGAATTTATTATCAATGTGTTCAATCTGACCGCACAGGTCCTCTTCACATTTATAATGTAGATACCCTCATCCGTCCTTTTTTAGATGTACTGCTTTTTTCTGGAAGTCAAAGTTGGTGCCACTTAAGTGGGGTCCAGTAGGAATGAATTTGAGGATATTCTCCTCCTTTTGCAGGATATCACAGGCTCCAGACATTGTGCAAAGGTCTTCATTTAAATTATAACATGAATCAAGGCTGTTGTGTGAGCCTTTCCCTGGGCAACGCAGAAAGTCTGTTTTGTTTTCGTTCAAAGACAAGTCTTGAACTAAGTATTAAACACTTAACCCTTCTGCTTCAAGCTCCCATAGAACACCTGGGATTACAGGTCTACACCATCGCATCATGCCTGGCTGGTTGTAGGGTTTCCAGTATACTTTTATTACAATGAAAACCCCAAACTGCTTCTAGAAAACTCTTACGCCTAGGGAGATGGTTCTGCTGATAAGGTTTACATGCAAGTATGTGGCCTATGTCCTGGCCTCTAGTGCCTTGGTAATCTGGCAGTGTGTACCGGGGAGGCAGAGACAGGAGGATGCCTGGGATTCACTACCCAGCTAGTCCTGCCAAATCAGTAAGTTCCAGGTTTAGTCAGAGAGGCAGAGCCAAGTGGATCTATGGGTTCAAGGCTAGCCTGGTCTACAAAGTGGTTTCAGAACAGTTGAAGCTACATAGACCCTCCCACAACATTGGTCCTAGGGATCAAAGTGAAGACACCAGGCTTTACCCCTTGAGCCATCCCACCCGCTCTCACACATTGTTTTTATTTTTTATTTTGAGATAACTGTAGACTCACAAGCAGGATTTTTTTTAAATTGTGTTTTTAAATTATTTTTATTTTATGTGCATTTTTATTTTGCCTGCATGTATGTCTGTGTGAGGGTGTCTGATCTTGGAATTACAGGCAGTTGTGAGCTGCCATGTGGGTGTTTGGAATTGAACCCGGGTCCTCTGGAAGAATAGTGTTCTTAACCGCTGAGCCATCTCTCTAACCCCTAATTTTATTTTTGAGATTGTAATTTAATTACAATATTTCTCCTTTCCCTCTTCCTCCAAACCCCCCATCTGCACCTCCCTTTTCTCTTTTAAACTCACAGTAGCCTCTCTTTTACAGCAATTGTTATTGAGTGTGTGTGTGTGTGTGTGTGTGTGTGTGTGTGTGTGTGTATACACACCACCACTCCTGGCTTTCCTCGGTTACCTGTAGTTCCTTGTGGGCTTTTTTCTGAACAGTCTGGCACCACATGCAATTTTAATAAATGATACATACAGCTAGCTCAGCGGTTAATTGCAAGTTATTGCTCTTGTGTCCGATCTGGGTTCAATTCCCAGAACCCGTGTTGGGCTGGTCATAACCCTGTAACCCCAGTTCTAGAGCATCCTGGGCACCCTGAGGGTACCTACTCTCATATGTATATATCCTGCACATATACAGGTAACTAAAAAATAAACTGCATGATACAGGAGCCGGAGAGACGGCTCTGTGGTTAAAAGTGCATACTGTTCTTGCAGAGCGCCTGAGTTTGGTTCCCACAGCTCACACCAGGCAGCTCACAACTTCCTGTAACTCAAGGTCCACAGGACTCAACACTAAGAATGCCATACTCATGTACACACCATGCCCCCCATGCCATACTCATGTACATACCATGCCCCCCATGCCATACTCATGTACACACCATGCCCCCCATTCCATACTCATGTACACACCACCTCCATGCCATACTCATGTACACACCATCCCCCCATGCCATACTCATGTACACACCATCCCCCATGCCATACTCATGTACACACCATCCCCCCATGCCATACTCATGTACACACCATGCCCCCATGCTATACTCATGTACACACCATCCCCCATGCCATACTCATGTACACACCATGTCCCCATGCCATATTCATGTACACACCATCCCCCATGCCATACTCATGTACACACCATCCCCCCATGCCATATTCATGTACACACCATCCCCCCATGTCATATTCATGTACACACCATCCCCCATGCCATACTCATGTACACACCATGCCCCCATGCTATACTCATGTACACACCATCCCCCCATGCCATACTCATGTACACACCATGCCCCCATGCTATACTCATGTACACACCATCCCCCATGCCATACTCATGTACACACCATGCCCCCATGCCATATTCATGTACACACCATTCCCCATGCCATACTCATGTACACACCATCCCCCCATGCCATACTCATGTACACACCATCCCCCCATGCCATATTCATGTACACACCATCCCCCATGCCATACTCATGTACACACCATGCCCCCATGCTATACTCATGTACACACCATCCCCCATGCCATACTCATGTACACACCATGCCCCCATGCTATACTCATGTACACACCATCCCCCCATGCCATACCCATGTACACATACCCCCGCATGCCATACTCATGTACACACCATCCCCCCATGCCATACCCATGTACACACCATCCCCCTATGCCATACTCATGTATACACCATGCCCCCCATGCCATACTCATGTACACACCATCCCCCCTCCCCAATTTGGACTTACTTAAAAATAAAGCCTTTTCAATGACATAGAGATTTCATGTACCCTTTACTAGGTTTCCCCTGGTGGCAACAGGTAGCAGACTCTGCAGCAACGGGCTTGGAAGTCACTGTAGACCAGGCTAGCCTCAAACTTTCGATGATCCTCCTGCCTCCTCGGTGCTAGGATTGAAGCACCACCCACTGTGGCCTCATTTTGCCCATTTTCTAACTGAATTTATTAATAGAGAATACTTTCCATTTTTAGAAAAAATATGTGATAATATAGAGTTCCAATATACGTTTAACCCAATTCCATTGTATTAACACCTTTGTGGGACATGTATAATGGCCTTCCTTGGTATTTACCTGATAATCTTTTTTTTCTTTCAAGAGTCCATGCAATATCATGTTTCCTTAGGGGTGCCTTAGCTGTGCTATTTTTCTGGTTTCACTTGTTTATGACAGTCTGGGAACTACTGCTTGAACTATTTTGTAGATTGGCTGTCCATTGGTAGTGGTCAGATATGGTCCTAATTAGACTGGAGCTATGAGTTTGAAGAAAAGAAGGCACAGAGGTGGCTAGCTCCCTCATCAGCCTTATCAAGGTGATATGTATATATGAATATATGATATATAGATATGTATATTTACATGTATATATTTAATATGTTATAGTATACATATATACTGTATATACATATACTATATATTTATGTATATACTATGCATATATTATATATGTATATAGTGTGTGTGTGTGACTGTAGATGTTGACACCTTAATTACTGGCTGGAATAGTACCTGTCAGATTTCTATCCTGTAAAGGAACTCTTTTAAAATGTTTTTCTTCATCTTGTAAATGTACATGACTTACTTTATAGACCGATTCTAAGTTGAAAATTCCATAAGTCAAAATGGATTGAGGGCCAGTGAGATGGCTCAGCAGGTAAAGGGGCTTGCTGCTAAGCCTGACAACCTGAGTTCAATTCTCAGAATCCACATAAAGGTGTGTCTTGTTTTCTTTTTTTATTTTTATTTATTTATTTTGAGACAGGGTTTCCCTGTATAGCTCTGGCTGCTTGTTTACTTTTCTATTGCTGGAATAAAATACCATGACCAAGGCAACTGGCAAAAGAAAGAGTTTATTTGGGGCTTGCAGTTTATAGAGGGTTAGAGTCCATGGCCTTTGTGTCAAGGTAGGCAGGATGGTGCTGGAGCAGTATCTGAGAGCTCACATCTTGAGGGACAAGCCCAAGGTCGAGAGATAACTAGGAATGAGCTGTTGAAACCTCGAAGCCTGCCTCCAGTGGCAGACTTCCTCCAACAAGGCCTCACCACCTAATTCTTCCCAAGCAATTTCATCCACTGGGGGCCAAGCACTCAAGGATATGAGCCTATGTGGCCATTATCATTCAAACTGCCAAAGGGGGAAGGAGACAACAGACTCCCACAAGTAGTCTCTGAGCTCCACACATGCCCTGGGTCATGCGTATCTCCACACACAAAAAATAAATGAACATTTAAAATACTTAATTAAACAAAATAGGGCTTACTCTGGAAAGAAATGGGAATTACACTTGCTATCCAGCAGTTCCAACATTGCGTATAAGTCTCTTTAGGCACCTTACTAGCTACTGTTCTTACCTTTTGTTCTACATCATGGGTCCGCCAGCAACTACCTGAGGCCAAATTTAACTCCCCATCTCTGTTAGTTTGAGTTTGCATGATGTTTCTGCTGTTTTTGTGTTGCCAGCAGACCAGTGCTTTAGCTGCAACTGAGACCTGTGGCCACAGAACCCAAAATATTTATCTGATCTCTGCACAAGAATATCAAAGGGAAAAAGCAGAAGCTTGTTTCATAGTTTACCTTTCTCTCTCTCTCTCTCTCTCTCTCTCTCTCTCTCTCTCTCTCTCTCTCTCTCTCTCACACACACACACACACACACACACACACACGAGAGAGAGAGAGAGAGAGAGAGAGAGAGAGAGATGGCTCAGTGGTTAAGAACGCTTGCTCAGGAAAAGGACTGGGTGGGTTTAATTCCCATAACCCACATCAGGGAGTTCGCAACCACCTGTGACTCTAGCTCTCTGGACTTTTTGGGCACCCAGATATACACACATACATATAACTAAAAATAATGAAATAAATAGTGAAAAAAATAACAAAATAAGTATTTACCAAAAAGATGTGTACACAGTAGCTAGAAAAAATTAAGTGAACTTTTATTTATGAGAGCTATCATAAATATTTGCCTAAAACTAGCTACTTCCTAGGCCTTTGGGGGAACCTAAAATTTATTTTATTTGAGGCAGTGTGTTTCTCAAAGTACAGATCCAATCTACCTGCATCTAAATCACACGGAGCACTTACTTAAAATACAGATGCTAAACACACATACATATCCGATTCTTCCATTTCTGATATATTCCTGCATTTTTGATTACCAGCAATGTATGTAGTGCCTGAATCTTTTATAGCATTCACTAAGATAAAGCCATCTGTTTAGTTGTTATCTCTTGGTTGGACTATGAACTCCTTCGTGGTAGATACTGTACTTCTTTTGTGTTCGAAGTTCAGAGTGGGCACTCAGAGTGACTAGAGCCCACAAACAAAAGCAAAAAACCATGAGGATCACAAGTTCAAGGTCATAGTCATCTTTAGTTACATGAGTCTGGGCTACCTAAGTTCCTATCTCAAAAGAAAATGAGGGAACTATTTTAAAACTAAAGCAATAACAAAGAAAACTCACAAGTCCAAGATGGATTATTTTAATGGTATTGGGCTATAAAAAAAACCAAACAAACTATGTTTTCAGATTCCAAATTACAACTTGAGAAGCATCGTTTTGTGGGCTACGTGCACAGCTCAGAGGCTGAGCTCTTCTTGCCTAGAGTACCCAAGGTTCTGAAACTCATCCCTGGATCTGCAAAACAGAAAATAAGGTCTAGGGCCTGAAGATCTGGTCTTGACAGAGCATCTGTTGTTCTTGCATAGGACCAGGGTTTGGCTCCCAGAATCAAAGTTACCATCACTTGGAATTCCAGTTCCAGGGGATCTGACACCTCCTGACCACAGGTACCAGGCACACACATGATGTACACACATACGTGTAGGCCAAACACTTATATGCACAAAGTAAAATAAATCTAAAATTTTTAAAATGCCAGTGTTAAGGGCACCTCGCCCTTTCCCCCCAAAATGGGGGCTTATGGTGTGGCCTTGAGTGACTGCACGTACAATCCCTTGGGACAGGCATGTGTCTGATCCCCAGGACAGGAAAACTGACCCCTGCAAGTTATCCTCTGACTTCCACACACACAGCGGCACATACATAACACACAAACACACAAATATATAAATGTAATAACTTTTAAAGGTCAGAGACCAATATGGGGCGCCAGAACAAGGCCACTGCAAAGCAAAAAACATCACACACACACACACACACACACACAAAGGTGTTACATAAACGTGTGGATATGCGTGTGTAGCTGTTGACTTGCAGAAACTATGCGGTTAAAAAAAAAAAGGTCAATTTCAGGTCCTTCTCGGTTTCTGAAAAAAAAATCTCGAACCCTTGCCTTATAATCAAGTTCTTCCTTCCTGTGGCACCTGCTAGTCAGGCGCTTCAGCGACAACCCACAATCCGCATCTCTAGCCCTGCCAGTCCCCAGAGGGCTGGGCTTCCGCGAATAGCCACCGCCATCGCGTGACATCTAGGACACAAACAAACAAACAAGCAAACAAACTCACGTGCTGCCCCTTACAGCATCGTATCTGTCAGACTCGCCTCTTTGGCTTTCTGACAACCTCTCAATCCAAATGGAGGGATACGGAGCGGGGGATGGAGGGGAGACAGATAGACAGACAGACAGACAGACCAGACAGACAGACAGACAGGGAAACCCTTCGGTCACCACAGTCCAGCCCACCGGGGTTGTCAGGACCCACCAGGGCTCAGGATGTCCGATCGATTCCCCTCGGGGAAGTGCGGAGCTCCGGCGGGTCGGGTGTCTTCTCAGCTCCTCCCTCTAAGCCTCAGACCCGAGACGGCCACGCGCGTGCCCCCCACGCCGCTCGCGCGTGCCCGGCGCGTGCCCGGCTCCCGACGTCTGCCCGCAGGAGGAGCTACATCTCGCGCGAGTCCCTCCCCCACCCCCACCCCCACCCCAACCCCGCACGTCTCGCGACACTTGGCGGATATTTCTGTGCCTCGGGCTCTCTGAGCCGACTCCGCCGGGCGCGCCGCACGCCGCCGGAGCGCCGAGGAGCCCGCGGTGCAGGATTGGGGCGCGGCCGCAGGCTCCGCCCGCCCCGCCCGGCCTGGGAGGTAGGCTGCTGCGGGGCTGTGCCCCGGCTCCCTGCGCGAGGGCCGAGAGCGCGAGCAAGCGGCGGCGCCCACGAGCGAGGCCAGGTCCGCGCGGGCGCCTGGGCCGGGGCGAGCCGGGGGTAGGAGGCTCCAGAGGGCACGCGACCCCAGGGCATCCGTGGACTGCTCGGCTGCTCGCCTCCGGGCGGCGAGGAGACTCGATCCCGACCTCGGAGCCCGGAGCTGGTGGAGGGAGCCGGTCGGGAGCGGAGGGCAGGCCGAGGTCTCCGGAGGATAACGGGGAGGCCCGGGGAGCGTTTGCTCCTGGGCTGTGCGGTCCGACCGTGCCCGGTGCAAGGATGCGGCTCGTCCATCTCCCACCCTGGGCTTTGGGTTCTGCTGCTGTGTCTGCAGCTCTAGTCCGCCGGGGGCGTTAGCGTTGGGTCGGTGGGAACCATTGAGGTCACCTGTTACTTTCCACCCGAAACTCGGGCTCTGCGTCCTCGTGGGTCGGTGCGCAGCTGTGGCCGCAGGCAAAGTTTCTGTCTGGGCATTAAATGTACCTCAGCCCGTATTGAAGCACACTTGGAGAATCAGCCAAAATGGTTCTTAAAGAGATTAGTTCTATTTTCTGTATATTAAGATTCCAGTAGCCATGTAAATGTGTATGTAATAGAAATGTATAATAGAGCCTGGGGCCTTAAACCTACCTGTTGTTACTGTAGGACACAGTGGCACACCTGGAAGTAGGACATTTTCAGCCTTTGGTGGTGCTACGTTTCCGCTGAAAATTGTGGTAAAATACCCTGTTGCAGTCAGTTTTGGCCGTGTGTTTCTTGACATTTCTGGGTTTGTTAAAGAGCTGATTAAGCAGTTTTAGTTTTCTAAGGAGAATTGGGAGCCCAGTGCAGAATGGTGAACGTTTTGTTTCCCTCCCCCAAATAATTCTGTATATATTTTGATTAATGTAACTTTTCAAATTTGTTGTTTTCAAGAACGGCTTCTGTGTTATTAGGTGCAAAATAATTCTCCTGATAGTTTTTTATTTTGTCTTGTAGAGCGAAATGTCATCGGGGGATTCACACCAGGAGCAGCTGTCACAGTCAGATCCGTCCCCATCACCAAACTCCTGTAGTTCCTTCGAGCTGCTAGACATGGATGTCAGCGGCTCGTATGAACCCGTTTCTCCACATTGGTTTTATTGTAAGGTAATAGATTCTAAGGAGCTCTGGATCCCTTTCAACTCTGAGGATTCCCAACAGCTGGAAGATGCACATGGCTCTGGTAGGAAGAAACGGATGACTCTTAACAGATTCTAGTAAACTAACAAGTAATAGCCCCTACTGTGAGTGCTACTAAAATTAAATTTCAGAATGACTTCACTTTCATCCTTTTAAAACTATATTACATCTCTGCATAATTATCCAGCATTTTCTGTATTGTAGCTTGTGTTTGACTTTCTAGTCAGAAAGTTTGTGTTAATAGAGTAAGGTGTCACATTGCAGACTGAACTAACGTGTCACTTTTAACAAGAAAGTGTTAGTGTTGATATATCATCATAATTGTCATTTATTTGCGATTCCATTCCTCAAGTAAAAACTTCAGAAAAATATATGTTTGTTTCTGAGTGAGTGAGTGTGTGTGAGTGTGTGTGTGTGTGCACGCGCGCGTGCACACACATGTATACAAGAGGCATTATTGTCTTAGAAAAGGAAAAAACTGTTCAGGTAGTATTTACTTTTTTCATTAAAATATAATTGGTTTGAAAAATCGCTCATGAAAAAGATATGACCAAAAAAAAAAGGATTAAAAAAAAAGATAAGAACCAAATTCTGTTTAGCCAAGTAGAACCTGTTTACGGTTCATGTGATTGTTTGGACTGTAACTTGGAATTGTATTTTGGGAGAGTTGTTGTGACATGGTGTACTTCTTTTCTCTTTTGCAATTCTTGATAGGAAAAGATTGTAATGAGAGAGTTGTTCCCACTGATGGGGGCAGGTATGATGTTCATTTAGGGGAGAGGATGCGGTATGCTGTGTACTGGGATGAGCCACCATCAGAAGTGAGACGGTGTACATGGTTTTACAAGGGCGACAAAGACAATAAGTATGTCCCCTACTCGGAGAGCTTCAGCCAAGTTTTGGAGGTATCCCTCTGCTTCTGGCTTACCTACTGCTTTCTTCCTTCTTTTTGTCCTATCATTGAGTATTGTCCTAAATTCTTCTAACAGATCATGTGAAACTTCCAGGAAACGATCACCTGCTTTTATGACATACTTTATGTAATTTCTCTCTGAAGGCTAGTTTCAAATTAAAGTCGTAATTTCAGATTTCAAGTTTTATAGAAATTGTATTGTGCCTTTTAAATTTAAACGTACCTGGGCAGTGGTGGCGCACGCCTTTAATCCCAGCACTCAGGAAGCAGAGGCAGGTGGAGCTTGAGTTTGAAGCTAGCCTGGTCTACAGAGTGAGATCCAGGACAACCGGAACTATACAGTGAAACCTTGTCTCTAACAAATTAATAGGTTAATTAATTAATCAATTAATTGAATGTTTCCTAATGGTAATTCTTGTTAACATCTAAAATATGACCACAAAAGCAATTTTTTACATAATTTTTAGAAGATTTAAAAAGAATTTGTTTTTTTTAAACAGAGTTTCTATTTGAAGTCCTGGCTGTCCTAGAGCTTGCTGTGTGGACCAGGATGGCCTTAAACTCAGGGGGAGATCTGCTTTTCACTGCCTCCCAAGTGCTGGTACTAGAGGCATGAGCCGTGGTGCCTAGCAATTAATTTTTCTTTTATTTTAATAAGGGAGTGTTTTAAGTGCACCACGTGTGTACCCAAGGAGGCCAGGAGAGGGCACTGAAGCCTCGAACTGGAGCTGTAAATCCTTGTGTGGGTGCTGGGAACGGAACCCAAGTCCTCGACAAGAGCAGCCAGTGCTCTTAACTACCAAGCCATCTCTCTAGCCCCAGTTTGTTTTATTCTTACTCTGAGAAACATATTGGTTTTCTTGAACTTGAAATAGATTGTTATCGATATTGATGTTATTGAATAACGATAGAATCTAAAGTATTTTTGTTTCTAATCTGTTATTTATTGTTTGTTTGTTTGTTTGGTATGTTTCTTCTTTTTTTTTTTTTTCCTTGAGCCAGAGTCTCACATACCCCAGACTGGCCTCAGAGTTAACAGGTAGCTGAAGAGGGTTTCAACTTCTGATATTCCTGCCTCTGCCCCTTGAAGGCTGGGATCCATCACTACGTCTGGATTTATGCTATGCTGGGGATACAATATGGGCCGTTCTGCATATTAGACAAGTACTCCACATGTTTGTGAGACAGGATTGTGCTGTGTGTCTCTGGATGGCCTGACATTCAAAGTAATCCTCATATTTTGGCTTTCTAAGTGCTGAGATTACAGGGAGAGGCCACCACATGTGGCTAGGTCATCGTAAAAGATGTTAATGAGCTAGGAATATAGCTCCATGGTAAAGTGCTTGTCTAATATATGCGAGGCCCTGGATCCATTCTCCAGCACTGTACTACCAAGAAATTTAAAATGAATTTGTTAACTTGGAGAATAATTTTTCTTACTGGAATTCATTAATAACTTCAGGTTTAAAAAAAGTTGTTAAGTCTAATATAAAATGTTTTCTTTTAAGGATACGTACATGCTTGCGGTAACTCTGGATGAATGGAAAAAAAAACTAGAATCTCCAAACAGAGAAATTATTGTATTACACAACCCAAAGGTAACGTGAAGTAAAGTGCATCAGTGAGATTTAGATCAAAGGTCAATGTATTACTAAGGAAAACCAATGGCTCTTTTGTTCTATGGACGCCACATAGAATAACCTTTGGCATAGTTTATATTTCTGTTATAAAGGTTATTAATGCTTATAGTTATTATTTACTCCATTCAGCTTGTATGTAAGAATTTTCTTCTATATGTGAATGATGTATGTATGTATGTATTTATATAATGTGTGTTTGTGATTTGTGTACAGTGTATGTGTGAATGTGGACATGCATATACAACAACGTGCTTGTTGAAGTCAGAGAACAGATTTGAATATCAGTTCTGTTCTCCCCTGAGACAGAGTTCTTCATTGTTCTCTGATGTGTATACCAGGCTAACTAGCTTTTAAGGCTGCTCCTGTCTACCTCCCAGAACCCTGTGCTCTGCTCCCACTTAGCCTCACAGTGCTGGGGTTAAGGTTCATGTGCTGTTGTGTCCACCATTACGTGGGCTCTGGGGATTTTAACTGAGGTCCCACGCAGTGATAGCAGGGGGCTTCACACTGAGCTGTCTCCCCAACCCTAAGAACCTTTCTTAGGGAAAGTCATCTATACATTATGCAGGCATGTCTTTCACCTATAGGATTGTTTAAGAGAGTCTCACTATGTGGCCTTGGTTGGCTTTGAATTCACTATGTAGATCACACTAGCTGTGTAGACCGAGCTGATTCAAACTCACAGAAGTTCCTGCCTCTGCCTCCCATGTGCGGGAATTAAAAGCAAAAGCCTGTACCACCGCACCTGGCCCATCTGATCTGCTAGTTTAACGGATTTACAGGCCTCTTACTTTCGCTATAGGACTTGCATGTCAAAACTCCAGTTGAGGTTTGGTTATATGAAAGATTTGTCTCTGTCGTTCAAAATGTATTAAATCACAAGTTAATGTAGACTGGATTGCTCTGATCTTTTCTGTTTAAGCTCATGGTGCATTACCAGCCAATTGCAGGGTCTGATGAATGGGGTTCATCATCCACCGAGCAGGGTCGGCCGCGACCGGTGAAGAGAGGTGTTGAGAGCATTCCTGCCGACATTCACTGTGGTAATGCGAATCCTTGAGTTCTCCTTATGTTCTGATGCCCATTTGTCCTTTAATTTGTGGCTTTCTTCTTTGGATTTTTATTACTTTGGAGGGTTAAAAATGTTCTTTAATTATGTGGATCCATTCTAAATTAAGACTAATATCACTTCCTCTAGGTTTTTGCTTTTGTTTCTATTCTTGGTTTTTGACAAGGGTCTCCTGTAGGTTAGAACTGGTCTCAAACTCATTTTATAGTTAGGGGTAGCCTTAAGGTTTTGATATCCTACAACCGTCTCTCTTGTGCTGAGAATAGAGATGTGCCCTGCTTTGACCTTTTTATGTGATGCGGGATCAAACCTAAAGCTCCCTGTACATGGCAGTACTTATCAGTGGGTCTGTGAGTTTGAGACCAGCCTGGTCTACATAGTGAGCTCCAGGCTAGCCTATGCAACATAGTGAGACTTCGTCTCAAAACAAGCAAAAAATGTAGGGCTTTGTGTATGCTAGACAAGCATTCTACCAATTGAACTACATCTGGGTAATGAGGGTGTGTACTCAGTGCGTTTATGTGAATGTCACCAAAAAATAAAAAAATTAGAAAGTAAAATTAATGTTGTATTAAGTAGTTAAATATATGACTGCTTTGTACCTTTTAACTTATCTATTTTTATTTTAATTTTGTTACCTTTTAACTTATCTATTTTTATTTTAATTTTGTTATATTTATAATGATTCTAATTTTTCTTTTTAATTGTATTTCTAGGGGAACCTTTACAAATCGATCACTTAGTGTTTGTAGTGCATGGAATTGGACCAGCTTGTGATCTTCGTTTTCGAAGCATTGTTCAATGTGGTAGGTCTGTGAAGCACGTAAGGTAGCTCATTTGAGAAAAATCATCTCCTGTGAGCAGGATCCGACACTGTCTTTGGTCTGTTATCTTAAGTACATAAGAAGATTTGTAGGGCTAAGGATGGTGAGAAGGGAGTGAAGCTTCCCTCAGACCTGAGGGTTAATGATTTCCAGACTTAATACTCTTAACTAGTATTGTTTACTGTGCGTGGATAAGCCTGTAATCCTGGTGAAACTCTTTTGTGACTTAACCTGCCTATTGATAACCCACCTATTGATAACCAGCCTATTGATAATCAGTCTATTGATAACCAAATTTAGAGAGAGCCATAAGGATGGGAGTTTAATAACCGAGACTTACCAGTGTTGTAATTCATAGCACACAAACCTTGACAAACCTCAGCTGAAGTCACAAATGTAACTTAAATTTTGAAAGGTAGTATCTTCAGAGTTTGATGTATCAGAGTTTGTCCCACTTGGGAATTCCCTTCTACTTGGTAATGGTTCTGAATAGACTAGAATTATGCTCTGCCAGGTTAAGGTTGATGTGATAAGAATGTTGAACAACAGTGTATTTTCCAAAAATCGAAAGCATTAGGGGCCAGGGCGCATGATCAGCAGTTCAGCGACCATTGGTTGCTCTTCCAGAAGAACAAGGCTTGATCCCCACCCACGTGGTGGCGCCGAACTCTCTGAAGGCCAGTTCCAGGGGACCTGGTGCCCTTTTCTGGCCTCTGCAGGCAATGAGTAAAATAAAAATAACGTTGTTTTTTTGAGGAAGGGTTCTCCCTCTGGCTGACCTGGAACTCTCTCTGTAGACCAAGCTGACTTTGAACTCAGAGAGATCTGACTGCCTCTGTCCCCCAACTGCTAGGATTAAAGGCATCACTACACCTGTCTATAATTTTTTTGTTGTTTTTGTTTTTCCAGACAGGGTTTCTCTGTGTAGCCCTGGCTGTCCTGGAACTCACTCTGTAGACCAGGCTGGCCTTGAACTCAGAAATCCGCCTGCCTCTGCCTCTCAAGTGCTGGGATTAAAGATGTGTGCTACCACTGCCCAGCAAAAGTAATTTTTTAAAAAATAAATTATTGGCTAATGGATGCTTTTAAAAAACCAGGAAGTTTTGACTTTTGAATAGCTGTCTTCCCAGTTAGTTTACTAGCCTGTTTCCATTCCAGGAGTGTCTGTGTGTCTGTCTGCCTGTCTGTCTTTTTAGACAGGCTCTCACTATGTTACACTGGCTCACCAGTGATCCATTATGAGGATGACCTGCTGGCCTGAGTTCACAGAGTTCTGCCTGCTTCCGCCTCCTGAGTACTGGCAGTTAAGATGTGAGCTGCCACTTCCTGCTGTCTTTTTCTTTCTTAAACTGTTTCTTTTAAGAAATAATTTTTAAATTTTAAGAATTACATTTTCATATTTGTGTGTGGGCACATATGTGACAGCACATTGTGGAGGTCAGAGGACAGCTTGGAGAAGTCACTTCTCTCTCTACCACGTGGGTCCACAGGTGCTCAGGCCTGGTGTCACGCACCATTACTTACTGAGCCATTTTGATAGACCAGCTAACTGATGCTGTTTCTATCAAACACACATGGAAAAATCAAACAGGAAAGCAATAACAACTAGAGTGAGAGTAAGAACATGACTACAAGACTCTTGCCATGGAGTCATGTGATTTAAAAAGGGAAGCCATTCTATTATACAGTGTTCTGTGTGATAAACCCAAGCCTCCTGTTAAATAAACTTCTCCTAATTACATGTCGTAGTTTTTCGTAACTAGTTCCTTTGTCTCCAGTCAGTGTGTGTTCCAGGGGTGCATGTTAGGTGCTGCTCATCTAGAGTCTGTGTATTAATTGCTTCGCTGTTGATGTGTATGTTAATTTTCTTTTCTAGTTAATGATTTTCGAAGTGTTTCCTTGAACCTACTCCAAACACATTTTAAGAAAGCCCAAGAAAATCAGCAGATTGGAAGGGTAGAGTTTCTTCCAGTCAACTGGCATAGCCCTCTGCATTCTACTGGAGTGGACATGTGAGTAGCCCTAGACTCTTAAAACTATGATTAGAATATTTTTGATTGTCATTATGCTTAAGTACATTTTTAATAGCTGATTATATATTGAAATAAAAAATTAAAGATGGAAATTTTATTTAAAACCTGTCAGAGAAATGGACAGCTTGGGTCAATGAGAAAGCATTTATATTTAAAATGTAGGTCTGTAACTACTCAGAACCATCTGTAACTGCAGGCCTCTTTGTTCCCCGAAATATTGATTCTGAGACTACATATACATGAGTAAATGCCTAAGCCAAAAGCCTTTGATGGTTCCCTGAAGAGCTCATAACTTAATCATCCAGTTATACTGTTCTACATTCTGTCAGGTTACCTGGTCCTCTGTTCAGGGAACTGTCTTCCTCCAGAGTTTTCCTGTGCCTTACTATCTCCCAGAATCCTCTCTCTGTATTGGAACTTCCACCTTCCCATTTTCTGCTGAGCTAATAGGCCAACAGCATTTTATTGACAGGTGATGCTTCCATACAGTACAAGAGATTTTCTCTCCAAGTGCCTCTGAGTGCATACAGTACTACGTGCAGATTAACTGCTCAGACCTTCACTTCCAGTATTGAAGAGAATAAGCTTCCTGGTGGCCTTGGTGGTACATCCCTTTAATCCCCACACTCAGGAGATAGAGGCTGGTGAGGCAGATGGATCTCTGAGTTTGAGGCCAGCCTAGTGAGTGTGAGTTCGAGGATAGTCAGGACTACTGACTATCTCAAAAAATAAAGCAAACCAAAACAAAAAGAATTAAGCTTCTCATAAAAGTATCACCTTCCTGGTACTTCACTCAGTGTTCTCTTTCTTTCCTTCTTGCCCTCTCCTGCATCATAATCTATACCAACCTCCTCATAGCTCTTCCGTAAGACAGCCATGTCCTCAAGGGCCTCAGGAGTTTCAGCATTAGTGGGCTTTTCTCTCTCTCCTTTGGGGGTTCTGTTTTGCAGAGTTGAGAATCAATCTATGGGGTTTGCCCAAGCCATGCATTCCTTTACAAAGCCACATCACAGCCCACCAGCACTAAGTCCTGTTGATGCGTGAATGGTGCAGGATAACCCCTTCTCCCAGCTCACATCCTCTTTTTGAGACAGGGTCTTACTGTATATATAGCCCATGCTGACTGAAATACTGACCCTCGTGCCTTAGCTTCCCAGTGTTGGGATTACAGCCCTGGCTGCACTTCTGTGTACAGCGCCAATGTAGAGCATTCATACTTTTTAAGTTATTTTATGTATATGGGTGTTTTGCTTGTGTGTTCTCACCTACATACCAGTGTACAAAGACATGCTTGGCTTATATCAGATCAAACTTGTGGTAAAGAACAAAAATAAAAAGATGAACATGAGTTTTACCAAATAATTAACCTTTTGTTTCACATTAGATGTTTATTTTTTTTAAAGAATTATTTATTTATTATATGTGAGTATGAGTACACTATAGTCTTCAGACACACCAGAAGAGGGCATCAGATTCCTTTACAAGTGGTTGTGAGCCTCCACATGGTCGCTGGGATTGAACTCAGGACCTCTGGAAGAGCAGTGGCGTATTTTATAGACCTGTACAACACAGATGTACACACACATTTTATAGACCTGTACAACACAGATGTACACACACATTTTATAGACCTGTACAACACAGATGTACACACACATTTTATAGACCTGTACAACACAGATGTACACACACATTTTATAGACCTGTACAACACAGATGTACACACACATTTTATAGACCTGTACAACACAGATGTACACACACATTTACAACTGAAACCTAAGCTGAGGATGGTCCTCTACCCCTGGAATCCCAATATTGGAGAGGCTGAGCCAAGAATCACAAAGTCAAGGCTAGCCTGGGCTACAAAGTGATGGCCTGTCAATTTTTTTTCTAAACTGAGATTCAAACAAAGTCTGTGCTCTGAAGTTAAATGATATGTCTCTCCCTTTTCTTTTTTTCTTTTTTCTTTCTTTTTTTAATTTTATTTATTTATTTTTTTGGTTTTCAAGTCAGAGCTTTTTTGAATGTAGCCCTGGTTTTTCTGGAACTCACTCTGTAGACCAGGCTGGCCTAGAAGTCACACAGATCTGCCCGCACAACATGGCATGTCTTAACTTTCTATTTCTTTTTTTGTTTTGTTTTGATTTTATAATTTCTGTATTGAAGAAAATGGGTTGTCTTTATTTGATCACTTTTTTTGCTTCACTAAACATATTTTTTCAAACTTTTGTCTTTTCTCCACCTTGATAAGTATCTCTTCTATTATTGCACATTTGATTCTAAGCTTTAAGAATAAGCTCAATAGCTGGGCAGTGATGGCGCACGCCTTTAATCCCAGCACTTGGGAGGCAGAGGCAGGCAGATTTCTGAGTTCGAAGCCAGCCTGGTCTACAGAGTAAGTTCCAGGACAGTCAGGGCTACACAGAGAAACCCTGTCTTGGGGGAAAAAAAGCTAAATAATAACTTAGAAGTAGCAATAAACTACATTTAGGTTTCCTGCTTAAAATATCTTTTTTTTTCTCCCTCAGAGACCTGCAGAGGATAACCCTACCCAGCATCAACCGCCTCAGACACTTCACTAACGATACAATTCTGGATGTCTTCTTCTACAATAGCCCCACCTACTGTCAGACTATTGTGGACACAGTAGCTTCTGAAATGAACCGAATATATACACTTTTTCTGCAGAGGAACCCTGATTTCAAAGGGGGTGTATCCATTGCTGGTCATAGTTTAGGTAACAAATGAATTCTCTGTAGCCAGAGAGGACAATCACACTTTGAAATACAGTGTCTTTAATCTGTAGCAAAGTCAGAGAACGACAAGTAATCTATGAGGAGGGGTTTGGAAGGGGTTGGAAGGGTGGTGGGAAATTGGAAATATTCTCTGAGTTGATTTTCTTACATTTGTAATTGGCTTATAACTTTTTGTATAAAGGACAGCCTATGTCTTAGAAATTGTCCCTTCTTTTATTTTACTTATAGGTTCGCTTATATTGTTTGATATCCTAACAAATCAGAAAGATTCTATTGGGGATATTGACAGTGAAAAGGTAATTTGGAAGTTTAGATAGGTTCTTTTGTAGTAATTCTATACTAAAGAATTTTAAGATTTCCAGCCTTTTGTGTGTAGCTGTTTAGTCTTATGCCATAATGTTAAATGTGCATTTATTTTAACAGCTTGGTAATTATGTCTTATCATTCTTGAGTGATAGAAGCAAGGTGGTGTTTGGTGTCTACAAATCCCTGGCATATTGTAAAATAAGCATGGTGTCCTCCTCTCTGTAAATACGCACTGCTGGTGTTTGAATAGAACTGTACTCACTGTAGAGTGAGTGTAAGGACAGGAAGGCTGACTTGGGTGGCTTGAGAAGTCATGTGTGAAAGCCAGGGGAGACAGGATGATGAAATCTCTCTTCATAAAGTCCATGGACATTTTACCACAGATAGGATTGATTTGGGATTTGATAGACACCATCTTCTAATTTATTTATTTTTGTAAGTGTCCTGTGAACCTTTGGGTTTGAGTTCTTCTAAGACTTGTCTTCTGTCTTAGACTATTTTACACCTTTTTTTTTGTTTTTCAGATTTATTTTTTATATGCTTTGCTTTGATTTGTTTTTTAATCAATATATGAGCTTTGCCCATGTGTTTGTATGTGCATCAGAAGGTACAGGGTCCCCCGGAACTGATGGTTGTGACCTAACCCCAACATGTGGGTGCTGGGAACTGAACTCAGGTCCTCTGGAAGAACAAGTTCTCTTAACCACTGGGCCATCTCTCTAGCCCCTGTATAGCTGTTTTGCCTGCATGTGTATATATTCATTATGTATGTACCTGCTGCCCCTGAAGGTCAAAAGAGGGCATCAGGTCCCATGGAACTGAAGTTACAGGTAGTAGTAAGCACCATATATATGCTAGTTACCAAATTCAGGTCCCTCTACAAGAGAGCAAGTCGTTAACTGCTGCTGAGCCATCTCTCCAGCCTCCTCATCCCTGATTTAAAATTTTATGTGTATCAATGTTTTGCCTTTGTGTATGTCTGCACCATCCTTGTACTGGTATCCTCAGAAACCAGAAGAGGACATTGGATCCCCGGCACTGGAGTTAGAGACAGTGTGAGCTGTCATGTGGTTTCTAGAAGTGAAGATTCTCTGGAGAGCAGCCAGTGCTCCTAATGACTGAACCATCTCTCCAGCCCTGGCCATTTTATCTTATGTTTTCCTCAGAAGCATTAATTAAGGGATAATGATAATGGAGAGCTTTTGATATTAATTAAAAAATTTTTTTTTGCCAGGCATAGTGGCACATGCCTTTAATTCTAGCCCCTGGGAGGCAAAAACAGGTAGATCTCTGTGAGTCTGAGGCCAGCTTGGTCTATATGGCCAGTTCCTGGCCAGCTAGGTCTAGACAATGTATGAAACTGTCTCTAAAAATAAAAAAACAAAAGAAAAAAGGTAAAATTTAAAAGAAAAATAGCTGAGGTTGCAAAAAGTTGGAAATCACTTTTATGTAAGTTAAAATTTACTTAAAACTGCATGTGGTAGTATATATTACCTGTAATCCCAGCACTTGGGAGGTTGAGGCAGAAGGATCCAGAATTAAAGGGAATTGCCTCCTCAGTTACATAGTAAGAGCTACATTAGACCTTATCTCAAAAACAAAGGTTAGGGTTAAGGTTCATTATTGTAAATATCTTACATGATATTAATAAAACAAACAAATTTTCTGAATAATAAGCTTTATGATACAATTTTTAGGGTTCATTGAGTACTGCTACGGATGGAGGAGATGTCTCAACATTAGAAGAAGAACTGAAAAAGCTTCAACTCTCTGAGTTCGTCACTGTCTTTGAGAAGGAGAAAGTTGACAAAGAAGCTCTGGTAAGAGTAGGCTTTTAACTGTCACATCAAGCAGGTCTCAGCACTCTCACCCTCACGTGCTTGCGAAGAACACGCCCTCCAGGGGCGCTCTACTCATGGGTGTCTCCCACTAGTGACGGCCCTCGGCATTGCCCTGGCATTGCTCATCTGCCGTTATCAAGGAAAGGGAGCCCAAGTTCCCATGGACCACATCGATGTGCACATGTCAGTGGGATCTAAAGCAAGCTGAGCTTAGAGCAGATGGAGTAGGAGCTGGCCCTAGTATGAGCAGGAGCTACCCGGCTCTTAGTTAGGTAAAGAGCTGGACTGTTGGTATTTTCGTTCTCTAACTTTTGCTGTGCTTTTTCCGGTTGAACACATGGGATCACTTAGCAGGTATTTATAAGTACCCGCTCTGGTCAGACACGCGCAGGGTGCTAGTAACACGGAGCTGGTCATTACCCAGTTATGTTAAGGACTGATGAGAAAACTCGCACAGTGGTTAAAGAATGTGGCACCCTTCTGTGTTGGCCAAAGCCCTCACAGCTGTGTCTGTCCATCAGGACAGTCTCAGTGGCCATCACTGGTACCAGCTTGCCTAGTTGTTCTTTTTCATACAGTGTTCTGTGACTGACTGCCAACACTGTGGTTTTTACTAATACCTCTTCCTGGGTTATTTTATGATTAAGACAAGACTTTCTTTATCAATGCTACTTGTGTATTACACCTTAAGGGAGCCAGACCAGTGTAGAACCAAGAACAAGACTGATTCCTTTAGAGTCTACAACAGTTAATTGATTTTATTTTGCTTAGAAATTGAAACACAAACCTGCTGTGTTGTTTGTGCCTAGGCTTTATGTACAGACAGAGATCTTCAGGACATGGGGATTCCCTTAGGACCCAGAAGGAAGATACTTAACCATTTCAGTTCCAGAAGGAATTCAATGGTATGTGTCTCAAATGGCTTAGTGGGTGAGACAGTTCTTTGACACTGATAGTATCTTTATGCTTTATGAGATGTACACCCTGCTAACCAAGTAATGCTTTGGTTTGTTTTCTATCCTGGGGATGAAATCTAGAACCTTACCCATACTAGACAGGCACTTGAAAACTGGGCAATATCCCTATTGATTTTTTTTTAACTTTTTATTTTGATACAGAGTCTTACTAAGTTGCCCTGGCTGGTTTTGAACTCACTCTGTAGGCCAGGGAGATTTCAATTTCAATTTGAAATCATCCTGCCTCAAGCCTCCCAAGTAACTGGGACTATTGACCTGCAGCACCAAGCCCAATTCTGGCTTGTCTTTGTTTGGTGTATTGATGAGGTGAGGTCTCCCTGTGTGACTCAAGCTGTCTTCAAACTCTTGGTATTTTTATTTTCGTTGAGACAGGGTCTCACTATGTAGCTACGACCGTCCTGGAACACACAGGACACACAGGTTGGTCTTGAACTCACAGAGGTCCTCCAGGGTTTGCTTCCCAGGTGCTGGGATCAAAGGTGTGTGTACCACTATACCTGGCTTCCTCTTTCCTTAGCCAAATTGTTTGAACTACAGATGAATGCTACACTCCTGGCAGAGTAGTTTTTCCTCATTAGACGTGGCTCTTTTTTTTAGAAATTAAACACATTTTCTTTATCTGCATCTTTAGACATGATTTTGGTTTCATGTCTCTCTTCTAGAGCTCCTACTGTTTAAATTTATCTTTATAACAGTGTTGTTAAAGTGTGATTCATATCACATATCATATGGTTAACCTTTTGCAATATAAAATCCACTTGTTTTTAGGCTTTCATATTTTTATAACCATTCCTACTAATTATAGCATCTCTCCATCACCTCCAAAGGAAATCCCATTCTGATTTGTAGTCATCCTCCATTGCACACGACTGCAGCCTTTGCCAGCCACTGCCAGTCTATGTTATGCTTCTCTTTTTGATAATAGTAAGTTTTAAATAATAGTAAATATAAGGGAAATTACATATATAGCCTTTTATGACCGCCCTTTTTCATTTAGCAAAGTACTGCATATTAAGATCTGTATATGTCCTCTCTCTCTCTCTCTCTCTCTCTCTCTCTCTCTGTGTGTGTGTGTGTTTCTGTGTGTCTGTGTGCAGGGAGTAATCCTTGTCCTTAGCCTCTGAGTGCTGGGATCATGGGCATTATAGCTAGTTTCAGGCCTTAGTGATTAACTCCTTTTCAACTTTTTAGTAGAAGGCTCCTTTTCTTTTTGAGACACAAGCCATGCATGCATAATTCATTCATTCATTCATTATATTGAGATAGGGTCTTATTGTATAGCTCTGCCTAGCATGGAAGTCACAGAGATCTGCCTGCCTCTGCCTCTAGAGTACTGGCCTTAAAGGTAAGTGCCACCACATCTGGTAAGACCCAAGTCTTGATCCAGTATTTGTATTCTATGCACCTTCCAGAGAGACATCAGATTTGCCTTCGTTACAGACCCATATACTTTATTATTATTTATATATTTTTTGAGACATGGTCTTACTGTGTAGTTGTATCTGGCGTAGGACTCACATGTAGATCAGACTGGCTTTAACTCGTAAAGATGGGTCTGCCTCTAACTCCTCCCAAGTGCTGGGGTTAAAGGTGGGCTCCACCATGCTCAGAATTTACTTTTTTTTTTTTAAGGTTTATTGTTTTGTTTCTATATGCTTGACTGCATGTATGTCTGTGTACATGTGCATGCCTGGTGCCCATGGAGATCAGAAGAGGACATTGGATTCTCTGGATCTGCAGTTACAGCTAGTTGTGAGCTTCCGTGTATGTGCTGGGAATCAAACCCAAGTCCTCTGGAAGAGCAGCCAGTCTTTTTTTTTTTTTATTTAAGTTTTCTATATTCTTTATTTACATTCCAAATGATTTCCCATTTCCCAGTTCCTGCCTCCTCAAAAGTCCCATAAGCCCTCTTCCCTCCCCCTGTTCCCCATTTGCCTAAGAATTTCATGAATTCATTGTTTTTAATTGCTGAGTAGTATTCCATTGTGTAAATATACAGGAAACTATCTCTGATAAAATTGAAGAAATATATAGAAAAACATGTTAAGATTGACTATTTCATGGAAAAATTATACAGATAAAATGGTAGGCATAAAAATATTCCTAAGTTGATTGAAAGTGGAATTATAAACATTTTCTGATAAAATTGAAAATCTACAAGGAAAATATTGCTGATAAAACTCAAGAAATATGTAGAAAAACATGTTAAAACTGACTATTTCATGAAAAATTATACACATAAGATAGCAGGCATAAAAATATTCCTAAATTGATTGAAAGTAGAAGTAAAAACATTTTCTGATGAAATTGAAGATTTACATGGAAAATATCTCTGATAAATTGAAGAAATTTATATACATAAATTGGTAGGAATTAAAATATTCCTAAGTTGATTGAAAGTAGAATTATAAACATTTTCTGATAAAATTGAAGATTTACACGGAAAATATTTCTGATAAAATTGAAAAAAAAATTTATGGAAAAACATTAAAATTGAAGATTAAAATGGAAAATTATATAAAATGGTAGGCATAAAAATATTTCTAAGTTGATTGAAAGTGAAATTATAAGCATTTTCTGATAAAATTGAAGATTTACCTGGAAAATATCTCTGATAAAATTGAAGAAATATATAAAAAATGCGTTAAGATTGAGTATTTCATGGAAAAATTATACAGATAAAATGGTGGGCATAAAAATATTCCTATGTTCTTTGAAAGTGGAATTATAAACACTTTCTGATAAAATTGAAGATCTACAAGGAACATATTCCTGAAAAAATTCAAGAAATATATAGAGAAACATGTTAAAACTGACTATTACATGGAAAATTATACAGATAAAATGGAAGGTATAAAAATGTTCCTAAGTTGATTGAAAGTAAAATTATAGACATTGTCTGATAAAACTGAAGATCCACATGGAAAATACTTCTGACAAAATTGAAGAAAAATACAGAGAAACGTTAAAACTGAAGATTATCATGGACAATTATACCAACAAAATGGTAGGCACAAAAACATTCTTAAATTGATTGAAAGTGAAACTACAAACACCCCCCCCCGACAAAACCAAAGATCTACATGAGAAACACCTCCGACAAAATCGAAGAAATACACAGAAAAAAATGTTAAAATTAAAGATTATCATGGAAAATAATACAGTCAAAATGGTAGACACAAAAAGCATTACTGAATTGAAAGAGGAGTCACATTTTCCGATAAAATCGAAGATCCACATGAAAAACATCTCTGTTAGACTATGTTTTTTGTTGGGGAATTGAGTCCATTGATGTTATAAGATATTAAGGAATAGTGATTGTTGCTTCCTGGTATTTTTGATGTTCTTTTTATGTTTGTGTGGTTACTTTCTTTTGGGTTTGTTGGAAAAAGATTACTTTCTTGCTTTTTCTAGGGTGTAGTTTCCCTCCTCATGTTGGCGTTTTCCATCTATTATCCTTTGTAGGGCTGGATTTGTGGAAAGATATTGTGTAAATTTGGTTTTGTCATGGAATATCTTGGTTTCTCCATCTATGGTAATTGAGAGTTTTGCTGGGTATAGTAGTTTGGGCAGGCATTTGTGTTCTCTTAGGGTCTGTATGAGATCTGCCCAGGATCTTCTGGCTTTCATCATCTCAGGTGAGAAGTCTGGTGTAATTCTGATAGGCCTGCCTTTATAGGTTACTTGACCTTTTTACCTTTTTCTCTTACTGCTTTTAATATTCGTTCTTTGTTTAGTGCATTTGGTGTTTTGATTATTATGTGCCGGGAGGACTTTCTGGTCTGGTCCAGTCTGTTTGGAGTTCTGTAGGCTTCTTGTATGTTCATGGACATCTCTTTCTTTAAGTTAGGGAAGTTTTCTTCTATAATTTTGTTGAAGATATTTAATGGCCCTTTAAGTTGGAAATCTTTGCTCTCTTCTATACCTATAATCCTTAGGTTTGGTCTTCTCATTGTGTCCTGGATTTCCTGGATGGTTTGGCTCAGGAGCTTTTTGCATTTTGCATTTTCTTTGACTGTTGAGTCAATGTTTTCTATGGTATCTTCAGCCCCTGAGATTCTTTCTTCTATCTCTTGTATTCTGTTGTTGATGCTTGCATCTATGACTCCTGAATTCTTTCCAAGATTTTCTATCTCCAGAGATGTCTCACTTTGTGATTTCTTTATTGTTTCTACTTCCATTTTTAGATCCTGGATGGTTTTGTTCAGTTCCTTCACTTGTTTGTTTGTGTTCTCCTGTAATTCTTTCAGGGATTTTTGTGTTTCCTCTTTAAGGGCCTCTACCTGTTCACCCATGCTCCCCTGTATTTCTTTTTAGGGATTTTTGTGTTTCCTCTTTATGGACCTTTACCATTTGACCCATGTTCTCCTGTATTTCTTTAAGGGAGTTACTTATGTCCTTCTTGATGTCCTCTAACAGCATTGTGAGAAGAGACTTGAAATCCAACTCTTGCTTTTCCAGTGTGCTGGGGCATCCAGGACTTGCTGTGGTGGGAGAACTGGGCTCTGATGTTGCCAAGTAGCCTTGGTTTCTGTTGGTAGGGTTCTTGTGCTTGCCTTTCGCCATCCGGTTATCTTGGTGTTAGTTGGTCTTGTTGTCTCTGGCTGGAGCTTGCCCTTCCTATGGGCCTGTAAACCTGTGTCTGTACTCCTGGGAGACCAACTCTCTTCTGGCAGGGTCTGTGCACAGAAGGCTGTGTAGCTGTCTGGTTCCCTGCTGCTGTCCTAGCTGCTCTACTGATCGTATGCCCTGTGCGCTCCTAGCTGTACCCCTCCAGAGAAAAGGTGGAGATCTTACCTCCACACTCAGAAGTGAAATCTCTGCTGGGAGATCACTCTCTCCTTGCGGGCTAAGCACAGAAGGCTTTGGAGCTGCCTGGTTCCCTGCTGCAGATGGCGGCTGGAAGGGCAAGAGTAGCCGGTCTTACCCACGGGGCTACTTCCTTTGTTTTGAAGCACCTAGGGCTATCAGCTCATAATGTAAGGCAACTATCATTTTTTTTCAGTACACTTGTCTTGTTTTGTAAGGGACTCTATATAGAATTATTGGTTGTCATTTTAAAGCTTTTCCTTTGACCCTAGCAGCTATTTCCAGTGAATAGTATTTCCATGAAACTATTGTTTTTCTTTTATTCTTTTTAGGGTATTAATAGGCCAGCCATGTCAGCTTCTGAGGTAAACATCCCCAAGGAAAATGGTGACTATCTGGATGTTGGCATTGGACAGGTAAAAATACTCTCTTTGGTTTTTTGGGTTTTGTTTTTTACTACTACTAGTCATTGGTAGGAACAGAAGGACTCATTATTATTGAGAACTGGATTTTTTTCCTTCTTCCAGGTGTCTGTAAAGTACCCCCGGCTCAACTACAAACCAGAAATATTCTTTGCGTTTGGATCTCCCATTGGAATGTTTCTTACTGTCCGAGGATTAAGAAGAATTGATCCTAATTATAAATTTCCCACATGCAAAGGATTCTTCAATATTTACCATCCTGTAAGTGTTGAATAACTACGTTTTTACCTAAATACTAGTATTTCTTAGCAAACAGCATATAATTTTTCGTTATATTCATTTTCTTTTTCTATATTATTCTTTAGAAATTAGACAGTTGAGGCCTGGAGAGGTGGCTCAGAGGTTAAAAGCACTGACTGTTCTTCCAAAGGTCCTGAGTTCAAATCCCAGCAACCACATGGTGGCTCACAATCATTCATAATGAGATTTGACGCCCTCTTCTGGTGTGTCTGAAAACAGCTACAGTGTACTCACATTAAAAAAAAAATTAAATAAATAAATCTTAAAAGAATAAAAATAGTAACAACAACGACAAAAAGAAATTAGACAGGATAGACAGTAGTATTGATTAAGAAGAAGAAATTAGGAGCCAGCACTGGTGCATGCCTTTAATCTCAGCACTCGGGAGGTAGAGGATATGGGTCTCTTGAGGTCTAGGCCAGCCTGACCTCCAGAGCTGGTTGCTGGACAGCCTGAGCTCAGAAGTAATTAGAGAGGTATTCATGTGTATGAGCCCAAGGACAGCCTGGGGTGCCATTTATCAGGAGCTGTTTGATCGTTTTTGGTTTTGTTTTGTTGTTTCTGAGTCAGGGTCTCCCATTTTCCTGGCCTGTATCTTGCCAAGCAAGCTAGACTGTCTAGCCAGTGAGCCTCAGGGATCTGCCTATCTCAGCCTTCCCAGGCTGGCATTTACAGGTTGTTTGGTTGTTTTTTGATATAGGTTCTAGGGATCAGACTTAGGTCCCCTTGCAGGCCAAGAGCTATATTGACTGAGCCATCTTCCAGTCCACAACTAAGACACATAGCTCCTCACTCTGTCTTTATTCGGGATAAATAGTTGGCTGTTATTTCCTGTGCAGTTTGATCCTGTGGCATATAGGATTGAACCAATGGTGGTCCCAGGAGTAGAGTTTGAGCCAATGCTGATCCCACACCATAAAGGCAGGAAGCGGATGCACTTAGGTGAGTCTGCTGATAGAACTTGATAATTCTGGATGCTCTGACATAACTCTGTTCTTTGCTTTAAACTTGACATCATACACCATTCTTTATTCACCCGTGTTTCAGAACTGAGAGAGGGCTTGACCAGAATGAGCATGGACCTGAAGAACAACTTGCTGGGCTCACTGAGGATGGCCTGGAAATCCTTCACCAGAGCTCCATACCCTGCCTTACAAGCTTCGGAAACAGCCGAAGAAACTGAGGCAGAACCCGAATCAAGTTCAGAAAATCCCAGTGGTCAGTGACAGGCCCTGAAGTTTCCTGAGAAGGGACGCCATGCTGTGGAGTTCTTTCCCAGGGCCTGCTTCCCTTTCCCTTTAATTATGTAGGGTCTATTCTGTGAGTCATAGTTGTCCTTGAGCTATGCTAACCTCTCCTGTTATTTTAATTGCTAAACATTAGGGTGAAATCTTACTTGTGAGGAGGAAAATGTCAAGGCTGCATAGAGAGACCCTATCCCTAAAAGCAAAACAAAATCTTACTCTGTAAAGTTCCTACTTAAAATAATAATAATTTGTGTGCTTATGTGAATAGTGGAGGCCTGTATCCCCTGATGCTGAAGGTACAGCATTTGTGAGCCGCCCACATGGGGACAGGAACTAAATGTGGACGCCCTGGAAAATCAGCAAGTGAACTTACCTGCCCAGCCAACACGCCGCCCCACCACCATTTTCTTTTGAAAGCATTTGTTTTTACTCTTATGTATGTGTGTGTGCGTGTTTGAACATGTATATATGTGTACCAAATGCGTTCCTGATGCCGTCAGAGGCTAGAGTCACTGGATCCCCTGGTATTGGTGTTACAGGGGTTATGCCCTCCTTGATATAGGTTTTGGGAATTAAACCAGGGTCCTTTGCAAGAGCAGTAAGTACTCTTAATTGCTGAGCTATTCGTACACTTTTTATAAGGTGAGTGTGTGTATGTGTGTGTGTGTGTTTGTGTGTTTTAATGAGTTTTATTTCCATGGCTGAGGACTAGCAAGGATACCTAGGATACTCCATTTCCTACAGAGTCTATCTCGGTTTGCATTTAGCTCTTAAAAATCAAGACTCCTGACTCATAGATATACAGGTGATGAGATGTGTTGATCAAAAGAAGAAATTGAACAAATTAGTGTGACTTGAGGAACTTTAAGAAATTGAGAGGAAGAAGACAAAAGAAAGCTCTGAGCAGAGAGAGTGTAGAATCTTTTAGATAGATGTGTGTGTATGTGTGTACATCTTCATGTGTACATATACATGTGTGCAAATGTGTTTGTGTGTTGGTGTGCATGCATGTGCGGGCCAGAGTGTCTTCCTCCGTTTTTCTCCTCCTTAGTTCATTTAGACCAAGTTTATTTATTAGACTTAGTTTATTAGGGTCTCTCACTGAACCTGGAGCTCACCAACTGGCAGCCAGTCCTCCTGTCTCTACCTCCCTAGTGTTGGGATTACAGCTCATGCTGCTACGTCCAGCTTTCTGGGTGGGTGTCTGGGTGTTGGTGACAGGAGCTCAGCCCCTCGTGCTGCAGGGTAAGCAGTTAACCACCTCAGCAGTCATTTCTCTAGTCCCGCACTTGGGGTCTTACAACAGCTCTTCTGTATCTAGAAGCCAACATAGAAGAGGCTCCTGTGGAAGTGAAAGAAGAGGCCCCCATCAACGTGGGCATGCTGAACAGAGGCCAGCGCATTGACTACGTGCTGCAGGAGAAGCCCATTGAGAGTTTTAATGAGTATTTATTTGCTCTACAAAGCCATCTATGTTACTGGTGAGTGTTTTGTGTTCTGTCTCCTTATCTACTCTCCCTTTCTGCTTCTCTAGGGTTGAGCAGGTCTCAGAAGTCCTGACACCCAGCTTCTCCCCAGCTGCCCCTGAGAGTCTCACCAGTCCACAGCCTTTTTTTAAAACAGAGACATTCAAGATTTTTTTTTCTGATATAGGACCTTACTATGTAGGTATCTAAAATTGTTCTAAGATTAACTTTCATAGTTTTGAAAATGTTGGTTCTAATTTTTTTTTACCCAGTTTCTCACTGCATCATGGGAAAGCAAATGCTCAAAGTTCCTACAGTATTTTCAACTGCTAGAGCTCCTTCCTGACTGGTTTTCAAGATGGAGACCAAACTGTAGTTCCCTGGTATGTCCTACTTGTATATGGCAGTTTCTTTTGTGCTTCTGAATTATTAGTAATAGTTTGCTGAAGATTTTTGTGTCCCTATTTGTAAGGGATATTTGTTTTTAGTCTGTTCTCTCATTTTTGGTCTTCTTTTGGTTAACAATGACTTTCAAAACAAATAATTCATTTTCTTACATTTTGGAATAATTTAAATTGATTTTTTTTTCTGTCTTTGAAGATTTTTTTTGGTTTTTTGACTTTTTGGTTTTTTGAGACGGGGTTTCTCTATGCAGTCCTGGCTGTCTGGAACTCACTATGTAGACCAGGCTGGCCTCAAACTCAGAGTGCTGAGATTAAAGGCGTGTGCCATGGCCTGGATATGTTTGTTTATTTTAAGTATGGGGGTGTTTTGCTCGCTTATGTCTTTGCCACAGTTTCCCATGGAGACTAGGAAGAGGACATTGGATCCTCGAGGCTGTCAGAAGGGAGATAGACAAGAGGATCGGGTTTTCTAGTCATGGTAGTATATGTCTATAATTTTAGCCCTTGGGAGGCTGGAGCATAAAGATACGTGCAGGTTCAAAGCTAGCCAGGGTCATATAGCAAAATGTCTCAAAAAAAGAGAAAATTCTAAAGAATGCAGCAAGGCTCAGCAGTGGAAGTTTGCTAGTCACTGGATGTTGGGGGTTGGGTATCAGAGAGAGAAAGCAGCAAGACCCGGGGCTGGTGTCCAGGCGAGGCAGGATGAGAGGAAAAGGACTCGGTAATCCAGGAAGTGGCTATAAACATAAAATACACGTCACACATATTTTCTCTATGTATGGGTTATATTGTGTGTGCATGAACACCTATAGGCCCATGTGAGGTGACCGGAGGGCAGTCAGTATCCTGCTCCGTCATTCTCTACTTGGTTCCTTTGAGACAGTCTCTCCGTGCATCTGGAGCTAGGCTAGTGGCAGGAAGTCTCGGCCCTCACTATGCTGTTAGCTGCGCACAGCCTGGCTGTTCATGTGAGCGCTGTGTTCCAAACTCAGACCCCATTCTTGCTCAGCCAGCCCTCTAGCCAGAGCCATATCTCTAACCCCCATGTGACATACTGGGAATTCTGGGTCATACAATTTTATTGCCTTTTCCAAAAAGCAAATAAAAGTTTAAAAATGAAGGTGATCAAATGGATGGCTCCTCACTGTTGTTTCAAGGGTGCCTCTGTGGAGCTAAGAATGATGTAACCAGGTTTATAATCCTGGAGGCAAGAGGCTGAGGTTGGAGGATTTCGGTGACTTCAAGACCAGCCTAAGCTCTAGAATAAGTTCCAGGCACAGCGTGGGCTAGAGTGAGACCTGCCTCAAGCCAGCCTGCACGCACGGCTCTGTGGACGCCTTGTCAGTTATCACTACCTCTATGAGGGAAGGTGCCAGGACCCTTAACTCTTCCTGTTTCCAGACATAATGCTTTGCCAGACCACCTCACAAGCCACTAACAATGCACCTCTAAGGCACATATTTTTACAATAGTTAAATAAAAAGCCAAGGTATTTGTATAGATTACATGGAAAGCTTATGGCACTATATGGTTTTGTCTTTTCTCATACTTAAGTTTTTCTCTACACAGGGAATCTGAAGATACAGTATTGCTGGTCCTCAAAGAAATCTACCAAACCCAGGGTGTCTTCCTTGATCAGCCTTTACAGTAAAGATGACCCGTCTGTGGCTGCTTAATGTAAGTCTTTAATGCAGTGAAGTGTTTACATGTTAACATGTTATTAGGAGCATTGGAGCCTCAAGCTCTTATACACATCTGTCTCTATCCCCACGTGAATAGGTAATATTCACGTGGAGGGCACTGGTTAGAATTCATAGAAAGTGTCCAGTAGCCCACTCAGAAAAGGATTGGTGCACATCTTGTGCTTGGTTGGGATCCCAAGTTACCACGCTCAGCCTCCAGACAGGAACCTGGGAAGTCTGTAGTAGACTTCGGCATTCTCTGGTGGCCGGCACCCTGACCTTCTCCCACTCTCTCCCATAGATGGACATCAAGGAAGACTTCCCTGAAAACCCACACGCCTGTGGCTGCAGCTTTCTTCTCAGCTCCTTGTGTCCTGCATGCTGCCTGCCTTACTCCACGGGACCTTTCCAAGATTCCCTCTTTGGAGATCAGTGGAAAGCAGACTCAGTCCTTTGTATGAACACTCACCAGGTTTTGTAGCTAGGAGTTCACATATTTTAATGCTTTAACAGCAGCACTTCCTTGTTTATTACGTGGAAATGAATACAGGCTGTTAGGAGGCTTAGAGAGGCTTGCTCCTTCTCCTTAGACAATGGACCAGTTGGGAGCATATTAAGATGTCCTTAGGCGGACAGTCACTTTGTGCTCTCTGTACTGGAGGGCTAAGCAGAAGTGGATATGGAGTAGCTGCTAGTTTTTGAGCCAGCATTTCTTTCCTGTGTTTATTATATGAAGATCAGAAGCTTACCAATAATACAGTTTGCTCTGAACCCTGTCACATAGGTGACTGTAGGAACCACTGGTGCTGGTCGTTGTTCTTACAACTGCTTCAGCTTCTGTAACCCTCAAGGTTGTGTGACCCGTATGCCTGTTCCTTTCTACCATATTCCACACCAGGGTGAAGCTGAGGAAGTTACTAGGTGATACTTCTTTTGAAGGTCGGTCAACCTGAAATGACATGGCCCTTCCCAGCTGTTGATGTTGTAAATGCAGTCGTTTAGTAGCATTGGCTAAGCCACCTGCTCCTTCCACTCGAGTAAAGGAAGTATTGTGACATAAATGTCACTGCTTTCTGAGGTATCATCAAAATGTTTACTTACAGTTGGCAGTCAGTGTAGCTGAGCATGCAAGTTAGGCCAGGGGAAAGACACGTTCTGAAAGAAAACCCTGTCTACAGGGTCTGAGGAGCAGCTGTGTGCACTGTGTACTGGTAGCTGAATCTGGAGAACTCAAGGCACATTTATCTTGAGGAAGAGTGACTGTACACTAAGTCTTCCCCTACCTCAGCATGTGCCGTCGTCATCTTCGTCCTCCTCACGATTGTCCTTTACTCTCCTTAGATTAGCTCCTCTGATTTCCAGTCTCTTTATAGAGCGGCAGAGGAGGTGAGCTGTGTTTTGATTTTGGACATTTTGTAACCCTATCATGGTATCAGGCACTGCACACAACACCCTGAACCCTCAGATGCAGTGCCCTTTACGGACAGGGAAAGGGAGGTGCCCGGTGTGTCCTGGAGGGTTAAAAAGGCAAGCACAGGAAGTCAGGCCTGACCTTCCTTCCTGCTAATGGGTAATACTGGATAAGCAAGCTACTAAGGAGTTCCAGGTCCATGGAATACTTTATTTTTTCTATAATGTGTCTTGAGTAGGAATGTCTGAGAATTAAGTAGTAGAGTCAGTTTTGTCAGTTGCTGTCTTAAGGTTTGTTCACTCTTGTTAGCAGTCACCACTACTTAAGAGTGAACCAAAGCACAACCGAGAGTGCGCTCTTGTGACCAAAGATGGGCAGCTTGGCCCTGGAGAGCTAGATAAACCACTGCACTGAGAAAGGCTTCTTCCTGGCAGCTACAGCCGGTGCAGTAACTAAAGGAGCCTGTGCCTCACTGTGATGCACTTGTGGCATTATCATGCTGTGTACAAGTGAGCAGGGTAGCAAGGCCTGGGGACGGACCTGCATCGTCATTTGTTATCATGTACAATCTCTTGACCAAGGATGTTCTTAAACTCTAGTGTAACAGCATTTGTACATAATTCTGGCTGCACAATTAGTGAGAGACTGTTTGCAAGGGAAGATGAATAGCACTGATTACCTTTCTGATATTTTGCACTTGAAATGTTTGTTTTATATGTGATTATATTTAAGAATTTAGTAAATGCTGAAATAAAACTATTGACCATTTGCCTACATTCTCGTGGCCTTATCTATGATCAAGAAAAATCAATATAGTAGACATTTTCTCTTATGTATTACTAAATTCAAAACAAAAGTTTTAGGCAAATAACTAATATGTAAGCTATTTTCCCTTGACTGATGTTTTCATTGTCATGGACAGCTATAGCTCAGAATTTAAAGTGTGGCAATTTTAAGTATGCCTGTAAATACAGAAAACACAGACCCTGCCCTTTAGTGTCTATAAATATTAGCTTGTACAACAGATGCCAGCAGTTAATTACTTATACCAGATGAGAATCCAGTGTTGATCTCCTAGACCTGAATGGTTCTTATAAAGCACAAAACCTCAAGCACACTCTTGACTGTCAGATTTAGTAAGGAAAAGAAGTGCATTGAGAATATGTTTAAGACTGTGTCATAGCTGGGCAGTGCTGGGGCATGCTTTTAGTCCTAGCACTCTGGAGGCAGAGGCAAGTGGATCTCTTGAGTTCACAAAAAAGAGAGAGAGAGAGAGAGAGAATGTTATAGGAAGAAATACATAAGACAGGATTTTATTTAACGTATAATAACAATACTTTATTTTTCACGTGGTCCTCAGTATCAAGTTCTGACGAGAGCCTCTAGCTGTTCCATGTATTTCTTTGTGAACAAAAGGCAGAAAAAGATACAATTATTTTTTAGATAATATCTATAATTTTTCTTTCCTAATATAGTAAAAAGTAAAAAATTGGCCAAAATTGGATGTTTTATTATTTAAGGCTTAATGGAATGTTACCACAAAAAAAGTAAACAGCATCAAAGTTTAGCTATCACTGCCCTTATTTATAAAAGACAGAGATTATGTTTGGTAATTAAGCCTTCTAGGATAAAATGGGTCATGAAAAGCTTCCTTTGTGGAAAGGTTTCTTCTGGAGTGACATTTACATCAATGTAAAGACACTAGATCTTGGAATACCAATCCTATGGACCAGATTCATTAACCTAGTGAGAGAAGTACTGAAAGAGCCCTGTGCCAGGCCAGGCAATAGACCTCAGGGTCTAGCCTTGGAAGTGAGGCAAAGGCACACAGTCCTGTGGAGGCAAGTACAGCGTGGCTGTGTCCTCACTGTGACCTTGGAAGAGGTCAAAGCCAGAAATCCTTGGCTCGTGTGTGGTGTCCAGTTAGGAGGGTTGATTTGCTTGTTCTCCACTGAGGTAGATTCAGCTAAATATCCAAATGCTGAAACTCACTGGGCTTCTATGAAGATGGAAGTTTGTGCTTGTCCTCAAATGGTTTATGGCACTCTGCATCTGTCAGAGGGGGGTAGTACTGCCTGTAGCAGACGTAGGCAAATGTCATTCCAATCATGGATCCAACTAACACATCTGAAGAGAAAAAATAACACCCCTTCCTTTAAAACCATGCTAAATGCTCCAGTTATAGATGACTTGGCCCTCCCAGTTATTCTGCTGTAGGGGCTAAAAAAATAAAAAAAGAGCCCTGAACCCATGCTGTTCATTCTTTAGAGTAACTTGCAGAGTTATTCGTCAGATTGTTCTCTAAACATCAAATCAACACACTCAGTTAAATTAGCATGGGCTGAGTTAGAATTTTTAAACAAAGGATAACAAACATTTTTGACTCTAGTCATCGACTTGTTTTCACTATCTCAAGAATTCTGGGGCTGGCTTAGTGGTTAAGAGCACTGACTGCTCTTCCAGAGGTCCTGAGTTCAATTACAGCCCTCTGTAATGGGGTCTGATGCCCTTTCTAGTGTGTATGAAGACAACTACAGTGTGCTCATATACATGAAGTTAATACTAATACTACTAATAATAATTCTGCCTAGGAATGGCGGCACACGGTTATGATCCCAGCATTTGAGAGACTGAGACAGAAGCCTGCTTCTGTCTAGGCTTGGCTAGAGGCGGGCCCCTGTCTTAAAAATAAAGGGACCTGAGGCGTGGTGATGTACACCTTTTATCCCAGCACCCAGCAGATAGAGGCTGCTGTAATTCTGTGAGTTGGAGGCCAGCTTGGTCTACACAGTGTTCAAGGATCAAACACAGGTTGCCAGACTTGTGCATCAAGTGCCTTTAACTGAGCCACTGTCTTCTCTGGCTGTAAATGTGCACACGGTGCAGTGCACAGGCTGTCCCCACCCCCTCCACTGCTCATCCACTCAGCGGTACTTCGTAAGCTCCCCTCTGTGCCCACTTCCAGGGTTAAAACAAGCAAAGCAGAAGCTGTGGCCTAAATAAAACAACCCCTGCCACCTCGCCGGTGGCGTTCGTGGTCACACGTGTGGGACAGAGCGATCACAGCTGCAAAGAGCAAAGGTGACAGAAAGGCACAGAGCCTCTAGGACTTCCCTCGCCTTGTGCTGTGAAGCAGTGTAACTTCCCTGCCAGGCAGAAGGAAGCAAAGGCCAGAGCAGCAAATGCAACTAGAAAGGGGAGACCTGTCACTCAAGTCCACACAGCGTGGGGAGCAAGAGCAGGATTTCCCCTCCTGATGACAGGGAAAGGGGAATGAAGGACTTTATTTTCTGCCCCAGGGTTAGTATTTTAAGTAACAGTAGTTTCTGGAATAAAAGCCATTACTGTGGACAGTGCTGTAGATCCCTCATCTATAATGAGGAACGTATAATGGAATCACAAAAACAACAGTATATACTGTGCTGGGTTCTTAGGAGCTACCAAGGTAACAATATAAAGGGCTCAGCAGCCCCTCACACGTAGTAGCTCTTGAATAAAGATTTTTTTTTTTTACGACTAGTAAAAAATGGCTCATTCCCACAAAGCTTTGCGGGCTAACTGTAGCCATATTTAAGTCCATATTGGAGCTAGAAGAGCTGAGTGTTGACTCAGTATCAGCTTCTGAGAAGACCTTGGTTCAGTCCCCAGCACTCACATGGTAACGCTGGTCTGACTGCACTCCAGGGGATGTGATGGTTCTAGCCCCTACAGCATGCACACACACACAAAAGCATGTAAGTACTGGAGTAGTTCACATGAAACTCATACAGGAAGAATGTCCACTGGGGAAGCTCTTTCGACCCTCATTCACCACATTCTTGTCCCCCGTGCATGTCAAATCAGAATGGGCCAGCCCATCGGGGAGGCATCAGTAGAAGAAATCTGGGCGAGGCCTGGAAGAAATGTGCGCAGTCTGAGCACATATAATTTACTCTCTCAGAAAGTATTTTTCAGTAATAATAGACCACTAATGTCATAGGCAAAATAATGTAATAGGATTAGATTAGTGTTGATAAGAAGGCTTTAGTCACATGGCCAATGTTTAAGAAAGTCTCTAGCAGGGCTGGAGAGATGGCTCAGTAAGAGTACTGACTACTCTCCCGAAGGTCCTGAGTTCAAATCCCAGCAACCACATGGTGGCTCACAACCATCTGTAATGAGATTTATTATTATATTTATTAATAAATATTATTTATTTAATAATAAACTTTTTTTAAAAAAAGTCATCTAACATATGATTGTATCTTAGCACAAGAACAGCTAATCATACTGCAGCTTTAGGTCCACTAAAGGCGGTCGCTGTGGGAAATACTCAGAACAGGATACAGACCAGGTGGTAGGTACATTTAGAACAGACAGAGGTGAAAAAACAAACAAACAAACAAAAAAGCCAGGCAGTGGTGGCAAATGCTTTAAATCCCAGCACTTGGACACAGAGGCAGGCAGATTTCTGAGTTCGAGGCCAGCCTGGTCTACAGAGTGAGTTCTAGGACAGCCAGGGCTACACAAAGAAACCCTGTCTCCAAAACAAAACAAACAAACAAACAAACAAAAAAACCAAACAGGCAGAGGGCAGGGAGAGTGAGTCCTGGTGAGAACGCAGGAAAGCAATGCTTGAGAACACGGTGGAGGCTGCCGGAGGTTTGAGTGCTGAGGTCTCCCACTTACCTGCCCACTATCAGTTTTCTTATGTTGGTAAAGACACCATTCAGAGATAGGGCAAGGCTGGCAGCTGGAAAGCAAAGAAGCCGTTAGTACCATCTGCTTGGGGAAGAGTTTGCCACCACCTCATTATAGAGCCTTCATTGCTTGAGGCAGAACCCAGGCAGAACCCGGCACAGAAGCATCTGTGGCCCTTTTCCAGTTCCAGAAAAGCTAAATGGCCCGGGGCAGGGAAGCAGGCGCGGAGGACGGCTGCCGTGCCAGGGGCAGGGAAGCAGGCGCGGAGGACGGCTGCCGTGCCAGGGGCAGGGAAGCAGGCGCGGAGGACGGCTGCCGTGCCTGGGGCCAGCTCGGCCTTTTTTCTATTTTTTTTTAAAGACTGGATTTATTTGGAGAAAAACAAAAACCCTCAACCCAAAGGATGGGATTTTACATCTCAAGACACCTCCCAAGTAATGTCTATAGATTACAAATCATCTTCATAGAAGATATTTTTGTACAAATTTTACATGTATTCAGGAGCAGAACATAAGTCAACCCCTGTTTTTATTTTAACAGAGGAGCAAAGTAGGAGAGTGGACAAAACAGCTGTCTTTTGGGTGCAACTATTTGGAAGGGAAATAGACATGAAGAGGGCAAACTTCCTTCTCATTGTCTGCAACAATAGTTTAAAAAACCCATTCAACTGTGAGTAGCTCTGCAAAAGCCCACTCCCTAGATACTAGCCAATCAAATCCACCAGAGAAGCGATTTGCTGTGCCTACTGCTGCAGCGCGGGACATCAATGCTCCAGGCCTGGGACCTTGCGCTAAGACCAAGGTATCACTTGTCTGCAGGTACCTGACTACCCACCACAGGGAGGCTTGCCATCTTTGGAGCTGACTCCTACAAAGGTGCACATCAAGACAGGCAGGTCAAGCTACAGCGTTGCAAGAGAACGCACGTTCTTAACAGTCCTACTGCTTTTTGGCCCCATGGGATAACACATGGGGCGAGAGAACATACTTTAGGGGTACAGAGTGGCTGAACCCCACAGCTACTTGCCAACACTAAGCTAGGAACAACGGAAGGGCGACTTACCGAGGCAGGCCTGCTTGCTGTGGATAGCGTCAGCTTTCCTCGGAAACGGCGAGGAAGATCAGGGACAGTGGAGTGAGAAAGGCAATGACCTGAAGGAGAACACGGGGTAGGTGAAACCACGTCCCTCCTGGCCTAAGCCACCAGGCGCGGCGCTCAGATCGGGCTCTGAGAGCCCACCAGACGCCTTGCCCTCGCCCTGGAACTCAAGGCTCGACTCGGGAGCTTCAAGCGCACGGCTGGGAGGAGGGCGGGAGGGCAGCTCCCGCACAAACATGCGGCCGGTGGGGAAAGTATTCCTTCTGCACGTACGGGTTCCGGTAGAGCCACAGCTCCTCGGGCTGGATCCGCCGCTGGAAGCGGGGGAGCAGCTCGGTCACCCTGAGGAGGACACGGGGAAAGATGGACAGGCTACTTCGGCGGAAGACCCTGCCGCCCCGAGCCGCTTATGGAGTGCGATCGCCCTGGGATGCCTCGGGGCGTTGACAGATCCTTACAGGAAGGCCACAGAGAGCAGGATCCGCACGCACGCCCAGCTCGGCTCCCAGGGCCGCCGTCCCCATCCCGCCACCCGCGCGGCCCGCGGATCAGAAGCTGACGTGGCTCCGGCGCGCCTTGGTTTCGCCCGCCTGGGGCCCAGCGCCACCTAGCGAGCTCCGAGGGGACTGACTGCACCAGCGGGGCCTCCAGGAAGCAGGAAATCCAGAGCTCATTTGCTGTGTTCTGAGTACCACCCAGCAAATAACAAAGGCACTGTCCTCTGGTTGAGCTGCATGACCTGACTACTGTCCAAGCAGCAGGTCTCCTTTGGGTCTCAAAGCAATGTGTCCTTCACCAACCACCCAGATGAGCTTATAGGGTACGAAAAGGAGCGCCATTCTCCAAAGACACTTCCTCTACAAAAGCAAACCAGAAAACCCACTTTAAAGAAACTATTGCTTAGCAGCATTTCAAAAGGGAAAAACTGGGCTGAGGGTGAGTGGACATATTTTTGTGTCTCATTTCCCAGTAAGCTGTACCATGAAATTACAGATAAAGAACAAGATCATATTCTTAAGTAGACCATACAGGACAATTTATTAAAGTCAACCTCAAGCAAGACTTGAAATCAATGGAATGCCATTAAAAGCTTTCCCACATTCTTACAGAAGCAGAAAACATGTTTGATTTCTAAAGTATCTGTAAGATAAGAAAGGCAATATTCCAGTAAATACAGTGTACAAAAACTGTCCCACTAGCACAGATCAGTAAGAAGCTCAAATGTTACAGGCAATCTCACATACACTACACTAGTTAACAACTATTCTATGTACAGGTAACCAAGACTGGTAGGCTCATACTTTGCAGTAAGACATTGGTCAATAAACAAAATTCTTAAAATATGTTTTGAAGTCATTTAATGCCCTAGAAGAGTACCCCTGGGGAAAATTAACACTAGTCCCTTAGTGTTAGGAGCTCCAAGTCACAGAAACTAAAGAGACGGACACGTTGATATTTCACAGGTCTACAGAGTTCATTACAGGTAAATACAGATGTAAACATTCTATCAAGAACTTTATTCAAAGAACATGAAGTGCAGATGGAGTGTGCAGATACGTTTATTGTGTAATATTCAAATGGACACAAATGTATCTGCCATATCAGCTGAAAATACACAAATATCTATATATAAAAAGGTCTTCTTCGCCAGCTGTAATCAGTTAGCATCTTGGTTATTAGCGGCAATACAGTTAGTTACCATAGGATACAAAAAAATGAGATGTTAATTGACAACAACAGTGTAATCTTCCTCATTCCTTGTAACTGACAAGAATGCCCTGTTGAGGCAAACTGGCAGATATTTGAAAGCCATTTGCACACAGCAAGGATCAGCCAGCAGGTAAGGAAGGCTTCTCATCCCTTAGCAGACGCAGTGAAGTCACAAGAAAACCAAGGACCGAATACTGACTTTGGCAACTTCTATTTCCCTTTAACTTACATGTTAACGACTTTCAGAGCCTATGGAAGGACAAGCAATACTTTTCTTCCCCCCTCCCCCACACAGGTACAAGTGCTCACATCTGCCACTTTTGCAATGGATTGACAAAAGTCAAACAATTTATTTTTTCTCCTTTTGAGACAGGGTCTCTCTACATAGCCATGGCTGGCTCGGAACTCATTATGTAGGGCTTGAACTCACAGAGATCTGCCTGCCTCTGCTTCTGGAGTGCTAGGATTAAAGGCAAGTGCAACCATGCCCAGTGGAAATGGGTTTTTGAAACAAAGGTTATACACAGCATTTTAGGAGTATAACATAAGTGCGCCCCGCCTTCCCACACACAAACATATGTTAAACAGAAAGAAGAGGTACTCAGAGATGAGGCAAACAAAGGAAAAACAAGGCAAAACAAAAACATAGGGAAATAATTTCTAAGCCTGCTGCTGCCCTCTCATGCAGGAGCCGCCTCCTCAAAGGTCCAGCAACTCTAAGATGCCCGTGCTCCCCTCGGGAGGACTGCACTTCTGACAGTATACAAAATGTCCGTGCTCCCCTCGGGAGGACTGCATCTCTGACAGTATACAAAATGCCCATGCTCCCCTCGGGAGGACTGCATCTCTGACAGTATACAAAATGATGCTTTACATTTCACAATTTTAACACTATAAAATAAAAGATGAGAATCTGAGGTCCTAAGTATTTGAAGAACCTGAATTCAAACGGGGCGGGGGGTCTCAGTGTTAGGGGAACTACATTGTACCTTTCCCTCCCTTTCTCCAAGATTCCCAGTACCCTACCCAAGGTAAGAACTGGTGATATTCCAGTTCACACAAATGTTCAGCTTTTCAGTATTTGCTAATCCACTGCAAAGCTGTCTACATTTATTCATCTGTCCGTCGGAAGACAGACTAAATCATTTGTAACCAACCGTTCTGTTACAGAGGAGCAGAGACCAGGTGTGGGTGGTCCTTCCTGAAGGACCTTGCCATACAATCACTTCCCATGCTGCCTGTAGCAACTTGGCAGAGTAGGGGGTGGCCGGATGCAATAGCCCTGTGAAAAACAATTCCAGTCAGAAACAAAGCAGTGCCTTGTCATCTCATGACAAGGACATTTGCTTTCCTCTCCCATTAGGACAGGGCCCATGGCAGCGTCCTAGCTCTGCGGGGAAGGGATGTAAGAGGAGTGTTGTCTTTTTAAGATCAGCAGCAGCAGCTCCTGGAGAGCCAGGTTAGGATTTCAAATTGTAGAACAGATAATGTTAGGATTTCAAATTGTAGAACAGATAATGTTAGGATTTCATATTGTGGTCTGGCTATGACCCTAACAGAACATATCCTGTAAGAAAGTACTCCAAAAAGAAACCACTGCATAAAAGCTGCCTACCAGTCCAGCGAGTATTTCCTGTGAGCGGACAGACCTCAGTGTCTCAGATCACTTCTGAAAACACTGCAGTGGGGACCGCTGACAGAAAGCAGGGGGATGCAGGGCCCTTATTATCTCTTTAGTTTCAAATACTTCCTAACTCAGTATGTATGTACACACACACACACACACACACACACACACACACACACATCACTTATATATATAAAGCATTTTATATATATATATATATCATGTTATTTTTATAACACACAGAAAACTCAGTCTATTCTACAGCTTAGGAAAGGTAATTTTTGAGAATTAAAATAGAGTAGGTAGGGCTTGCAAAGCAAAAGTGAAGATAAAACCTACTCTACTCTGATCTCCACCCTGACTCGAGGTTGAAATCAGTGGCTGTCGCAGCATGTCTACAGTGACAAGCCCTGGCCTCGTGCAGGCAGCTACCCCGGCAGCCCAGCGAGGCCTCCAAGGCACAGCGCCTGTGGTAGCTTCGCGCTCTCATTTCTAGCTCTCTCCAGTCCAACTTCTAAAGCTTTACGCTGATAATCAGAATGCTCATCTTCCTCCTGAGGCTGGGAAAGACCACTATCCCATGCTGCTTTCAGTCCTTTATTTCTGGGCTGAATAAAATCAACCACAAATACTGTATACCAAAATCATATTTAAAAGCTAACAACTGCTTCAGACTCAGTGAGCACGGTGCCTTTCGGAATGTCACTGATATAGGACATGAAAGGATGGTATGTATATACTCACACATACAGTCAGTCACCTTTCTGTTTTCTTAACCCTCAGTTCTAAGACACAGGCCACTGGCGATGGCACAGGAAGATGCCCTTGTCCTGGCACAGCAAAGGCAAATTTGGAGCATGAAAGCTTCTGGGAACAAGCCTATTAGTCACCTAGTAAGACAAGATCTGAAAAGTGCAAAATTCTTTTATAGATATAAAAACAAAAAGCCATACCAGAGAAGCAGAATAGAGATAGGTCAGGGTAAGGTATTTATAAATGAATGATGTGCCCCGGGGCTTACTCTATAAAAGTCATCAGATACTAAAAGCATGAGGTCAAAAAGGAGACAAGATACAACCTCATATCGGACACTGTTCTCATAAGGGTTATTACATTTGGAATATCAACAAGTTTAAAAAATGTTATCATGTCTGTATAAAATAAAATTTAATATGATAAAACCCAGATACTCTTAACATTATTTTTTTAAAGGACATCAAACTTCATAATTGCTCAAGAGCAGAGTTTAGTGTTTGCGTGGGCTGTGCTTCCCGTCGGTCACGGTGACTGCACTGTGTCCCTTCCTGCCTCCCTCCTCCTGGGAGCGTGACTAACCAGCAGAATGACTAGAAGTGCTACAGCTAGGTAAATGGCAGTTCAGGAGCTTAGAAAGAGGAACTGTAGTGTCTGCTGCCTATAAATTGCACATTTATATATATTTAAAAAAGAGGCACAAAATTGTTCTTTCTTTTGTCCAGAGGTCTGAATTGATTTGTAAAAAATTAAAAAAGGAACAAATGCACCTAACACAACTACAGGGTGTCACAGAGCATCTCCCACCCTATGTTGGTAAAGTACTAGGTTCTTGAGAATAAATCCTACTGGGTACCTCCAGTAAGCAGTTGAAACTCACTGAGAAAATTCACGTTTCATGGTAACACTAGACTTTTATTTAGTCTAACGTTACCACGTCTGACATGATTTCATACAAGTAATACTGGAATAGATATATTCCTAAGTGCTAGATGCAAGGAATTCTGTGGGCAGACACCTTGGTGTGCTTGTGTCTGCACTAGTCAACCGTCACAGCCATGTTGCCACACGGACTCTGGGGAGCGTTTCCAGGTGCTCTCTGACAAGGAGTGTCTCTGTGGCTCCTACATAGCCTGTGAAAGAGCAAGTTCTTCCCCCATGCAATGGGGACAGGCTTACGTATTGCATAATACTAAGTAGAAACTGTTCACATACAACTTAGGGATGTTTCTGTCCACTTGCACCATCCCTAAGTTAGGAAATCAACTGAAAAAGTCTATTAAAATATAATTCAGATTCAATTACATAGCTTTACCAGGAAATGTGACTGAGTGATCAGCTGGCAAAGGAAACATGATTGGCAGAGGGAAAGACAGAAAAGAAAATGCCCTTAAATTCCAGGTTAGACTGGAGTCTACATTAAATTGGTCAGAAAATGGTGCATATATGATCCAACTTTTGGTCTGCGCCTTTATCTTTCTTTAGCCCCTTGTCAGCAGTCAGGACAGCAGGAATGACCATTCTCCTATGCGTTCACTTCCCTCAATGTGTCAGGAAACCACAATGAGTGAATGCACTCATTCCTCTGCCCTACAAGGTATTTCTAGGTAGAGCTGGTGCACCATGAAGCCCACCCAGTTTAAGACCACAGAGGTAAACGCTGTCAAGGACTTTGTCTCCAAGAGGCCAGTCTGAATACTTGCTGAGAGCCTTCTCTAACACGAGAGAAGGCAAGTGAAGAAGGAAAGAGAAGTTAGCCAATCTACGGCTCAGTAAAGAGGTATATAAAGGTAGTCACGCACGTACACACACACACACACACACACACACACACACACGCACGCACGCACGCACGCACGCACGCACGCACGCACACACGCACGCACGCTCACAGAGGTTAGATTGTTTGAACTACACTTCTCAGAATTCCTAAAAATGAAAATAAATAGAGGAATAGCTACTCTCGCCTTACACAGCCCAGGATTACAGCTCAGGCTTTTCACTGATCTTACTGACAAAACTTTCTTTTAACTTTCTCTCTCCACTCTAAAAACGAGGACACCTCTTTTGCTGATCGCAGAGACACTGAAGCACAGTAAAAGGCAAGAAAAGACCAAGGGAATTTTGCTGTCCACAAAATTATCCCCCAACAACAAACTAGAACAACCAGACACCACCAAGTGCTCAGCCTGTGTGCCGGATCTGACGGAAGTGCAGGGGCGTCCTCTGCACAGCAGAGAGCAGCGGGGAGGACGCCACCACTCCTCATTCCTTCACTTCTTCTCCACCATCTTGGGATTCCCATTTACATCTGATCTTGCTCCAGTATTCCGGTGACACAGGAGATGCGGGGTCGTGGCTGGAGCAGCAGAGACGGCCTTCTAGTGCAGAGGGCACCAGAGCCCCCTTCCCGTGAGCCTTACAGAATGAGTGTGGACAGAATTCACAGAAGGAAGTGGCCGCGCTGCCACACTCATCACACCGATGCCACGGGCACTCCCACTTTCCTAGTGCAGGGGTGGGGGAGGGGAGGGAGGGAGGAAAGCATCTGTTAGCCTATTTCATGATTACCCAGCAGAAAACCCAAGAGGTACCCACCTTTTTTAGAAACAGGGTCTCGCTGTGTAGCCTGGCTGTTCTGCTATCTGTTTCCTAAGTGCTATGATTAAAGGCATGTGGTATTAACCCCATTTTGAAACAAGATCTGTCTAGAGAGTACAGGCTGTCCTCAAACTCCCAGAGATCCACTTGCTGTGCCTCCCAAATGCTGGGATTAATGGTGGACACCACGCACCCGGCTCGTACTCTACTTGCTTTGCTTAGAGGCTGAGTTGAATCCAGCTCCAAACTTCAACCAAGCAAACTTACATCTCGTAGTGTTTTTTCATACAGATATGAGCTACTGGCCCAAACCCAATATCATAGGTGCCAACTACCACCTATGGTGACCACAAATAAGAAATGTGTCCTTGCTACCACACGAGGTATACGTCATTTGCATGGAAACAGATTTCCAACGAGTAGTTTTGTTTGTTCTGTTAAATGTTTCTGATTTCACAGTTTCATTAAAGAGAGTAACGCATCCCACAACAGTGGCACACACAGAAGCAGAGAAGGGCTTGCAGGCCTGGCTTACCGTAGGGTGGCTGAGTCAGGTTCAGGCAGAGGAGGTGGTATGCTTTGGGACAGGCTTTCTTGTCACACATGACAAGCTCTCCACCGTCCCCACACTGAAAACAGAAGTCCTCGTGAATTTGTTTTGCTTCCACTTTGACTTTCCGTCTCTTCCTTAACTTGGCATTTTTTGTCTTCTCGTCAACCCCTGCGCACGCAGACTGGCAAGAAAGACAGACCGTGGCTTTAACACTGAATCTCGATAACGCTTTACACAGAAGGGAGTGCACTCTGCATGTGTCCTAAAGACAGCAGAAGGGCCACCCCAGGGCACGACAGTGAAGCATCGTGTCAAAGCTCACCTGGGATTTTGTTCCCTACAAGGCAGCAGTGGATAAGAACTACAGAACTCTTATCTTCACCTTCATTTTGTAAATGTAACTTTTTTTTATGTTCACTGGCATATGTCTGTGAGAGGGAGTCATTTTCCCTGGAACTAGAATTACAGACAGCTGGGAGCTGCCATGTGGGTGCTGGGATTTGAACCCTGGTCCTCTAAAAGAGCAGCCAGTGCTCCGAACAACTGAACCTGCTCTCCAGCCCCTTCCTTGATTGTTTTTTAAAAACAAGCTGTTTTAAAGAGAGAGGGAGAGGGACGCAGGCCTTCATTCACATTTCTCAAATTAAGCTGGCTGGGTTGGTGGGTGCTTGGAGGGATTAGTCAGAAAAACAAGTCTCCTTATCCTCCTCTGACTCTTTGGCCTTGGCTGGGGCTGCAGCAGGAGCAGCAGCAAGTGGGAAGGTGAGCTCAGGCCTCACAGACAGAGTCAGGAGCCGTGAGCAGGCACAGCTGATGGACTGTGGCATGGAGGCAAGAGTTGGCGAGGAGCCTCTGCGCAGCCAACCCTGGCAACACCGCAGGTAAAGTCTCCCCTGTGATGTCTGTTCAGGGGTTAGAAGTCTGCCAGGGTCAAACAGGCGCTGGCTGAGCAGAGGGGAGCTGCCAGCTAGCTCACAGTGGGGAGCAGAGGGGAGCTGCCAGCTAGCTCACAGTGGGGCTGCAGAGGGGAGCTGCCAGCTAGCTCACAGTGGGGAGCAGAGGGGAGCTGCCAGCTAGCTCACAGTGGGGAGCAGAGGGGAGCTGCCAGCTAGCTCACAGTGGGGAGCAGAGGGGAGCTGCCAGCTAGCTCACAGTGGGGCTGCAGAGGGGAGCTGCCAGCTAGCTCACAGTGGGGCTGCAGAGGGGAGCTGCCAGCTAGCTCACAGTGGGGCTGCAGAGGGGAGCTGCCAGCTAGCTCACAGTGGGGCTGCAGAGGGGAGCTGCCAGCTAGCTCACAGTGGGGCTGCAGAGGGGAGCTGCCAGCTAGCTCACAGTGGGGCTGCAGAGGGGAGCTGCCAGCTAGCTCACAGTGGGGCTGCAGAGGGGAGCTGCCAGCTAGCTCACAGTGGGGCTGCAGAGGGGAGCTGCCAGCTAGCTCACAGTGGGGCTGCAGAGGGGAGCTGCCAGCTAGCTCACAGTGGGGCTGCAGAGGGGAGCTGCCAGCTAGCTCACAGTGGGGCTGCAGAGGGGAGCTGCCAGCTAGCTCACAGTGGGGCTGCAGAGGGGAGCTGCCAGCTAGCTCACAGTGGGGCTGCAGAGGGGAGCTGCCAGCTAGCTCACAGTGGGGCTGCAGAGGGGAGCTGCCAGCTAGCTCACAGTGGGGCTGCAGAGGGGAGCTGCCAGCTAGCTCACAGTGGGGCTGAGCAGAGGGGAGCTGTCAGCTAGCTCACAGTGGGGCTGCAGAGGGGAGCTGTCAGCTAGCTCACAGTGGGGCTGCAGAGGGGAGCTGTCAGCTAGCTCACAGTGGGGCTGCAGAGGGGAGCTGCCAGCTAGCTCACAGTGGGCCCGGCTGGCTTCCGCTTGTGCCTAGCTTTTGACATCTGCACATCACTAAGGACTCTCAGTGGTGAAATTACCCCTGAGGCCTTCCAGCACCAGTGTTCTGGGCTGCACAGTGCCCTCCCAAGGGCCACGGCAGCACCACGGCAGCTGGCATCGCACGCTCCTGACCTCTGGGAAATCCTCCTCGTTGGACACAAACATCCCTCACCCCAGCCCCAGGGACAAGGCGACCATGTCTCCACAGTGGTTGTTTTCCAGACATTCCCAGTGGCTTGGCACATCATGGTGTTTTTGCCCACCAGCACAATGGCTGTCCCTCAGAGGGACAGATGGATTTGCTTGGAGCCCACGCTGTCTGCTCCTACGATGAAGCATTTTGGGTAAGCATCTAAAAGTTCAACGATCTTTACTGATTTGCTCTTTATTATGTGTGTCTGTCGTAGGCACGTGCAGCTGCCCCCAGAGGCATGAAGCACCAAATCCCCCGGGCCGCAGTCCCAGAGGGTCATCAGCGGCCTGCTACAGACGCCGCGGACTGAGCTTCAGTCCTCTAGAAGAGCAAAAGAGGGTGTGCTCTTCACACGGAGCCATTAGACCGGAGCCACTCCAGCCTACGTGAGAGGATCTCAACACAGCAGCTGGACTTCCAGGCTGCCCGTCCTTCCTGGGCACCGTGGCAGTACACTGATTGTCCGTCACTGGCTGCTATGGAGTTTTTAAAGACAGTGTCACTTTAGTGAAGAGTCCTGACTGCTCAGCTGTTTAGTCTGTCTGTCTGTCTGTCTGTCTGTCTGTAATTGGACCGGAAGACTTAATCACAAGCTGCTTTATTCATCACTGCTCAGACCTCAGACAGCCTGAGGTCCCAGTAGATTCACATACTAAAAATATACCTTTTTATTTCTTCAGGGTTTTCTTTTTGTTTTTTTGGCTATCCTGGAATTAACAGTAATCTTCTTCCTCCCAAGTGCTAGGATTTGAGTCACCACACCCAGGTAACATTCACCATTTACGAAGTATATAATTCAGTGGGTTTTATACATTTCAGAACCTATCAGACCTTACTAAAACAAGCTTCATTAAAAAGTGAGACTATCAAGTTGGGTGTGGTGGCCTCCGCCTGGAATCCCAATATTTGAGGAGTGAGGGTAAAAGAGTCAGGAATTCAAAGTCATCCCCAAGAACATGAGAGTTCAAGGCCAGCCTGTGCTCCAAGAGATCCTTCTCAAAACCACCCCCACCTCATCACAGACCTGACTGAACGGCGGAATTCTGTAACAAAGCCAAGCAGGTCGTAAACTAACTCGGGTAGCACACCCTTCCTGCCCTCGGGTGGAGCGCCCTGTACAACTGACCTTTGGCCGTACTCCTAGGAATCCGCTGCAGTTGTCTGCTCCGCAGTGGCACACTGTCCTGCCATTGCCCAGACAATCCAAGTTATAATTAAACGTTAACTCCATTCCTAAAATACAAGAGAAAAAAATGATTCGCACTGATGTCATGAGGGAGAAACACTGCCAGCCACTTTCACATGGATACACGGCTCTGAGACAAAGACTTGTCCCAGGCTGGCAAGATGGCTTGGGGTGAAAACGCTTGCCATGTAAGCCTGACCTCGTGAGCTGAATTCAGATCCCATGGTGGAAGAAGAGAGCGAGTCCTAGAAGTTCTCACCTGTCCGCGCACACAAGTGCACACACCATATACCATGTTAAAGACTCTTCCTCCCACACCCCATCTTATAAAAACAATGACAGGAAGGGGCCGTGTGGTCAACAATTCCTGCCCACCGATGAGTACGCCAAAGCTAGACAGTCTAAAAAGAGAATATCCTTCAACAATAAGTGGTCAGACAGCGAACTAAGAACTGTGGGCATGTGACCTACGGTCAAGAGGGGCTTCTAGGGCTGGAGAGATGGCTCAGCGGTTAAGAGCACTGTCTGCTCTTCCAGAGGTCCTGAGTTCAATTCCCAGCAACCACATGGTGGCTCACAACCATCTATAATGGGCTCTGATACCCTCTTCTGGTGTCTGAAGACAGTGACAGTGTACTCACATATAGAAAATAAATGAATCTTAAAAAAAGAAAGAAAGAAAGAAAGAAAAAAGGAAGGGCTTCTAGCCTCGCCCTCTTTCTACAGCTAAGCTCTAGTTTCTAAGTGCCACTACTGTGGTGTGACAATGTTAGGAATGCCTTCCACTGTGAACCAATACATGCTCACAACTGTAGCTCAGCACACCTGGGAAAGACCCAGGGGTCGGAGCGCTGGTGTGCTGAGCTGCCTTTCAGTGGGTGCCCTAGCTGGTGAACTACCCTTACCAATTCCCTAAACTTGAAAAACTAGCTGGCTCTGCTGACACGCTCAGTGGGGAAGGGAAAGGGGAGCAGCAATCGTGGCTCCGAGGCTCCCAGCGTCTACACTGAAACAGAATCATCTTCAGAGGTAAAAACTGAAAGAAAAAGAAGCCAGTTGATGTGGACACAGTAAACTGCTTTTTTAAAAAATGATTTACTTGGACTGTCTGTAATTATGTATATGTGTGAGAGGGCATGGCAGCCTAAGGGAGCTGAAGGGCTCTGAGCCCCTGTCGCTGGAGGACAGCTGGTTGTGAGCCACCCCACTTGGACGCTGGGCATTGATCTTGGGCCCGCTAAAAACCAGTGTAGACTCTCAACTGCTGAGCCATCTCTCCAGCCTCATGAGCTGATTACTTTAATATGATTTAAAAGCACACAAGAGCCAGGCCATCTGGTCCCATTCTGCAGAAAGCACTATTTTGGGAAGTGAGTGTCTGCACTGGGGCTCTGCACTGAGGCACTGCACTGTGGTATAGACTCTGCCATGTCCCCTGAGGCACTGCACTGTGGTGTAGACTCTGCCATGTCCCCTGAGGCACTGCACTGTGGTATAGACTCTGCCATGTCCCCTGAGGCACTGCACTGTGGTGTAGACTCTCTGCCATGTCCCCTGAGGCACTGCACTGTGGTATAGACTCTGCCATGTCCCCTGAGGCACTGCACTGTGGTGTAGACTCTGCCATGTCCCCTGAGGCACTGCACTGTGGTGTAGACTCTCTGCCATGTCCCCTGAGGCACTGCACTGTGGTATAGACTCTGCCATGTCCCCTGAGGCACTGCACTGTGGTGTAGACTCTGCCATGTCCCCTGAGGCACTGCACTGTGGTGTAGACTCTGCCATGTCCCCTGAGGCACTGCACTGTGGTGTAGACTCTGCCATGTCCCCTGAGGCACTGCACTGTGGTGTAGACTCTCTGCCATGTCCCCTGAGGCACTGCACTGTGGTATAGACTCTGCCATGTCCCCTGAGGCACTGCACTGTAGTGTAGACTCTGCCATGTCCCCTGAGGCACTGCACTGTGGTGTAGACTCTGCCATGTCCCCTGAGGCACTGCACTGTGGTGTAGACTCTGCCATGTCCCCTGAGGCACTGCACTGTGGTGTAGACTCTGCCATGTCCCCTGAGGCACTGCACTGTGGTGTAGACTCTGCCATGTCCCCTGAGGCACTGCACTGTGGTGTAGACTCTGCCATGTCCCCTGAGGCACTGCACTGTGGTGTAGACTCCATGTCCTCTTCTGTATAAAGGTTGGACAGATTTTCTCTTCAGGTGTAGTTTTACCACATTGACAATAACAGCCCACTGTCTGATCTGAGTAAACACTCAGGGGCCGAGCCTTACAGACAGGCTTCCCCGTGGAGGGACCTGGCAGTGAACTGCCCCCTTACCTGCAGGGATGTCACAAAGAGCAAACAGTCCAACTCGAACATCTCCATTTACGGTCCACTTTTGTGTCTCACAGTTTGGGTTACAACTGTGGTTCATGAATCGAGAATAATTCCCCTTTGGTCCAGCATCAATTATTCGGTCCTTCAGAAAGAAAAAAAAAGTGGGGGGTACTTTGGCATGAACTGAATACAAGCCTGTTTAGCAACATTCAGTTAGGGAACACAAGACAGTATCGTTTGTCAGCTGGTGTGTGCCAACTGTCAGCTCTGCAGACACTACAAACACCCCTCTCTGGAGTTACCACGGTCTCTATTTGAGGACCTAGGGGCTTTGTTTTGTTTTGTTTTGTTTTTCTCTAGAAACCGCACAGAAACTGCTGATGGTAGTCTAATAAATGAAGACCAGCAGGTCACGTGTTTGGGCGTTCCTCATCACGCACGGAGCTAGACGGTTCAGATAACCAACGACTCAGGCATTTCGTTCCCAGCTTCTCTCTCCCACTCTACGCTAAAAGTTAACCTGCTGTGGGAGAGACGAGTTTATACCACGAGGACGGAGAAAGGCAATGAGACCCTCCCCGAGCGGGAGGGGACAGTCCTTCATCTCTGTGCTTCCTGGAGTTACCTACACAGGGAACACTAGACAGCTAGGCCCATCAGTATGGATTCTAACAGTGTGGATAAGCCAAGGTCTGAACCCACAGGACACCATCACTGAACTGAGCTCAGTAAGACTAGGATTCAAGACAGACTCCAGCATAACATTGGCTGCTGGGGTGACCCCATGAAACACGTGCAAGCTGTAAACGTCCACACAATGACATAACTACATACGGCATATCCTCCTCTTTTCTTTGTTGAGATAGTGTCTCACAGTGTGGCTCTGGCTGGTGTGGAACTTGCTATGTAGACCAGGCTGTCCTTGACTTCAGAGATCTACCTGCCTCTGCCTCAAAAATGCTAGGATTAGAGGTGTGTGCCACCACCGCCCATAATCTCTCTCTCTTACTGTTTTTTGTTGGTTTTCTGTCATGTCTGTGCTTGGGATAAGGCTCAAACCCATAGCTTCACATCCATTCAGCTCATGCTTTAGCGCTGAGCCGTGACCTCAGCCTGGATGATACTGACTCTTAGAAACATCACAGAACACAGGGAACATGATGACTAGTCTTGGTCCTTAGTGAGTAAAGTGTACTAAACAATGACTGACCTGTGCCTAGGCCTGGGTTTCCTGTCCTCTGTGAGGACAGCTAGAAGAAATGAGGTCATGGCCGCTTCAAATGAGACATGCAAATACAGATCAATCTAAGGGTTATGTACAGTCTTTGATGTTGTTTCTTTTATTGTGTTTGTTTCCCTTTTATTTAGAAAGGATCATAATTATGTAGCCCAGGCTGGATCTAACTTAAACTTATGATCCTCTTGCCTTAATTTCCCAAATGCTGAGAGTATAGGTACATGCCACAGTACCTGGCTAAAGTTTTATTTTAAGTAGTTTACTTCCATTTTTCTATACCAACATTACATATTTTCCTGTCGCTTGTTTTAAATGTATGAGTGTGTTGCTTGCATGTATGTATGTAAATCACATTGTGTTCCTGTTCCTTTAGAAATAAGGTATCAGGTCTCCTGGGAATGAAGTTCCAGATTGTTGTACGCCAGCATGCAGGAGCTCAGAACTGAACCCTGGTTTTCTGTAGGACCAATAAATGCTCCCAACCATGGAGTCATTTCTCCAACCCTCTTGTCATTTTTTTTTAAAGATTTTATTTTATGTATGTGAGTACACCGTCACTGTACTCAGACACACCAGAAGAGGGCATCGGATCCTACTGCTGTGGTTGTAAGCCACCATGTGGTTACTGGGATTTGAACTCAGGACCTCTGGAAGAGCAGTCAGTGCTCTTAACCACTGAGCCATCTCTCCAGCCCGTCATTATTATTTTTTTTTAAGCTTAATAAATACAGAGAAATTTTTTGAGCTTTTGGCTAATCAGAAATTTCAAGGTATTTTATAACTCAGAATCATAGTTGATTTTTCCAGCAGTGATAAAGAACCCAGGTCTCTCACTGCCTCACACATGGTCGCTTTGTTTCTGCTTAGTACTTCCCTATTGCTGGAGTCGCCTCTCACTATGTTCCTTCTGTAATTCTGAGATAATTACAGCACAGACTACTGAAAGTCATCATAGTTTACTTAGAGAAAATGAAATGGACAGAAACCGAGGTCAACATAAAATTACAAACAAAATACAAAGCGTCCCTTTTTCTTACCAAAAAATAAAAGCAATTTTACCTTGGTAACAGTTAACATATAAAAATTAGTTACACTGTTCTCGTGGGCTCGCTTGATTCGAAGTCTGCACTCTTCTTCATCAATTAATTCACCGACATATTCATTTACAAATTCCCCCTGCAAAGGAGCATGGAACACGGAACATCAGATGTCCTGTAACGCACATCCTAACACCACATGCATCAACAAGAAAATTAACTCAAAACACTCCCGAGGGCTGGGAATGTTGCCTGCTTCTGTGAGGCCATGGGTTCAATCCCCAACAGTGCATACGGTGGGCATGGTGGGTGGCACATGTCTGTAAGCCCAGCACGTGGGAGGTGTAGACAGGAGCATCACCAGTTCAGGTCCCCCTCGTGTGGATTTCAAGGCTGGCCTGGACATCTTGCCTTAACAACAACAAAAGCCCAGAACTCAGGGAAAGTGGCGGCTTAGTGTGTATCCTGCGTTTGATGCTAAGAAGCACGTGAGGCAATGAGCAAAGTCCTGACTCTCACCAGGCGCCATGTGTGCATGCGTGGATCTGCCTATGTCCATTTTCTCAGACAATTCTTTTTAATGAAAAATAAAACAAACACCGCAGACCTGTGAGAAGGCTCAGTCAGTGACATATTCGCCTCACAAATGTGAGGCTCTACACTCAGGTCCCCAAGCATGTGCCATATGCCATGCTGTTGTGCAATCCTAGGGACAGTGACACCCACTGGCCAGCGTGGAGAAGGTCTAGGCAGTGAGAACCTGTCAAACAGCAGGTTTGTTCTAGTTGGCCTCTTGTCAACTTGACAGGAGCCTGATTATCTGGGAGGAGGAGCCTCCAATGAGGAAATGCCTCCTTCAGATTGCTTGGAGGTGAGTCTGGAGGTATTCTCTTGTTAGTGACTGATGGGGAGCACCAGCTCACTGTGAGAGGCGATCCCTGTGCAGGTGGTCCTGGATGGTCTAAGGAAGCAGGCTGGCCAGGCATGGTGGCATACACCTTCAATTCCAGCACTCATGTGGGAGTTTCAGGACAGCCAGAGCTTTAAAACAAACAAAGCAAGCTGACTGGGCCTTGGTTTCTGCTTCAGGTCAGGCCTTGAGTTCTTGTCCTGAACTTCTTTCATAGTGGACTATAACTGTAAGCTAAAGTAAATCTTTTCCTCTCCAGTTTGCTAACTAAGACACATTAAAGTCCTGAAAGCACCTTAGAAACAACACCTGGGTTGTTACCTGACTTCTACAGGAATAAGCACATGTGCCTTTACACCTACAAAGAAAAATAAGAAAAAAGAACCTGAAAATCCCCCTTCAGTCCTGGAAATAAATAGTTATTATTTATTCACAGGTATCTGGGTGACAGGAATATCCCTGAGCAAGTACTTCAAAAGGCAACAATGTGCTTGCTTTTTCTTGCTGACTTTGCTAGATTCCCAAGTGGCACCTGTGGCATGTCAGTAGATCTTTGAACACAGCTAACACTGACTTTTGAAGCCATCATTATCACTACACTAACAAACTTCTAGTCTGTGGCTGAGGGAGTGGTGGGATTTAGGGATATTTAGGGATAAGACATGGAAAAACTCTGGATCTGAAATACTTGGGTAGACTTCTGCTCTCTAAACCTTTTATTTTGAAGTAATTATAGTTATAGCAAGCTAAAAAAAAATGCAGTGTTTTTACTGTTCTCTCAGATGTCTCCAATGGTAATGTCTCACAGAACTGTAACAGTACTAATACTAGGAAGCTGGTGTTGGCACTCACTCACTCACTCAGAAATGGAGTCCTGTTACCACAAAACTATGTTCAACATTGTATGGACAGCATAGGATGTCTCCAGTTTTTTCTTTGAAGGCCACATCCACCCTCCATCACTTGAGCACCTAACCCTTGCCCAACTAATTCATCAGTATAATTTTGCCATTCATGGATGTTCTATAAACAGATTTATATAATATGTAATCTTTTGAGACTGGCTTTTTTAAGATTCGGGTTTTTTTTTTTTTAATTATTTAAGTGTATGGATATTTTGCCTGCATGTATATCCGTGCACCACTTGCAGGACTGCTGCCTGCCCTCTGTGGTCAGAAGAGGGCACTGGATTCCTTGAAACTAGAGTTACAGATGGCTGTGAGCTGCCATGTGGCTGCTGGGAATCAAACATGGTTCTCTAGAAGATCAGCCAGTGCACTTAACTGCTAAGCAATCTCTCTAGCTCCTAAAGATGTGTTTGTATTGCAGGAGATCTGATGCTCTCTTTTGACCTCTGCAGGCACCGTAACGCCAATACATACATATAGAAAACACTCGCACATAAAATAATTAAGGATTTGTTTTTATTTTTTGCCTGACTCTGTGTGTGTGTGTGCATACACGCACACACACGCAGTGTCCAGAGAGGCTGGAAGAGGGTATCAGATGCCCAAGAACAAGTTCAGATAGTTCTGTGTGGGTGCTGAGAATCAAACCTGGGTCCTGTATAAGAGTAGCAAGTAGCCGGGTGGTGGTGGCGCACGCCTTTAATCCCAGCACTTGGGAGGCAGAGGCAGGTGAATTTCTGAGTTCGAGGCCAGCCTGGTCTACAGAGTGAGTTCCAGGACAGCCAAGGCTTTACAGAGAAACCCTGTCTTGAAAAACCAAAAAAAAAAAATAAGAGTAGCAAGTGCGCCTAATGACTAAACTACAGCTATGGGACTAGCTAATTGTCAGATGACCCAAGTTGTGTGCTTCAGTTGTGTGTGATGGCTCAGTAGGACTCCGCAGTGTGAATGTACCCCCATTTGTTTAATGGTTTACCCACTGAAGAAGACTGGCCAGTCTTTCTAGATTTTTGCTATCGTAAATACAGTTGCTATACACATTTGGGGAGAATGTTTATGTGATTACAGTTTTTCACTTTCATGGTTTAAATAGGCAGTAGTTGAGACTTGTTGTATAGCACAGTGTGTGTATGTAAAGGGTCTGGTGAACCACTGTTGACAGTGCCTGCTCCACTGACCTCCCACCGCCAACACAGAGGAGGCAGGGCTTCTGTATCCTTGGAAGAACGGGACTGTCATTGTTGTTTTAAGTGATGAACTCGGGAGTAATTCCAGGCAGTTAAGTAAGCACCTTGGGGTGAGATCATCTTGAAAGCCGTGCTCACTCAGTCTAGGGCAACTGTATTATCTCTAAGACTCACCAGCATTTCAAACTCATCAGAGGAAAGAAATACCGTGAGAAACAAGTATGCGTGTGCTGACTATTTTAACACACTCTCACTTCATATACAAATTCTCCTCAGTTCTCATTCTAGGACGGCTTCGAGTAACACCAGTAAAGTCTGTGTCACTCTCCCGAACTGCAGACCTGGCCTTGGGTCTTTATTACTCTCCTGGACTGCATGGGCTAACAAGACCTTGTTGTCTAAGATCTCAATGTCTGTCATGCTAAGTGGAGTCCCTCTTATTCCTACGTTGGGAACCTCAGGTAGCAAAGAACTGGGGAAGCCACTCAAAATTAAGAGTCATTATTGGCTAAAAGCAGAGAGGGAAAAAAAAAATCTCAAAATACAAGTCCTCAGACCACAGCAACAAAGAATGAAATTCTATACCAGGTAAGCTGGGAAGGCTCCTTCCCTGGGTGAGCTAAGGTTGGTTGACTTCTTGCAATCCTAAATGAGGATCTAGCTGAGCACAGCCTGACCCATGGCCCCTGTCAACTGTGATAATGAAACTTGCAGCACGTTTACATTGTGTACTGGCTGGTTTTGTGTGTCAACTTGACACAGGCTGGAGTTATCACAGAGAAAGGAGCTTCAATTGGGGAAGTGCCTCCATGAGATCCAACTGTGGGCATTTTCTCAATTAGTGATCAACGGGGGAGGGCCCCTTGTGGGTGGTGCCATCCCTGGGCTGGTATTCTTGGATTCTATAAGAGAGCAGGCTGAGCAAGCCAGGGGAAGCAAGTCAGTAAGGAACATCCCTCCATGGCCTCTGCATCAGCTCCTGCTTCCTGACCTGCTTGAGTTCCAGTCCTGACTTCCTTTGGTGATGAACAGCTGTGCGGAAGTGTAAGTTGAATAAGCCCTTTCCTCCCCAACTTGCTTCTTGGTCATGATGTTTGTGCAGGAATAGAAACCCTGACTAAGACACATTGTTAGCTCCTGTGGGTCCCTGTTGTCCTTGCACCATGCCCACGTCTAGTGCCCATGGAAGCAAGAGAGGGTGTTAGATCCCCTGGGACTGAAGTTACAGATGGTTGCGAGCCATCATGTGGATGTTGGGTAATTCAAATTAAACCTGGGTAAAACCTGTGTAAAAGCAGCCCGTGCTCTTACCACTGGGTCACCTCTCCAGCCCCTTAAGTTGCTAACTTCTGTTTTTGAGATGGGGTTTTACTTTTAAGGCTAGGCCATAATTCCCAAGTTTATAGAGATCAGGCCTGCATCAAGTTCTTGGTGATCCTCCTGCTTCAGCCTCTCAAGTGATGGAAATAAGTCGAGCAGCACAACCAGTCTGAGGCTCCTGGCTGTGTGGTAATTCTTCTTATACAACAATAGACAGCCAGTGTGTCATATCAGTGAGCCACCCTGCTAAAGCAGTTCTTGCCTAAAGGACTGCGTAGGCCTGGCTCTTGGCTACCTATCTCAGCTCACGTCCTGTGACCACTCAGTCTTTGTCACTAGTGTGCAAGCTCAGTTTGCTTCTGTCTCTTGGGTCCTCCGTGAGAGCAGGAAGCACACTTCACCACATCTCCCTGGCCTCCCTGCTGTTTAGACTTATTTCTCATTTTCTGTATATGAGTGCTTTGCCTGCATGTGTGTGTGGTGCCCAGGTCAGAAGAGGGCATCAGATGCCCTAGAACTGGGGTTATGAATGGCTGGGAGCTAAATTCAGGTGCAAGTGTCTGTCTGTCTGTCCACCACCCCCCCCCCCCACAGGGTCTTACTATCTAGCCTTGGCTGTCCTAGAACTCACTATGTAGATCAGGCTAGTCTTGAACTCAGAGATCTGCCTGCCTCTGCCTCCTGTGGGCTGTTATTAAAGGCATACACCAACCTTCCATACAGTTGGTTTTTGGACAAGAGCCACAGGAGATTCTCAGGTACTCTAAAAGCTGAGACCCACTATTTGAATAGTAGGATTTACTAGAGATTTTAATTATTCGTTTAAGTCTTTGGCTTTAAAATATTTCTCCAGCCGGGTGGTGGTGGCGCACGCCTTTAATCCCAGCACTTGGGAGGCAGAGGCAGGAGGATTTCTGAGTTCGAGGCCAGCCTGGTCTACAAAGTGAGTTCCAGGACAGCCAGGGCTACACAGAGAAACCCTGTCTCGAAAAACCAAAAAAAAAATTAAATAAATAAATAAATAAATAAAATAAAATAATAAAATAAAGTAAAATAAAATAAAATAAAATATTTCTCCAAATGGTATTTCTTGTGCTAGGAAATTCTTGTGGAAAAAAAAACTGTCTCACAGTGTGAAAATAAAAATAAGTTATAGAGTTAGATTATTTCAAGTGCTTCTACCACTCCTGCATGTGTAACCTGAGGCCTTTGACAAGCTTTGACTACACACGATGGGCAGTTACAATTCACCTTAGTGATTTGGTGATTCGGTCACACTTATGTCTCAGGCCTCGAGGCTGCCTGCAGTGAAGTTCTGGGTTTGCGAGAGTTTCTGCCCTGGTGAGGAATCAACTTTTATTATGTTGCGTCTCTGACATGCTTATCCACCATGAAAAGCAACAACGAGGAAATATGGAAATATGTTTGAATCATTTCACTTAATCATTAAGAAAGCATAGTGCCCCTTCCATTTAAGGCTCATCAAACGATAGTGACGGGTTGTGTATTCTGCAATCCTTTTCCTGTTCTCTTCTCACTCAACAAGTGCAAACCCTGTGAGAGAAGTCACACTTTTTGTCCTAAGTGACCATGCTTCTTACAGCACCCTAAAAGACAAGGGCAGCCACGTGGCCACATTACCTTTTTGATGCTTCTTTTGGTTCTGAGGCCCCATCCTCTCCGCTCGGTTTTGATGATCTCTGCATCGGGGTACAGCCTCTTTGTAAAGCACTGGTTCTGACAGCGGTCCCCAGCAGGACACACCTGCGGGTGACACTCATACTGGGACATTCTGTTCAGACACTCCGACTCCAGGCCACATGGGTTTTCATCACCAGGCTTGCAGTTACAGCGGGGGATCTCCGACAGGTCAGCCACCTGGATCTGCACCTTCCCTATGACTTTGTTGGTCTGGGAGACAACAGAGCAAGAGAAGGGCGGGAGAAGATGGGGATCTGTGAGCAATGTGAACTAAACATCAGAGCGCTGGGACGTGCAAAGCTCTTTATCATGATTTCTCTAGAATAAACTAGGGCCAGTAACTATGTCTATTTACTAGACAAAAAGGTTGAAGCTTGATGTCGAGTCTCATTTTTTTTTCACTTGCCACAGGCTGATGAAATCTAATATCTGAAATCAAGAGACAATAAGCTATTTATGAAGTCTGGAAAAGGGAAGCTAAAGATCTATCTATATCCTCATCCGAATGCAGGATACTCTGGTAGAAACAGAACAGAATGCCATGTAAGCCACAGTTCCCAGTGGTACCGCCACAGAATCTGCTGGCTTAACGAGGAGAGGGTGACCAACCATCAGGGAGCACCCCTGTAGGTCCAGGGGCTTTAAGCAGCAGGGAGGCGTGCTCACCTTGATGTGCTTGTAGGGAGGGGGTTTCCTGGAGGTCCTCTCCATCTCCAAAGCCTCCTTACTTTCTCGCTGCGCTTTCAACTCCTGGAAACGTTTTGCAGCTTCTTCCAGTGCTGACGAGAAGAGCAGGCAGACCATTATCAAAAGACGAGCGAATACCGTTAGGGTGGGAAGTTAGATTCTACCACCCTAGACATGCTCTGCCTCTGGCCTGAGGCTTACTTTTTAAAATTATGTTTTGGAAATCACCAGTCACCACCATTGTGGAGGAAATAATAAATTAGCATCAAATACTATGCTTTGTCTATGCATCAGAGTCTGACATCAGTGACAAAGACCCCTAAGTGACCCTATTAAGAGCACTTGTATACCCTGTCCTAGATTTAAATTTATTTTACCCTTACTCAGAAAGGTAGAATTCTATCATGTTGCAAAGGTCCTAAGGTCTTCCTGGGAAGCCTTTCCTACTCTGTGGTAAAGGAGTTTCACCTGATTAGAAGACACTTCAAACAAAGCATAGTGCTCCAGGCTTTATGCATCTCAAACCTGGTCCTGATGTCATAGGAAGTTTATGGATGTAAAATCCCCATGCCTGGTGAACATTCTTGAGTGTCAGAAGCTTCATGTGCAAGTAAGAAATGCACACCTGAGCATCAGTTCCGAGTCTCTGTAAGCATGGTCCAACTCACCTTTTTTGAAGGTCTTGTTAATGCTAGTCTGTCCCTCAGCAAAGTTCTTGTCTCCTTCAACATAAGGGAACACTCTGCCTTGATGGACCCAGTAGTAGTCATGAGAACCAAAGAAGAAAACAGGGAAGTCCCCCAAGTCATGCTTAAGGCCCTGGATGTTCAGCGGTACAGACCTAGGACTGCAAATCTCTGCAGGCCACCATCTGAGAACAAAAATCGAGAAAGTGAAAATCTCACACTCTCCTTCACAGGCTGGAAGGAGAGAAGGGTTCAGATTCTACAACACACAGAAATTAATCTGCTCATTTAGCATGGTGCGACCTGCCTTTCATCCCAGGTAGAGGCAGGAAAATCCCTGAATCCAAGGCCAGTCAGGTCAACGGGGTGAGTTCTAAGGCTGCAAGAGTTAGGTAGTGAGACCCTGTCTCAACTCCACTCCCCCCAACCCTACCCCTCACCAAAAGCACCACTACCGCAACAAAAACTATTGATAAATTAACATAATAGAGAATATAGACTAAACAAAGTAGGCCCTAACAACTTTATGTGGTTTCTTTCTTTAAAAGATTAACCTTTAAAATTTATAAAATATATATCATGAACATATCAGTATAATGTCTAATATGAGAAGGACAATGGGCCTATTCATTTCCCAGCTCTGGAAGTGGGATGTTAACTAATATGATTCCAGCCCATTTTAACTGTAGAAAATTCACACTTTCCCAAACTTGATGTATTTAACATCTTCCTGGGGAGAGGAGATTATCTTTTGAGGAAGGAAGGATTATTTCTAGCAGCCAAAGGGGTTATTTTGAGAATAAGTCACTGCTATAGTAAAGAGTAAGTACTACATGCAAGTCAGCATTTTTGACTCTAATCAACCAGGGGAAATGCCTCTTAATCTGACATATCAGGCTTCACGCCAGCATTCCAGAATCAATTCATCTTGATAAACATAGGATTCGAGCAGAAAAAAAAATCTTCCCTATGCTCTCCTCATGGAGAGCACTGGGTGTATTCCCCAAATGTTAAGAACACACTGAACAGCAGGGCGGAGGTAGGGGGCACGCCTTTAATCTCAGTCCTTTGAAAGCTGAGATACTACCATCACAAGTTACAGGTTAACCTGGAGAGTCTGTCCCTATAAAACCAAACTGGAAAAAAGGCTGTATGTATCCAGATCTACACTTAAAAGTACACACACACACACACACACACACACACACACACACACTACGCACACTCGGGCACAATACCTTTTTAAGATATTTTTTTTGTGTGTTTGAGTGTTTTGCTTACATGTATGTATGTATGTACCCTTTGTGTGTGCTAGGTATGTATGGAGGTCAGAGAGGGCCTCAGATCCCCAGGAACTGAGGTTACAGACAGTTGTGAGTGTCACTGCAAAATCAGTCAGTGCTCTTACTGCTAAACCACTTCTCCAGCTCCTATTTAAGACAAATACAAAAACAAAACTACAAAAATCTCTATAACAACAATGCAAGGTCAGTGCCAACAATGGCAGTCTCACCCACTGGAGAGGCTAGGGTAGGAGGATCACCTAAGCCAAGAGGTTAGTTAGCCCAGGAAGGTTCTGTCCTACCCTCCAAAAGGAAGATAACATGTAAAAACATGGATACATGCTTATGTTTAATATACTCTTTAAACTCAATTCTTCGTGCAAAAAATTTACAATATGGTTGCAATTATCTAGATATATATTTTCTTCAGAATGCCAATAGAGTTCCTGATATAGTGGTGCACACCTTTAATCTCAGCACTCAGGAGGCAGAGGGAGGTGGATCTCTTTAGTTTAGATCAGCCTTGTCGGGACACCAAGTTTGAGGCCAGCCAGAATTATATAGTGAGATCCTATCTTATAAAGAAGCTAAGGTGGATGTGGTGGTACGTGACTTTAATATCAGCACTCTGGAGGTAGTCTGGTAGACATCTGGTCTAAATGGTCCAGGCCAGAGAGACCTACACAGTGAGACCCTGTCTCAAAATAACAGTCCTAACACATATCAAGGCTATTGAGTATCTTAAAGGAGGGCCTAGGGAGCTGGTCTGGCAGCTAAGAGCACAGGCTGCTTCCAGAGAACACCAGTTCGAGTCCCAGCACTCACACAGCTGCTCACAACCACGTGCAATCCAGATCCAGGGAACTAACTCCCTCTTCTGACCTCCCTGGGTACACAGCACACACACACACAGAGGCAAAACACCATATACAAAAGATAATAAAAAATAAATAAAAATATTAAAGCCTTAACATGTTAGGTTTCAGACCCAGGACAAGAGGCTGAGGTATATATTTTACATATCAAGATGGGCCTCCAGGTTCTCCCAGCATCCCCCCCCCAGTCCCTACCTGTTACAGGGCATATCCTGCCCTCTGCCCTGAACTTTCCCTCCCCCAGAGGCTCTTCTTATATAATCCAGAAATTTGGTATCTCCTTCCCTCTCCCCCTCTGCATTTTCTCTCTCCCTGTTTACATACTCTGTCTCTCTCCCTCTCCATGGCAACTTACCTGGCCCAAGGGCAGCTTCCCAATAAATCTGCTAGATAGATACACGAATCTGGCTTGAACTGGCTCATTTCATTGGCAGAGAATTAACTTAGCATAAAGGAGTATGTTTTTAAATAATATTAATCTCTGTCTTTTTAAATTTTATGTTTTTATTTTTTATGTGTGCATATGCACATGTGTGAGGTCAGGAGAGACTGTCTGACTGGGCTGGGATTGCAGGAGGCTGCGAGCATCCTGACATGGACGCTGGGAACTGAACTGGGATCTGAAGAGGTGCCCTTAGCCATCTCTGCTGCCCTGTTCCCATGCCTTTAAAGACCAAGGCTCGCGCTGGCGAGGCGGCTCAACCAGCAAAGCTGCTATTGTCAAGACCGACCTCCTGAGTTTCTCTTGGGTTTCCAACCCAGGAAAGCTCTTCTCTGACCTCTAAGACTGTACTGTGGCGCTTCATGCCCAGACATAATAAATACACAGATACAAGCAAATGGTTCTTATTGTAATAATCTCACTCTTTAGTTTATATGAAGAAAAAGAAAAGCACTCTTTGTACATAGCTTAGGGCGACTTGAACACAGTGGGCCTGGTTTGGAACCAAACTGACCTAGCGCAGTGTGGTGGCACACGTCTTTTCACCCAGCACTCTGGAGACAGAGCCAGGCGGACCTCTGTTAGTTCGATGCGAGCCTGGTCTACAAAGCAAGTCCCAGGGCTGTTTGTTACATAGAGAAACCGTCTCGAAAACAGACAAACAAAAACAAACACAAAAATTTGAATGGATCTATTTTGATAAGGCTATAAACTCTTGATCTCATTAGAAATTAGAAATCAAAGGCATGGAGAGACTGCTCAGTGGTTAAAGCACTTACTGCTCTTCCAGAAGACCTGTGTTCAACTTCTAGCACTCTCAAAGCTGTCTGTAACTCAGTCTCAGGGAATATGACAATTGACTTCCATAGGCAAGCGCACACACACGAGATACAGGCATACAGGTCTGGTACAGTACTCATACATCCAAATTAAATAAATAAATGTATGTTTGTAAGAAGAAATTAAAAACCAACATAAAACTAAGATACAAAGAAAACAAAATCTCCATTCTTCATGTAAACCCTTTCATTTCAAAATTTAGTAGTATATAATTCATCAGGATAAAATAATTCTCAGAACCTAAGCAAAGTAACAAACCCACTTTCAAAGAAAAAGGCAAACAAACAAAAACAAAAATCCAAGAGCAAAATTACTTTTGCCATCCCCTAAAAACCCAGAGCACCCGCACTGTCTTTCAGCCCTTTCCTTTGGCCTGTCTGTCTGCCTGCCTGCCTGTCTGCCTGTGTGCTAACCGCATCCGTGCAGATCACGGCCCCGCTGCAACAGCAGTACTCCCTATTTGTGCTTGAAAAACTTGCCTGTAATTTCCCAATTTGACCCAAACAATCTGTTTGTAATGCAGTTTCTTGCCGGCTTTGCAGTCATTGCAGTTCCAGCGGCCTTCTGGCATGGCTACGCTCAGGCACTCGGGGTGGAAGGAGGCAGGACACGATTCACAGCACAGCAATCTTCCACCTTAAAACAGACAGACAGCCTTAGGGACCGAGAAACAGAAGAAAGGAAAAAGCTCTCTCTTAAGTACACTAGACTTTATTCAAATGAGAAACAAAGAGACTGAATCATGTCCAGTGATGGATTAAATAAATAGGAAATGAATGAAATAGCTAGTTTTTAAGACTTCAGCAGCTAGAAACATAAAAGTTTTTGAGTAGGAAAACAAATAAACAAATAACTCTGTGCTCCTTTAGAATATGAGCAACTGGGGGAATCTGGTGTTGGCTAGCTAAAATATCACAAGATTCAGAACCTCATTAGCTCACACAGATTTGAGAATAGGCTTTCAAACAAATAGCTTTCTTTTGTTCTTTACAGGTAGGAAAGAAAGTAATCATCATTTTTATTTTAATCCACTACCACAATTAACTAAGTCCCTTTATAATAACACCAGCCAAGAATGAAAAGAGTTAATAGTTGACCAGTACTTATTTTCTTCTTCTAATACAAAGGTAGAGCATGGATCTCACCCCGTAGTCCCAGTGTCCTTCCTCCCAGCACAGAAGCAGTCAAGCACGCTGTACAGCAGTGGCTTCTAAGTGTCCCAAAAATAAACTTGCATTTCAAGATGAAGAATTTCCTCCACCTCTTTTTGGAGATGGAACCTCAGTGTGTAGCTCACGTCTCCCACTGGCGGTGCTCGTGCCTGGGTCCCAAGCGCTAGGGTTGTGGGCACGCACCACCATGCCCAGCTTTGCTTTTTGTACCGACCAAAGAAATACATAACTGCTGGAGACTATGACCCAAAGCAAAGCAAGGATTAGCATATTGAACAGTTAAAGTCATAGTCAAATATAAACTCATGTAGCCCTATATTGTATGAATGTGTAGTTCTCTTAATTTCCACAAATGCTTAGAATTTTTGTTTTCTTCTGACTCAGTTTTGAGAACCACTGCTTTATAGCACAAAACGACGCACTTGTCAGCGCAGAATGAAGGTGCAAGCCCTTCAGGTTTCCTTCAAGCCCTCTCTTTGAAACCAAAACAGGGGCGGTGGTGGCGCACGCCTTTAATCCCAGCACTTGGGAGGCAGAGGCGGGTGGATTTCTGAGTTCGAGGCCAGCTTGGTCTACAGAGTGAGTTCTAGGATAGTCAAGGATATACAGAGAAACCTGTCTCAAAAAACCAAAAAAAAAAAAAAAGAAAAAAGAAACCAAAACAGGTGCAGCAAACAGAACAACACTTTGAATGCAAATGAATAAAAATGAGGGGTAGGGGTAGGTATCTCTCGTATGTATATCAACAAGTAACAGAAAGGTCACCACTGAGGACAGAGGACATTTCCACTGACTCGTCAGTTCTACAGCCAACAAGAGATTTAAAGTCTCACAGGCAAAAGATTCAGAGCCTTCTATATAACTTGACCAAATCGCATGCTATAACCTTTTAAAGATTTCCAGAAATCTTGTCTTCTTGCACCTTCAAACCTCAACTGTCACATGAAAGGAAACCTAAACACACCAGTGATGGACCAGAGAACTGTATTTCCTCTGCCAGCCTTCACATTAGCAGTTTTCCCCTTGACTACAGGCATCAGTGGGATTAACTGGTTCAATTTTCCAGCTGCTTGGATGTTTTGGGGGTTTTGTTTTATTTTGCTTTGTTTTTTTTTCAAGACAGTGTTTCTTTGTGTAGCTCTGGCTGTACTGGGACTAACCCTGTAGACCAGGCTAGCCTCCAACTCACAGAGATCCTCCTGCCTCTGCCTCTGGAGTGCTGGGATTAAAGGTGTGCACCACCACCGCCAGGCTCTGTATAGGTGTTTAAGTCCATTGGAATGGACTGAATCAAGAGGGAGGCCTGTCTTGCAGACAACCTTAGAGGATGTATTATTATTAGCACTACTGTGGAAGTTGGGCTGGTCATGTTTAGTGTTAATATAAATGGTTCTAAATGTTCAGTCTTATTTCAGAGGAAATACAGAGTCAGAATCGGTGAAATCTGTCATGATAGAAATGTTCAAAATATAGAAAGATAAAGAAAAAAAAACATGAATGGTCTACCTTGTGCTATGCAAAAAACAACAGCAACAACAACAAAAAAACCCAGATAAAAAAAATCAAACTGTTTTCCAGATACAAGAGAGGAATAGAGGGCTCAAAATAATTTCAGTTGATGTCAATGTTAATACTGAATGCTGGAAACAAAACAACAACTGAGTTAATCTAATTTTATAAATGAATTGACAGACTAATTCTATCTTGTTGAGGAGTAATGCAGGGCTCGGTCCACCTTATGGAAGCATATGACATCACTAATATGGAACTGCAGGCTGACCTCAAGCACACAACCCAACCGCAGGCCAGTGTCTCTCAGTACTCCTGGCGGCTCTAATCATCTTGTCAGTTATTAGTTGCTACTTGGGCCAACGAGAGCAAGGACAGATCAAAGAGGCAACACAGATAACAAATGCCATAGAAACCTATTTTTGATAGGCATACATGGAACATTAGGAATGAATGGTGATTTTTTTCTTTATCAATTCTGAACTTGAATCATAATAAGAATATATTAAGCAAAAGGTCTATCCATACCTTCTAAGCTTACTGATGCTTCCTCTGAGATAATAATTCCCCCAAATCAAACCTGAAGTCACCTTCCCCGTATTGCAAGCAGGCTATGGCAAGTTAAGCACAGCTAAGAGTTTTCTTTCAGGAATGACACTGCTTGAGAGAATGTGAACATAAGTTTAGCTCATTTTTTATGAATAAACTACCCATCAGTACTCTGATGGGGCTACCTTTCACCATCGGGTATTTGGGGTAGCCCTGAACCCCAGCTTCCCTCCTACTGGGAAGGGCATTTGTTTTCATTGCATCTTAACTAAATATTTAAGAAATAAAATCACAGAATATGTTATAGAAACAATCTTTTCTAGTATCTGCTGCTTGTCTTTCTTTTTAAGTAGCCTTTCTGGTTGTTTAGCTTATAAGGGGAAAAAAAACGTATCATGACTATTCTAGTCTAAAGGAAGTCTTTTATGTTATGTAAAATTCTAGTCTTTGTATTTTAAAAACCTACATCTTTGAATGGCAAAACTTGAGTCAGGGAGAAAAGTCAAAATCTGTGATGACAGAATTAATAAGCCCTTTTGATAATTCCGTAGTCATATGAAGACAGTCATAACCACAAAGGCAGGACCTACCAAAAGCAACAGGCAGTGCTCGACAGGCATACGTCCCCCCCTCCACTTAAAGAGAGAAAAGGAAAGCGCAGAAATTAAACACGAGATAAACTATTTAGTCATTATTACCTTTCTCACATCTCTTTTTGGAAGCTGACGAAGAAGGAATCATAGGTAATTTCATCAACTCAGCACGGTTTGATTCACTCAGTAGGTAGTGGGATTTATAGGCATAGGAACTGAACATGGGGTCTGAATGGTCCTGAACTATCAGCCCTATATGAAACAAACAGAAAGAGATGAGCTGCCATGAAACTACCCATGATTCCATGAGGGAAAAACTCAGCACCTATGAGTGACCAAGCCTTACAGTTGGGTATGGGAGTGTGTGACAATGAGACAGCCCTACTTCCCTGACTTCCCTGAAGGAGGCAGACCATTTTAGATTTCCTAATGCTGTCACAGGAAGTGCTTAACACCTTAAATGTTCTAGAAAGCTACTGTGACCTGCCTACATATCTGACCTATTTGGAAGAAAACACAAGATCCACTGTAACACCGGCCCCAGTACCTCCAGGTACATCTACAGTGCAGCTGGATGCCACTGTCTGCACAGGGCACTGTTGTTTTAATGTTGATTACTCTGTAGGTTATTAGTCTGTAAGGCACAACAGTATCACACAGGGGCCACTTTGAGAAGGAAGAGTTGTGGTTTGGGAGAATCACCGTTGACTTTTCCTATGGGTGTGACCTTCATTTGATGCTGCCCTCCACTGAGATGGGGTCAAGAGAACTAGACGGGGCAGTGGTGGCGCACGCCTTTAGTCCCAGTACTTGGGAGGCAGAGGCAGGTAAATTCAAGCAAGTCTTGGACCTCCAGGGCTCTGCTACACAGAGAAACCCTGTCTTGAAAAACAAACAGGAAGGAAGGAAGGAAGAAAGGAAGGAAGGAAGGACAGACGGACGGTAGGTCTGAACTAGGTAACAGAATGGAATTTGATACTGCTACTCACACAGGAATCTTGTAAGAAAAGTTATTTAATGTCAAAAAAATTTATCCATTTAGGACAAAGAGGTGGTATTAAAAAACACAATGAATGAAAAGAGATTTTTAAAATAAGAAAAGTCCGGTGCAGAAATTGTCAGAGTGGCCAACCAATGACTGGTCCAACTTGAGACCCATGCCAAGAGAGGGAGACCATGATGGATACTGCCTGGAGGACCAGGAACCAGAGGCTGGACAGCTGGGAGACCTAGGACAGGAAAAGAAAGTCCTAGCATAATTATGATCAGAGAGGCTTCATCTAACAACTGATAGGAGCAGATGCAGAGACGCAGAGTCAGACATTAGGTGCAGCTCAGGGAGCCCAGTAAAGATGGGGAAGATGGATTGTAGGGGCCAGTGAAGGCAAGAGCACCACAAGAAAATTATCCACAGAATCAACTACCAGGGCTCCTTGGGCCTCCCAGACACTAAACTGACAATCACAGAACATGCATACACACACACATGCATGCACGCACGCGTGTAGATATGTGTAGGTAGGCATGTTATAGTTGTATAGCTCAGTCTTCTTGCAGTACTCCTAACAGTAGGAGCAGGGGCTGTCTCTGACCCTTCTGCCTACTCTTGGGACCCCCGTCTTCCTACTGGGTTGTTTCGTGCAGCCTTAATATGAGGGGAGGTGCCCAGTCTTACTGTATCTTGATATGTCACGTTTGGTTGCTATCCCTGAGAGGCCCACCATTTTCTGAAGGGAAATGGAGGAGTGGATCTGGAGGAGAGAGGTAGAGGGAGGGGGGCCTGGGAGGAAAAGAAGGAGGGGAGACTGTGGTTGGGATGTAATTTATGAGAGAATAAAAACAAAAAGGCTTTGAGTAGCTTACTAGCTATTTAAACTATCTGTAAAGTTATACTTCAAAAGGAATAACATATATTTTAAAACTCTACTATAAAGTTATTATAAATTCTACCACATGGTTATAAAAAAGAAAAAATGATGAAGGTCAAGTAGAATCTCCCCACTCACCAATCTGTGACCTTAGGAAAATAACTCAACCTAGGTTTTAGTGTTCTTACTCACATAAACCAGGAAATACTTCTCCTACAGCAATGGTGGCAATTATTTCAAACTGTCTCTATTAGAGTGTGATATGCATATGCAAAAGAAAATGCTATCACTACTATCAAAATAAACAAGAAAACCCTAACCTATCTGCTTCATTACAAAGTAAGGCTTAGACTGTAAAGTTTTGTATTTTATACAGTCCTCAAGAAGCATGAAAATTTAAGTAATATAAATTGTACTGCAAGGCATCTCACTGTTTGCTATGGTGTTTCAAGGTGGCTGGGGATGTAGGTAAAACCTCTAAAGGTATTTCTAGACCTTTCAGTCCTTAAGAATTACCTTTATGACTTTATTTTTTAGTAAGATAACCATGTGTGTTCGAGTTTGTATATACATGCATGCAAATAGAGGCCAGAGGACAACTAGTAGGGACAGGTCTCCCTTTCCATCGAGTGCACCCCTGGGATTCACTATCAGACTGCCAAGCTAAGCAGTAAGCACCTTCGCCCACGGAGCCATCGCAGTGGCCCAGGCTTAATGCTTTTAAATACCCAGTAACTAGGAACTAAGAAAAAAATCCTTTATGGGATTAGAAAAATTCTTAATGAGGTTAGAAAGAGAAAATAAGCAATATTTTCTAATTCTAAAACATTTTATTCAAGTGTTTGTCATATGGATTTACTATAGTCAGTCGATTTAAAAATAGGTGTCCTTAATGTTTAAAAGATTACATGTTTCTACTTCTTTTTTGCTTTTTGGTTTTTTTGAGAGAGGATCTCATGTAGTACTGGCTGTCCCACAACTCATTATGTAGACCAGGTTGGCTTAGAAATCACAGAGATCTGCCTGCCTCTGCTTTCTAACTGCTGGGATTAAAGATGTGTGCCACCACACCTGACTTACCTATCTGTACTTTAAAAGACTTTGATTTAAATCTTCTCAAATCTCAAACAGTTGGTATGTTTAGGTTGAATTTTTGCAAAATGCTATGAGAGTAAGTGAGGTTTTCTCCCAATACAAAGTTAATTTGCTATACAGTTAAAATATGCAAGCGTTCACTGCATGGGTACTTAGATAAAGTATAGACATATATTCATAGATTCTAATTCTGAATGGTGGGGTTTTGTCCCATGGATATTATTCTCAAGCTTTTAGTTAATGAACATCAATATAACTTCACAAAATGGCAAAAGTCTCTTTAACTATACATTTTCTACCTGTCCTAAATTGAAAACAGTTTTAAAGGGCAACCAATTTAAAAAAGAAAAAAAAAAAGCAAAATAGCTGAGTGTAATGGCACCCGCCTTTAGGCCCACACTTGGGAGCAGAGGCCAGTTGGTCTACAGAGTGAGTTCTACAGACTGAGATCCTGTCTTGGAAAACAAACAAAACAAAGATCAATTATTAAATGAAACATAGCACAAAAATATTGGTTAAAATACTGACTAAACTGGACTTAGAATATGCACCAAAGTAAGCTAACATACCAGTTCTAAATGGACATTTTTTGGCATGCTATGATAAAGGGTCTGGAAGAGCCAGAATAGAAAAGGGTAGCAAGGCAACCAGGGCCGCATGCTATCACAGATCTGTCTGAAAGTCTATAATGCTATGTATCAAGTTTATAATTCAACAGTTTGGGGTTAGAGAGGTAGCTGAGGTTAAGAGCACTAACTTTGTCACAGAGGATCCAGGTTTGACACCCAGCACCCACATGACAGCTGACAGCTTATAACCATTTTTAACTCCAGTTTCAGGACGATCTCTTATGGCCTGGTGGTACACACACACACACACACATTCAGGTACACATTTCTGAATTCAGCTGCTTTCTGATCTCCACTCTATTCAATAACAGAAGGTAGGGACACACTTTTATTTAGCATTTGCCTATCTGACCCCTCTGAATCTTTTCTGTCACCATTAATAGTGTGGCAATGAATACCTTGGTTGAACCCCTGCAGGCTTCAAAGCAGAGTAACTACTCTTGCTTCAGGGTGGGATAAGGAAGAATACTAGAGCACTTGTCTAGCGTGAGTCCTGGGTTTAATCCCCAGACCACAAGCAAACAAACAAATCAAAACAAAAACATCAGTGTTCCTTACTTTATTGCAGATAGCATATATATATATATATATATATATATATATATATATATATATATATATACACACACACACACACACTTAGGAAACTGAGGAAGGTAGAAAGCCCCAATGTAAGGAATCCAGCTAGCTATAGAAGGGACTGCATACAAGCGGCTAACACACAGACGTTTACTTAATTGTTAATTCTAACAGCTAGCTATCAAAGGGACTGCATATAAGCTGCTAATTCAGAAGTGTTTACTTAATCATTAACTGCCTATCACTTCTAAGTTTTTGTTGTTTTAAATGCTATTATATCTTTATAAGTTGGCATGGTACATAAAATACCTACAGTTCCAGCTACTTGAGTTCAGAAGTTTAAGACCAGCCTCTAGAGAGATCTCATCTTAAACCAGAAAACAGAAAGAAGACCTTTATATATATATAGACCTCCAACAAATTAATTGTGTCCTAAAGCAAAAGCAAACAACAAAAAGTTTTGATCTTCAGTAAGGTCTAAATATAACATAACAGACTGAATATATCTAGTAGTTCTTTCAAATGTTACATAGAGGGAAATGCAAAAAAATAAAATTTATTTATTTATGTTTTTAGTTCAGAAACAATGGTAACTCAATCCCTGGGCGCAACAACTAAAACCTAATTTTGTAAGCCTTATTAAAATCTGATTCCTCCAGTAGCAAATCCTTGTGGGTCTGCCATGATACTGGGAAACTCTATCAGCTACACCTTACCCATATGCTGTCCCCATTCCAAAAGTGAAAAAAAAATTTTTAAAGACTTATTTATTACATGTAAGTACACTGTAGCTGTCTTCAGACATCCCAGAAGAGGGCGTCAGATCTCATTACAGATAGTTGTGAGCCACCATGTGGTTGCTGGGATTTGGACTCAGGACCTTTGGAAGAGCAGTCAGTGTTCTTAACTGCTGAGTCATCTCTCCAGCCCCGAATTTTTTTTTAAACAAATTACATTATTAAGTAAAACAGACATTTATAATGATTCCTAATTATATAAAAAATTTCTATTGTAATACAGCCAAGATAAAGATGGACAGTGTATATCATAGTCAATGAAGTTTTATCCTACATGTACCATGTGTTGGTTTAGATGAGAATGACCCCCACAGACTCATGTGTTTGAATGCTTGGTCCCCAGTTGGTTGAACAGTTTGGGAAGGTTAGGAGGTGTGGCTTTGGAGAAGGTGTCACTGCGGGGAGGGGCTTTGAGGTTTCAAGCGCCCAAGGCAAGCAAGCCCAGTTTGTATTCTCTCTGCCTCATGGTATTTGACTTAACGTGCAGGCTTGCAGTTAGGCTCTAGCACCACGGCTGCCTGCTGCTATGGCCCTGGCACAATGGGGAGCACCTGAAAAGGCAAGTAAGCCCCTACTAGGTGCTCTCCCTCCTAAGCTGCCTCGGTCATGTTTCCCCACTGCAATAGAAGAGTGTACTGCTGACAGGCTTAGTATTGCTGGGCTTCTGAGAAGTGGAAGGCTGGCCGAGGAAAGCAAGGCTGAACATCGTACATGGGACTCACTGGGCATCATCCTAGCAGGTGTCTGGAAATCAGCAGTGGTAAGAACACTGTGGACTATGGAGGTTTCCCCTCACAATGTGTCAGAGGGAAAGGATATTAAGCATGTGGCTTTGGGACCTACTCTTGTGATAGTCTGACAAAGAATGTGGTTGGTTTTTGCCCTTGTCTTAAGAATCTGCCTAAGGCTAAATTGTTTTGGATTTTGTCATGGGCAGAAATTCCAAAACAACCTAGTATTTACTAAGTGTTGTGGTTATTAGTGATTACTCCTGTGCAGATCTACAATGAGAAAGAACAAGCAGGGAAGAAAAGAAACACACAATGTACAATTGGAGGGAAAGAGGAGCATGAGGAAATTATGTTGAAGCCAAGTCTTGTGCTCAGAAATGAGACTTTTAAAGAAAGATCCGATTGGAACTGGAACAAAAGCAACAGTGACCTCAGGCAAGACCTCACTCAGCTAAGCTTCTAACTCCAAAAGGAAATGCCTAAGGAACCCTAGCTTCTAAAGGAAAGGAAAAGAAAGCTTACTCAACTTGAAAAGCATCAACAAATCAAAGTTTATGCAAATGTAGTTCAAGGAGGGGGCCAGGCCCCAATCCCAAGCAGTGCGGCAGAACTTGGTAGCTCCCCTACATGGCTCTGGCTTTAGAGGCAGGAATACACAAGAAAAGGGGTCATAAAATCTTCCTTCATGGTTAAGGAAAGATGCTGAGGCCAGGTGTGTGACAGGAGAGTACCTACATGTAGGCCCAGAGAGGCCACTGTATGAAGCTGAGAGAATGAAGTCTGGATTGCACTGGAGACCCCACATCTGTGACATCTGTCAAAGAGAACTGCAGTGTGGAAGCAGTCCAAGAGAGACAAGAGGGCTGCGAACATCAAAGCTGGAAGGAGTGGGAAATCTCAAGAGCCCTCTGACATCAAACATGGAGACAGAGTTTGGAGCTTGCCCTGCCATGTTTTGGTCCTGCTTTGGTCCAGTACTTCACTCTGCTCCTTTTCTCCTTTTGGAGCGGTAGTGTACGTTCTGTGCCACTGTATGTTGAAGTAGGTAATTTGCCTTTTGATTTTACAGGGATTCCAGTTAAGAGAACCCTAAGTCTCAGAAGAGACTCTGGACTTCTATGAAGCCTAAAGACCGAAAGACACTATGGGAGCCTTTAAAGTTGGACTAAATGCACTTTGCATAATGATTTCATAGCCACAAGCCTATGGGAGCCAGGAAGTGGAATGTGGTAGTTTGAAAATATAAATCATGCCTATAGGCTCACATTTGAATGCTTGATTTTCTAGTTGGTAGACTCCCTCAATGATCTAAGCATTGGAGTAAGAGGTGTGGCCTTGTTGGAGGCTGTGTGTCACTGAGGGGTGGGCTTGGAGGTTTCAAAGCCAGGTGATTCTGGATGGCTTGCTCTCTGCCTTTTGGTTACTGCAGCATGTAAGGGCTCTGCTTCTATCCCAGCACCATGCTTCCCACCATGATGGTCGCAGACTAATTCTCTGAGACTGTAAGAAAGCTCCAAATTAAAGGCTTTTTTTTTTTATAAATTACTTTGGTCATGGTGTTTTGTCACAGCAATAGAAAAGTAAGACATACCATGAACTTAAGTTTGTTAATACCATCTCTGGTCCTCCACAGGACACAATACTACTTTTAGTTTATCAATTCCACGAATGTGGAAAACCTTCCTTGGCTGCTCTCATCAGGCCCTCCCTCAATGATCTAAGCATACGACTGAGAATGGGCTGCCCTTGCTTTGCACAGGACACTCCCAACTGCACAACGACTGCAGGAAAGTTCTGCTTTAAGTAAAGACTGAAGAGAATAATCTTTTCATTAGAGAAACAGAAAAACTAACCAACAACTTACTCGTAATTCTAAGCTTGATTTTCTTTTTCTTCCTTTTTGAGACAGGGTCTCTCTACATAGCCTTAGATGGCCCTGGAACTTGCTATGTAGATCAGTCTTGCCTAAACTCGCCGAGATCCTCCTGCCTCTGCCTCTCCAGTACTAGGATCAAAGGTATGCACCACCATACCCAGCTTAAGGTATTTTTAAAATGCAGATGTTAGTTTAGTTTGTGGAAGAATTAATATCCTCACAATGTTGATGTCTGCCTGAAACGTTCTCCTAGTACTATATATATAACAGGATGCAGTCAGCACTCGCTGGGACATAGTACCACAAGACAGACAGCTGGGGTTCTTACCGATGCAGAGACACAGTTAAATGGAGAAATGTGCGAATGGTGTCAGAACAAGGAAATAAAACAGATTGACACTCACCTCTGGCACAAACGAAACAAAAGCCTACGTTTATAGCAGCAGACTGACTACTCCGCTTGGAATGGTTACTACAGATGAGGATGTGCGAGGACACAGAGACACTTCCAGCAGCGACACACGCATCTCCAAAGTGATAGGCGATTGGGCATCTCAAGCACCTCATCATCCGGCCTGTGTGAAGACAGGTCAAGAAGCGGTCTACAGCATGCTGGCTATGACACGGGAACAGGGCTCCCCCGCAGTGTGAAACTGGTTACAGTTAGTAGAGTGCTCTCCTTTGCAAGGCCAGCACTGTGGCCGTCATTCCTATACGCCATGGTCCCTAGATTCCAGGCTAATAGTCATTTAGGGAATCCTCCAAAGGAATCAGGGCCTACTTCAAATACTCTATCTACACCTAAGGAAGTTTTTAGCGTAGTCTGAATATCTGAATTGACAACTTAACCTCTGCCTAAGAAGTCAACGGTGTGGCTCAGCTTTTAAACTCGGAAATAAACAGAGAGCGCCTGCAGCTACTGGCAGACGTGCCAAGCCGACTGCGCACGGCACGCGCACACGGCACGCACGCATGGCACGCACGCACCGCACGCACAGCACACACGGCACGCTACACACCGTCCCTCCGTGGGCTCTGGTTACCTTTACTGGCTTTGTAGATGTCTTTCTCCATAGAGCAGGAAGAGCAACAGTGCTGGGGACAGCGGAATCCTTTTGACTCAAAGATGGCAGTGGGGAATTTGCGGACACAGGCTTCATGATAAAACTTTCCACAAACACTAACAGAACAACGTTTCACATCCTTACCAGACACTTTACATGAAAAACATGGGTGCTGCCCTAGAAAATTGATAAAAAAAAAAAAAAAGGTTAAGTAAAATCTGATTAAAACATATCACAGTTCATTCACTGACTCATTCAAAGTGTTGCGCTCAGGCCTGGGGTCTTGCACGTGCTAGGTGAGGACTCTGACTCTGACACTGAGCTACATCAGCACTTGGGTTTTTGAGACAAGTACCCCAGACTAGATCAAAATCACTATCCTCCTGCTTCAGTCTCCTTAGTTCAGTCACAGGTGTATGCCTCCACAGAAGCTAAATATTCCTTTTATATAGAAGCAGCTACAAATATCAAAGAACTTCGCTTAAAGAACGAGCCATTACATTTCAGAATTTAGCAGACAAGAAGAGGCCTGGGATTGGTTAGAGTGGCGGCTTGGTGGTCATGACCACTGGCTGCTTCCCCAAAGGCCCTGTGTTTGGTTCTTAGCACCCTCAAGGCAGCACACAACTGTCTGTGACTTTAGGACTGACACCCTCACACAGACATACATATACGTACAGGAAAAACGCCAATGCACATGAAATAAAAATACATTGTTAAAACTTTATAAGTAAAGTCCTATTTTAAAAAAGATTATAAAAACATCGCTGCACATTTGCTAATTTGAAAATTCATATCAATGGGAAAATTCCTAGAAAAACAGAACTTACCAATACTGCAACAAAAATAAATAAGTAAGTAAATACATGTTTGACTTAGTCCCTAGTCAGTAAAACCATTTGGGAGGGATTAGGAGGTATGGCCTAGTGGGAGGAGGTGTGTCACTGGGGATGGGCTTTGAGGTTTCAAAGTTAGTTCTCTTTATTTCATTTATGCTCTCAGCTATAGCCCTGCCACCACATCTGCCCACCTGATGCTACGCTCCTTGCCAGGGTCTCAGACTCACCCTCTGAAGCCTAAGTCCCCAGTAATTCTTCTATAAGTTAGCTTATTGAAGACCATGGTGTCTCTTCACAGCAATAGAAAAGCAACTAAAACAAGTAGCTATGTTGTTTCAGACTGAACAACTGCTTTCTAATGAGCTTAAACAAAACCATGGCTACATTAGAGAAGAAACATAAACTAGCATATTTCTCTGTATGCTACAAGAAGGCGTTGGAAAATATATAGTGGGAGAAGTCAATGATAAATACTAAGTTTTAAAAGAATTAACAGCAGGTCTGGCATAGTGGTGCAGATCTTTAATCCCTGCACGGGGGGGGGGGGGGGGGGGGGGGCATAGGCAGGTAGATTTCTGTGAGTTTAAAGCCAGCCTGGTCTACACAATAAGTTATAGGACAGCCAGGTCTACATAGTAAGACCCTGTCTTTAAAAATAATTAATAGCGCTACACAGAGAAACCCTGTCTCGAAAAACCAAAAAAAAAAATTAATAGCATTATTTTTCCTTACAAAATATGTAATCATATTTACAGTTTTACTATAATCATATTTATAGTTACTATAAACATTTACTATATTATAGTGAAATATTTATTGTAACCATAATTAAGAGTTTCAATCGATACTTGTTAAGTCTACTAAAGGACTTTACATTCGTTTATTAAGCACACACACACCAGTCTTAAGCTGATTTACATATGTGGGTACTTTGGACTGTTTTTTTAACCTTGGAAAGCTTAATATTGATGGTGTCTTGGCTTGCTGAAATACCTATGGGAGGGAGGAGAGTTGGTATGGACGAGTTACCCAAGTCACACAGAGCCATCCACAGGGTGGGGAGCCGCCAGTCCGCCCAGCCTCCCCAGCTCACCAGTCTCACACTCCTCACAGGTGAAGTGTCCCTCGGGGACTGCAGTCAGCCCCAAGCACTCCAAGTGGAAGTGTCTGCAGCACTCCCCCTCACAAGAGACAAGACGGTCGCCAGTGTTTTCACAGATCTGCAAGAGCAAGGAAGCAGCAGCTCTCAAACTGAGGTACAGGACTGACCACGGCGCTGCCTGAGGTACAGGGCTGACCACGGCGCTGCCTGAGGTACAGGCCGCTGGATTTTCCCCTAGTATTCTGAGTTAGAAGGTAAGGGAGCCCAAGAATTTGCAGTTCTTTTTTCTCTTCTTCTTCTTTTTTTCCTTTTTTTTTTTTTTTTGAGACATGGTTTCTCTGCAAAGCCCTCTGTTTGGTTCTCAGAACCCCCAGGGAGCTCATACACTGATCTGTAATTCCAGTTCCCCTCTGACCTCCTCAGGCACCAGGCAAGCATGTGGCGCACATACCCTCATGAAGGCGAAACATAAAACTAAGTAACTCAAAAGAATTGAGAAGGAATAGTAGCTGGGCATGGTGGTGGCTCACAGTGAGTCCAAAGCTAGCCTGGTCTATAGAGCAAACCTCACACCAGGCAAGGCGATCCTGTCTCAAAAGCAAAACAACAAAACCTAATAAGCCTGAAACTTGCACCTGAATGACAAACATTTCATCAGGATGGGGAGGACCATGAATAGCCTTTAGACCCGAAGCTTTAAAGCAACGTAATAAACTAATAGAAAGTACAGGAGATGAAGATACGGTTGGTAGAAGTGGATCACGTGTTTACAGGTAGCCGCCTGCCTACCTGACACACAGAGTCCTTCTTACTCGTGCCGACGCCTCTCCGAGACAGACTCGAGTCCACCGACTGGGCGTCAGAAGCATCAGCATCAGCAGCAGCTGAGGGGCTATCTGCTTGTTTGCCAAAGCCTACCTATGTGGAAAACAAACAGCACAAGATAAAGAAAAAGCAGTTCCCTGACACAACGTAAAATCCATCTCATCACAGCCCGCCTCCCTTCTTTTCCTTCTTCCTTCCTTTAACCCAGGGAAGGCGTCTGTGTATCTGTCATTTAAAAGGCAACAATGGGCCGGGCAGTGGTGGCGCACGTCTTTAATCCCAGCACTTTGGAGGCAGAGGCAGGTGGATTTCTGAGTTCGAGGTCAGCCTGGTCTACAGAGTGAGTTCCAGGACAGCCAGGGCTACACAGAGAAACCCTGTCTCATAAAAACAAACAAACAAACAAAAAAAAAAACAACCTACAAAGTTTCACACAACCACCTCGGCACTAGTGAGCCTGATTTCCAGGCCAGCCATGGTCTACATGGAAAGTTCTAGGCCATCCAGAGTTACATAGTGAAACTGTGTCTCAAAAACATTTTTTTCCTAAGAGTTTTGATTTTGTTGTTGTTGTTGTTGTTATTATTATAAGTCAGGGTCTCATAATGGAGCTCTGCTATCCTAGAACTTCCTATGTACCGCAGATTGGCCAATTACTCAAGAGATCTGCCTGCCTGCCTTCTTGGCATGGAACTAATCCCTGGCCCGTCATTTTTTTTAAACAAGGGCTGCCCATCCCCACATGAAGCATCTCATTTGGATGGGCCCACAGTTTTGGAAGCTTGACTGCCCTACATTTTCCTACAATGGGCCCTGAAAGCCTGACAAACCTTCCAGCAGGAGAGCGCAGCTGCTGGGAAGTAAATTCATAGATATTTATGCCCTGGGACAAGACTCTCCTCTATTGGGGAAGGTCACGCTCTTCTAGTCTAGGGGAGTCACATATGCAGCAATGAAGAAAGGAAAGCCCGCCTAGACAGGTGAGCGGAATGACTGTGGTGACCAAGAGGGAGCAATGACAGACAGTTTCCCTGTACGTTCTACCCTACCGCAAGGATGTCCCACAAAAGCATGCCACTGTGGCTGGCAAGGTCTGCCCAGACCCTAGCACAGACTCACCTGCCCGTCACTCAGCCCTCTCGAATCCGAGTCAGATGTGTCTCTGTATGTGCAACTAGCCGTTTCTACATCGGTTGAGGCACGACTCCTTTTCTTTAGAGGCTTACAGGAATCTGAAATCTCGCTGGCACCTTAACATAACACACTGAAATTAATCCTAAAGTAGTATTTAGGGTCACTGTTAAAACTTTTTGTTGATGAGTATTTTCTTTCCCCAAACTGGTCTTAAGTATACTGGGGAAAATTCACAGCTCTCTGTAGCACTGAAGTTGCAAGCCAGGACTTTGTAAGTTTCTGACTTCCGACAGTAAGTGATCCCATTCACAACTGCTCTATAAAAACATTAAGTTCAGTTCTGCTTGTCGCTGTTTCCCCAGCAGGGCCCGAGTTCCACTCTAGACATCCATTCTATCCAAACCGAGAGACAGCCAATTGATTTGGAACAATTCAGAGAACCATTCGATTTCGTAAGGGGAAGACATGAAACCCAACACAGTGTAGTTTACAGATACGGTTGCAGAGACACCTCCATCTTGTTTTATTAGGGATGTGACAAATCTTTGATTTGTATTCGATTCGTACACGGATAGTGCCATTTCAACCCCCCAATTTTGCAATTCAGTTGATTATTATCCCCCCAATAAATTTTGGATTTTCATAATTGTTCTTTCTTGGTAAAGTGGCATTTATTGTGACCGTTAACAAGTGCTGCGGCACATCTACACATGTCACGCCATGTGGGAGGCACATTACTGAGGGCTGTAATGGACAATCAGTGTTCAAGTGTGAGAAATCACCAAGGACTAGATGAGAGGCCTCTAGACTTTGTGAGGGAGAGAAGAAATATGTACTTGGGAAAAAAAAGGCAGAGAAGAGTGTGGGAATTTTTTTTAAAACTGCGTGTAATACAAATCCAGCCAAAACAATAGTGCAAAAAGTTACAAAGCAACAATCTCTTGGGCTAATGCGGTAGGCTATACAGAGACAGCCAGGATGAAATGTGCAGGTCAGGCACGGTGAATACCAAGGGACCAAGGAGACGGGGAAGATTCCCCCCCACACTTTCCATACAACAAACAGACATCTAGATCAGCCCAGCAAGCTATGGTGGAATTGTGCAGTCCAGAAGAGACTGTGGAGAAACAAGTCTCCTGAGGCCATGAAGATCCGCAACAGGCTGAAGGAAGCGCTTGGTGTATAGCCATGTTCTGTGGAGGAGGATGTGGGCCTCGGGAGACTGCTCTGGTTACTGGAACCTTCTTAGCACATCCCATCCTACAAGTTTGCACTGAATGCTTCCTGCCAGCTACAAGTAAGGGTGCCTGCCCATGTCAATGCTGGTTAAAAAACACAAGTACACAATCTATCTCTTTCATTGCTGGTGTGTGGAACCAGAACACCACCACAAAGTATTTCCTTGGCCTAAGAGATCACTGAATTAACAAGGAGTTTTAACAGAAGAACAGGAGTGCTGTACTGAGAGGCTTGCGAAGGGAAACACGGGTACCGCCAATTCCGATGAATTTCTGAAAATGCCAGAAAAATGACAGGCTGCCGAGGGCAGCCGTCCTGTTGTTCTCCATGACAACGGCACTAATGTTAGAAAAAATAATAAGAGCTTTTAATGATTGCAATGTATACAGTTTGGGCCGTCTGGCAAAACCCTGCAGAGGTGTATTAATGATGCTTTATTTAAAAACAAAACAGTCCACGTTGGAATTGATCAGGGTAAGTTAAATGGTGGTTTTTTTAGGCTGTACCCATCCAGCTTAGACAAAAAAATAAAAAAAAAGATAGAGAGAAATCATCTGAATGTTAAAGCAATTGTTCAGTCTTGAAGAAGAAACCAGGCCAGAGAATGCCAATAATGAGGATTGGCAAAATCAAAATCAAAACAAAAGGAACTTTATCGAGCCGCCGACAAAGAACTCTTGCACGGAGACTCCAAGTCTGGAGTTTCTGGGATGAAATTGTACAGGAATCTCAGTCCACAGTTTCCTCTTTCGCTGCGGAGACGGAGCTGTCACTGAATCTGACAGAGCCCTGCGCTCCTCGGTCCGCCGACCCTGTGGAATGGTGGAAACACAACGCAATCAGGCCTCCTAATCTCGCAGCGATCGATCGCGATGTCTTTTCTTGGAGCTCCGCCAAGCAGTGTTCCCTCCGAGAGGCGTTCAGTTCTGCTGAGGATCTCCACGGAGACCATCGCTGCAGACTTCTCCCCGAGAGTGCAGACAGGCTGGTGTTTTATTTTATTTATTTTAAAATAATGCAATTTGCCCAGAGTAAACTACAGGTACTAAATACAGTTTGAGCTCACCAAAATTTCTTGAGTCATGCTATGGAGTTTGTACTATACTCAGATTGCACACAGAAAACACATATATAAGTTTAAGGCTTCTTAAACTTTGTGCATATCTCAAAGAGATTTACATATGGTCATCTACTAGTGGCCATAGTTATGCTAAGGGTCAATTTACAAAACAATTGTACAGCACTGAAAAGGGTGGCATCATTTTTTCCCAGTCAAGCTGTCCTGTCTGATTTGCCATAGTCCATTTTTGACAAGCATTAATAGCTACTATTCGGTATTCAGTCGAATACCAAAAAAGTGGATTCGTCACATCCCTAGTTTATAAGCCAGTGAAATCCCAAAATCTTACGGAGAAAAGTTGGAAACAATACCAAGTCTACATGGTGTTCTCTAATTTATCAAAACAAGAAAGACTTTTACATGGAAGTACAGAGTAGGATCGACTGTAAAAGACTCTCTCTCTCTCTCTCTCTCTCTCTCTCTCTCTCTCTCTCACTCACACACACACACACACACACACACACACACACACACACACACACACACACACAGGAGGGTGGAATTCCACACTGAATAGCAACAAAGATTTACAGAGACAGACAAAAATACATGAAGCACAAATAAATTATTCTTAAAAATTGGTTTAATGAAGGAAATGCAAAGCAGCATCGTAGAGTAACTCACCTTTCTGTAATCCGGTCTTCAGGGAAGCCTGAGGAGTTGTTTCAACCTGTTTGGACAGAAAAATACAACATTAACAGGAGGTTTTTTTCACTTGTAGAAAATAGAGGGAAAAAAATTACATTTTCATCAATCTAAATAGTGATGAGTGATCAATGTTATTGAAAGTCTGAACTCAATCCCATCTTCTGGGTCAAGTTGTCTGTCTCAAGGTCAGGGAGGTGTAAACCCTAGCTGCCTGTGCTGAGTACCAAGTGACAGCCTCATGCTCTTTAGCAAAGACTTCCCACCACGCCCCTGGTGCTTGAGGAGAACCAGAGCATTTTCCTCAGTGTCTGGGAGGCAGGCGAGGGGCTGTTTCTGTGACCAGCCCCAATGTTGCTATAAACCCCTCCCGCCCCAAAGACATTAGGATAAATGTTTACTTACTATGATACTCAGGTTAATGTAACTCACGCCACTTTAAGACCCTTCCTTCCGCGCCTGCACTCACAGCTAAGTTGCTGGCAATCGGGACCCTCTCTGTAGAGAGCGCTACTTGGCTCCATACAGCTGGAAGCTCAATACTTGTGCTGCTAGAACAAACTTAATACGTTTGTGATATTGCAATAGCACTTTCTTGAGTGTCTTATGAACAGTGTCTTGATCCTACATTAGGAGAGCGAGATCAGAAGTTATTCTGCCAATGTATATGTAAAACACGTGGTACTGGAAGACTGAACCATTGCAATAGGGAAAAGATGCTGTTTGCAGAAGCTCCTGCTTAGGCTAGGATGGAATTTTATGTTTCCTTAAGATGTGAAATATGCATGTTGAAACACATTGTGTAAGTATTTAAGGATTGTTCTAAGCTTTTTAAAAATTTTTTTATTTTTTTTTTACAACAGATAAAAAAACATACAACAGGAATGCTTTTTGTACGATACAATTAGTTGTACAAATATAAAATCTTCTAAACAATCACTGGTATTAGTCTACTACTAACTATATATAACACAGTGGCAGTAACAATTTGTCCCATTATTTTTACTCATTCTGTTTATTTTAAACTGACTGGTCACAGACTGAATTTAGGAACCAGGTGGCAAAGTCACAATTTCATTTTGGTAAGAAATACTATAGATTTGTCAGACTTGAGGGTTTTTTTGTTTTGTTTTTGTTTTTTTAAAATTTCCTATATATGGAAATTATATGATAAATGACAAATATTACTGAAATTTTAGCTAAATATTCTCAAAAAAGTTTTATATGCTTGTGATACCATAGAGCACCCACAAAGTTAGCTTTTAAATTTGCAAGTTTTAAATTATGAAGATTTTAAATAAAAAAGTACATACTCTTCCACGGTAAATTGCTTTAAAATATTAAACTTACTGGAACTAATTCTGAAATTTTAACACTAGATGATTGGGCTATAAAAAATAAATACTCTAAAGCTGGTTATGGTGTCAGACACCTTTAAACCCAGCAATGGGGAGGCTGAGGCAGGTGGACCTCTGTGAATGCCTGGCCAGCCTGATCTATATATTTTGTTCCAGGCCAGCCAGGGCTACATAGTGAGACCCTGTCTCAAAAAGTGATGAAAGAAAAGAAACGAATGGGGACCAGCTCAGGGGCAAAGTGCTAACCTAAAAATGGATATTCATTCATTTTATAAAAATCAAAAAAATTCTGTGAATTTATAATTGATAGAATCACTTCTCAAAATTCTTTGAAAAGGTAATTTCACATGTATATTACTACATCGATTACACCAGTTGAACACATTCAGTCAAATGTAGCCCCTCCCCACACACTTTATACTTCAATATTGTTTATCTGACAGTTTGACTCCAGATGAGTGCCATTCCACTGGAAAAAAATAACATTTCAAAAGATCTGTGACACCAACAGAAAAACCAGACCAGCTATGATTACCTGATTCTTAAATATAAGAATATAAATTAAATTAATTTGATTTGTTTAAAAAATAAAAACAATATATACCAGCAGCTTAAACCAAAAATCAAACTTTTTAAAAAGGGAACTCAAATGATGGTTCCAAGGAAAACTCATGAAAACATGAACTCATTGTGCTTATAACAGAAATTTCAAAATGAATGTTAGGGTCTCGCACCGCTGGCTTCCCATCTCCCAAACCTGTTCTCTGTGAAAATGCCTGAAGCACCACCCAGGACAGATGTTTGAGAAGTCGCCACTGCAACCCCGTCAGGACAGATGGAAAGATAGTTCAGGAAGGAGGCCAAGGTGGGGAGGATCTTTCTTTGGTGACAAGAAATAAGCCACCACATTACAGATATGCTTTAACTCGCTACATGTAGGAAGCCAACCTGCTCCTTTTTGATCTTCTTCTTTGGCACAACCTCGGAGGACTTCTCTGACTCAGATCGAGTCCTGACTGATCTTCTCTGCTGCCTCTTCTCTACTGGACCTAAGAGATGATTTAAGCACACACATAAACAAAAACGCATTTAAGGACTGCTTGACTCATTGGCTAAGATCTGACCAGATTCTTGAGTTTTAAAATCCATTATTTACAGAATTTTAATTAAAAGTCGGTAAAAACTTTTATATACTTGGGAATACAAAATTATTTAATAGCTCAAATAAGCTGAGAATGAGCTCTATAAAAGATCCTACTTACACAAATAAGGGGAATTCTATCTAGTTTAGTTTAGTTTTAAAGTCAGGTCAAAATAGCAGAGGCATAGTTTACACTGAAGGTGGATAAACATACTTAAGGAAGTGTAATGCTGGGGATGAATGGCTGCATGAGGCTAATCTCAAAAAGAAAGAGTAAAGACAGACAAAAAAGGAATCATGGGAAACTCATTACAACACATTTTTAATATTTTTCATGCTAAGTGTAAAATAAGCTTAAGGATGAGTGTGAGAGGGTGTGTGTGCGTGCGTGCGTGTGCGTGGGGGGGGGGGGCAGGGTCTCACTATGTAGTCTTGGCTGACCTGGAACTCACAGATATCTAAATGACACTGCCTCCTAAGTGCTGGCACTGAAGGGATGAGATTCCCGGCCTATGATCTTTAAACGGTACAGTTGTTTAAAAACTAAAGTGATAATGTACACGGACATCATGTAAAAACTAAAACTGACCTGGCAACTTGAAAGAATGCTGAGCCAGGAGTTCCCACCCAGAACTTACTTCCTGAGCCAGTGTACTGGCTCGGCAGGTAAAGGTGCATCACACCAAGCCTGATGAGCTGACTTCTGTCCCCAGAACCCACAAGGAGAGGACCAACTCCCCCATGTTGCCCTCTGACCTTCAGCCATGTGCCTCCTTTACAGTCAGAGACAAGAGTCTCCCAGGCAGCCATATGGATAACCTTCACAACTCTTCATCTGGCAGCTCTGAGTTAGACAGAAATGTTTTCCTTCTCCTTAGCTCAAAGTCACAAAAAAGAATAATCCCACTACTTTGGTTCTGGAAGAATTGGTAGTTTGGCAGTCCACATTTTATTCAGTCCATGTACCTGTGCGTGCGCATTTACATGGGTCCACATGCCACAGTGCCAGTGTGGTGACCAGAGGACAATCTGTGGGGGCCAGTTCTCTCCTTCTACCATGTGGATCCTGGGAACCAAACTCAGGTAATCAGGTACCTCTAACCCACTGACTATCTTCCTGGCTATTTTTCTTTTCATGTGTATATGATTGGGTACGCCTGTGTGCATGCATAGTCACACGTGTGTATGGGTGTGTGTGCACCTTAGTACAGGCACAGGCGAAGGCACTATCAGGAATCAAATAAACCCAGGGCTAACGGCTGGTCTTCCAAGGCTGGAATGTAGGCACGCCACCTCACTCATCTTGCAGTGTGGCAACAGTATATTCAGAGCTATAATTAGTCTGCTTCTAGCACCAAAGTCACAGTCTAGTCACAGAAATCAATTAAGGTTCTGGAGCCATCTTTAACTCTCAGCCTTTCTCCTTAAGCTGATAAAAATGTTTACTAAAGCAAGAGATAGCCTTAAAGCATGGTCTCATACTGAGACCAGCTGAGGATTTCAGAGCCCATGCTTTAACACAGTCACTACTCAAGTACTACATAGAGGAAGAAAAGGAAACAACTTGGAAGCCACAAACAAACAAAACCTGCTTGTGTGTGTGATGACATGTAGGGTTGGCAAATGGTACAAACGGTAGTCACAGAGGCCACTGCAATTTCGCACTGTTGACCAGATCTCACTGTTGGTTTTTTTTTTGTTTTTTGTTTGTTTGTTTTTGGAGATAGGCTCTCATGTAGAACGGAGTAGCCTTGAACACCTGAAGAGGTGTCCAGTAGCAAACAAAGAATTTGTTTTCTCCCTTTTGGAGAGACAGAGTCAAGGGTGATCAGGAAGTCCTGACCTCCCTGCCTCCACCACACAAGTGCTGGACCTCACAGACATAGGCCAACAGTTTATGTGGTGCTGGGGATTGAACCAGGGCTTTGTGCATGCTAGGCAGACACTCTACCAACTGAGCCACATCTCAACCCTGACCTCTATCTTACTGAGGGTGAAGCAACATGACTTCTTAAGATTATTCTGGCCAGGTGGTGGTGGCAGTATTGGTGGTGCATGCCTTTATACCCAGCACTAAGGAGGCAGAGGTAGAGGAAGGTGGATCTCTGAGTTTAGGGCCAGCCTCATCTAAAGAGCAAGTTACAGGACTGCCAGGGCTACAAAGAGAAACCCTGCCTTGAAAAACAAAAACGAAAAATTATTCTGAAAGCTACCTAAAGAACAAACACAATTTAAATCAACTAACAATTTTTACACTTATTTTCTAAAGGATGTGTGTGTGTGTGTGTATGTGTATGTATTTGGAAAATAATGTAGTAGTAACCTAGTATGACTATAAATATCACTCTTCAAAATCACAGAAATGTCAGTGGTACGCAGTTTATGTATTTAAGTTTTAAAAAAAGCTCAAGGACTCTCAGCTTACAGTTGAGACTATGGCACAATGGCTTCTAAGGGGAAATGGTCTCTCTTCTGACCCTTGGACTACTAGAGTTATCTCTACAGAAGAGAGGTGATGATTTAAAAGACAAAAGCACACTTACTGGCAACAGACTAAAGGCAAACTCAAAGCCCTAGTGCCCATCCCTGAAAGCAGGTTCTAGTCAAACCTTAGACCTAAGCTCTGTATGTCTAATAATCAGGCAGCCTTTCCTAAGTTTAGAGTAGAACATTCAACTTAAAACAAAGAAAAGTTCACAACAGAACTTGAAACTCAACAGATTACACAAAGACATAATGTTCAGTAACCAAGGGGCGGGGAGGAAGAACGACCCATTAATAAAGGCTGTGGCACTTAAGAGGTGTCCAGTAGCAAACAAAGAATTTGTTTTCTCCCTTTTGGAGAGACTGTAGGTATGTAAATAAACATCTGGTTATCTCACTCAACATAAGACAAGTTAACAAAGCTGCTATAAAAGCCGATATGCCTATTTGAATAGCTGAGGCCAAAACGTTTTTTGTTGTTGTTACAGTCAAAGAAAGCGAACATTATGTCATGGCCAGTCACTTGCTCGCGTGTCTGACTTGATGCACAGACTTGCCGCTGCTTGCTACCCCTCATTCAGTTGAGCTTCCCTTCCCAGCTTGATCCTGGATAAAGATGCTGTTCACTGTGCCTCATCCAACTCATGCCCAAGCCCATGTGAATGGCCACACCCTGTCCTGCATCCCTCACCTGAGCTTTAGATAGCTAGTCCAAGTCCTTTTCTTTCTTCCATTTTTTTCCCTCCAAGACACAGTTTTCTTGACTAGCCCTGGCTGTCCTGTCCTGGAACTTGCTCTGTAGACCAGGCAGGCTTCAAATTCAGAGATGTGCCTCCTGAGTGCTGGGATTAAAGGCCTACACACTACCCCTGCCTGACCCAAGTAGAATGGTGGTTGTTATATAGTTTTTGTAACAATTCACTCACAAAAATAACCCTCAGTTTCCTCCGTCACAGACTTGTCTAGATTACTACTGACTCAAGATCTCTATTTCTATTTCTATTTTCCAGACTCTGACTCTTCCAGATTATTTGATCAGTATACTATTACAATAAGAAGTATACTGAGCCAGTGACATAGCTCACTTGCCACCTGATACCCACACCATGGAAGGACAGAACCCATTTCTGCAGTTTTTCCTGACCTCTGGGCAGTGGCACATATGCACCACACATACAAATAAATGTCATTTTTGAAAAAGAAATAAGTATACACATGTTCTCTGCCCTTCCTTCATAAATCCCTTCTAATTCTCTAAGAAGTATGAATGAATGCATAATTTGTTGTTTGGTCTCTGACCTAGTTCCTGGCACAGAGCCTTTAAGTGGATGATAGCAGATCTGTCTTTTCCTCTAGTGAGACAAGTTCTAATGGGCTGCTAGGCGGTGGTTGGTCACTAGGACAAACTCCTGGGGAAGATAGGTTGAAACCTAAATTACCAATAGATGATCTGTATGTGCCAAAGCCTCCTAAAACTCTCTGAACTATGGCCCTAGAAAACTTCCAGATGAGGAAACAGGAGGAACTAGGAGGGCAGATACCTAAGAAGGACACAGAAACTATACAGTCCTTTGTTTGCACACCTGTAGTGTCTTTAATAACAATCTGGTAAGCTTCAATGAAGTCCTATCACCTGAGTCCTATGACCAAATGACTCCATCAGAGGAGGAAGTAGTAGCAATCCCAACGGGTAGGCTATCAGCCAGAAACTCTGGAAACAGGCTTGGGGTGGTGGGTGAGGCCAGAGGATCTGGAATCCAAAACTAGCCTGGACTACATTGGAAGAATCCAAACAAAACAAACCACTAAAGCAAACCAACCAACAAGTCCTGGAGTTATCTGGAGTCTCTGCCATGCCTGGGTTGTGGGAGCCGATGCTGACTGCAGCAGTAATGGGAGGTGGTAAAGGCAGGGAGTCCAGGTTTCCTAGCACACTCTAAGAAACCACACACAAGGAAGCTTAATCCTGAAGGGTCTGGCACTGAGAGAAATGAATCAAGAGACCAAGTGGTACACCTGTAATCCCATACGAGGGAAGCAGAAGCAGGAGGTATCTGTGCCTTCAGGGCTAGCCTGGTCTACAGAGTGAGTTCCAGGACAGAGAGAGAGAGAAAGAGAAACCCTGTACAAAAACAAACAAAAAGATTGCTTAGCAGGTCAGTATGGGGAAAAATAATTCACTCATCTGAGTCACAGGACTATTCAATATGGGCAATGTATGGCAGAACAGAAATGGTTTGGTTTTTTTCTTCCTAAATTACAAAATCATTTCTTAGAATTCAAAATCCTTTAAAGAACAACATGAAATAAACTTTTATTTCTAAGATAAGATTTTAAATGACCAAGCTAATTAAGATTTTCTCGCTCAGTTAAGTGTTGAATTTAGGCCAATATGCATACCAGACAACCACTCTACCACTGACCTATCTATATAACAGCCTGTGGGGGTGGGGAAGTTGTTGAGACAGGTTCTCACTCTGCAGCCCACGCTATCCTGGAATAGCCCAAGCTAACTTTGGCTGACAATGACCTTCCTACCTGGCCTTCTGAGTGCTGGATAACAGGCAGTAGACCGCACACTTGGCCCCCACCCCACTAGACCATTTATTTTGGCACAAGGTCTCACTAAGTCACCTACACTGCCCTCGGAACTGGGGTGCTCATGGGAGGCTCTCCAACTGATTACAGCTCTATTTTTGCTGACTATGTGAAGCAAAATAATATATAATACCATTTCTAATAAGATACATTAGGAATAATATTCATTGTATCATTCATATAGTACTGTTATTATGACACAAATGTACCACACAATCTATTAAAACTAAGATAGGTTTTAAGGTCTTTTTGACAAATAGCTTGGGTCTGACAAGATGGCTCAGAGCTCTGGGTGCTCGCTCCACGTCTGGCCTGATCCCCAGGACCCATGTTAAGAGACTGGCTCCCACAAGTAGTCCCGAGATCTACATGCATGCCGTGGCATGTGTGCAAGCACACACATGCACACATTAAAAAAAAAAGTAATCAAAACTTTAAATAAAAACATAGCCGTAAAAATCTCCCAAAGGTAGAGTCTTACTAAATACGGGTATTTCCTTTCTCTGTTTTGTCGTCGCTCTTCCTGTCATTTTGTTCTGCACATCCCTGGCAGGCCTCTGCTGCCGAACGAGCAGAGGTGAGCGAGCGGGTGAGCGAGCGAGCCCCTTCTTCAGGCAGTCCTCTTTTAAGGATGAAGAACCACTAACACTGAACACATCAAACAACAACGCTGCTTCCCACAGAGGACAAAGGAGCAAATGGTGAGGCTCAGAGTGTCTCCTGCTGCAGGAGCGGAAGCTGCGGCCCTATGTTACAAGACATAAAGGGCTTCACATGCTTACAAGCCATAGCTACAACGCCCCACCCCCACGCCTTTTTTTCTTTTTCTTTTTTTGAGTTGGGATGTTGCTGGTTTCTTTTAGCTGGGATTACATATGTGCCACCATGCTCAGCATAGAATTTACAGCTATACTCTTAATTATGGAACTATGCTTGTATTTAGAGGAAATATGAACAAGACTCTCCAGCTCTGATCATTATTTCCTTCTAAAAGAATTACTTTTAAAATCCAAATACTGAATATGCCGCTTCCATGTATGTCTGTGCGCCCTGTGCGCCTGGTGCCATGGGGTCCAGAAGAGGGCGTGAGACGCCGGAACTGGAGTTACAGAGTTAGCATACGGAGCAAGGACCCTCACTGTGAAAGACTTATGCCTGGGTGTCATTATGACCTGTATTCATCCACTGTCCTTATCTTTGACGGTGAAAGTTGCGTGGGACCCTCTGAGGATGCACCCAGGCACTCCTCAGTCATACCCACCTGCAGAAACAGATGTCGCCTCCGGAGACAACGCGCTCTGAGTCGGTTTTTCATTTCTCTGACTTGGTGAAGAGATTATAAGCCTGTCTTGCCCCCTGACACTTATTTCTGTTTTGTTACCAATTCCCTTTAAAATGAGGCAGAATAAAAAAAACAAGTGATTAGCAGGCATATAGTATCGTGAGCTTATAAAGATGGCTTAACATGATCGTAATTTGCTCAAACTTGTAATGTCAATTCTGATTAGTCATTATCAGAAAGATGTTATTAGGTCATCAGGATGTATTTTAATGAGATCCCTTGAAAGAAAAATAAAAATTTGCCTTAAGTCCAAGTGATAAATATTCTTAACAAATAAATCTTCATTACCCTGTTTTCTGTCAAAAAAAAAAAAAAAAGGAATTCCTAGCCTGAACAGTTTTTCTTTATACCACTGTCATTTGATGAAGTTGCTTATTGCAAAGGTAGAAAGGTCACTGTGTCTTGAGATGAGAATACCTTTAGATAAAAGAGATATGCCATTTATATTACAAAATGGGATCAAGTAGGTAACATAGGACAGACAGACAATAAGTGCAGTTAATTTAGATCTTAATTTAGGTATTTTTAATGTAATGAAATAAGAGTAATTTTAAGTGTTATTTTTCAAAAGATCAATTTGTCCTTTAAGGTTTATTTATTTTCATTGTATATGTATGAGTGTTTGTGTACCACATGTATGCCTAGTACCTGCAGCAACTAGAATGTAGCCTTGGATCCCCTGGAACTGGAGTTATATATGGTTGTTGTGGGTGCTGGGAATCAAACCCAGATCTATGCAACAGCAGCAAGTGTTCTTAAAGGCTGAGTCATCTCTCTAGCCCCAAAAGATAAATGTTTTATCTTGAATTTTCTTTAATAGCCTTAGGGTGTTGAGGATACTTTTTCATACAGAAGCAAATAAAACTAGCTCTAAGAATAAAGGCAATTTGCATTCAAACAATATGCAAATGCTGCTATCAAAAGAAACACATTTGGACTAGAGATGGCTCAGTAGCTAAGAGCACCTGCTGATGTCTGGGGGACCAAGTTTGGTCCTGACACCAGTGTTGTGGGGCTCACAACTGCCTGGAGCCCCAGTCTTAAGGGATCCTATGCTCTCTTCTGGCAAGGAAAGGAAGAAAGAGGGAAGTGGGGAATGATGGGAAGAACGGAAAGGAGAAAAGGGACAACACGGAGAGAAACCAGGTGGAAATTGAAATTTAAGCTTTTCTGGGAAACTTAGCCCTGTGGAGATCAATTAAACCCACAGGCAGAAAGAATGGATGCAGGACTGTTGATATTTCCAACCCAACTCTAAAAATGAAGCATCACTATATCTAATCAATTATTTTAATGTCTATATATCTAAGCTAATGGGGAAAAATAACATAATTCCTTAATATACACATGCATGTGATGCAATTAAATCAAAATCACAAACCCCAAATTATGAGGTGGGCTGGAAGGCATGTACATATTCCAATGTTATGAAGAATTCTGACACCTTCCAGCCAAAACCTAACTGCCTGAAATGGAAACCCAGGGTGGACTGATGGAGCTTTGGTGGCTGAACTATACCATTAATTACCCTTTCCACAGAGTAATGGAATTTCTCTAAAACTCAACAAGATATCCCGAGCTAACAGGGATCTAACAAAACTGCTGTCACTGCAATGCTAAGCTAAATGTGTGGCCTTTTCTCAAACAGCTTCAAGCTGGATGAAGAGACGCCTGAGCAAGGTCTAAGAACAGCTGTTAGGAGGAGCCTGGCAAGGGGGCATGACTAGCCATATTTTTATTTTCTGAGGCAAGGTTTTGCTAAGTAGCTCAGACTGGCCTAATTCCTTGTCCCTCTGCCTTCTGAGTGCTGGGATGATAGGCATGCACTACCAAACCCAGTGAGATGAGCACATCATTTAATAGGACTCACCATGTGCAGAGACTTAAAGATATGCAAGAAATCATCATTAAACCTGCACAGTCCAACACAGAAGCCACATGGGACTGACCTGAAATGTGGCCAGTCTCCATTAAGACGTAAAGCACGAGCTCAGTTGGTACCAAGCTTGCCTATGAAGTGCTGGGCTGCATCCCGAGCACGGGGTGTATGCTGCAAGTCTATAATCCAAGCCCTTGGGAGGTACAACCATGGAGTTTAAGGCTAGCCTGGGCTATATAATGCCCTAGAGAGGTTGATAGACATTGAATTCGAAAGAGTTAGATGACAGAAAAAAGTAGGAAACAGCTCACCAATCACTCTGTACTGACTACATACTGAAATAAAGCTTAGGTACATTGAGATAAATGAACTGTGTAGATAAAAACAAAACCAAACAAAAAACTACTGCTGGTGCAACCAAACAGATCAGCAGGCACAATTATTCCCGTTTTTATAGCAATGGTTAATTCAGATGAAAGAAAAATTTTAATAAAAATCATACTTTACAACAAAGAAAAACTAACTCTACAAATTAGAAACAGGCAAACTGCCCAGTTTGTTTTCCATGACTTTCAGGAGCTAAGCTCAATTTTGGCTGTGTTGCTCAAGATTAATCTACCACAGATGGGAATGTCACAAGAGGGAAACAGGAAGAACATAGCTTTTTGCCCAGAGTAAAGGAGAATGTGTGCTTCAAATGCAGTGAACCCAAGGGGATGCAATCACATTCTTAAGTGGTTTTTAGTAGCATTCCCCAACCCCGTAGAACAAGAGGTACCTTCGTTGAATAAACAAACTGATCAATAAACTTCCCATCTCCTGTGGCATTCTGGAGAGCAAACACTTGTTCGATTTTCACAACTGGAGACATATTACACTTCTGCAAATCCAGGCCCCCTTTGTGCATTGTGATGGAAGCTGGTAAGGACTTCCTTGCAGCTGCTGTTTTCCAGGCTATTTTAACGGGAGGTGGCTCGTCCTCTTCCAAGCTAGTTTGCCGCCTCTGGCTCTGTCTTCGAAGGTCAGTACTTGCTTGTGAGGAGGCCACCTCCCCAGCACTGGTCTGTTCTGACTGACTATTCAGCACAGATCTTGGTCTTCGGGGTTTCTTGACTTCTGTCTTAGAGGTAACAGTTTTCTTTGCTTGGGATGAAGCCTCTTCTGGCTGCTTATCAATATAGATGAAAGTGTACTGTTCTACTCTTTCCTCCCGAGTCATTTTCAATGCTTTCTCTGCATGGGCAATGCCAATATCCCACTGGGCACGTTCTCTCTGCGGCCGGGGTTTCCGAATCTTTATGAAAAAGATAAGAGTCTTTATGTGAAATGTTTATTCCAATAGGCACATTAGAATCAACATGTATTTTCCAACCACTCTGCAATTCTTTTCAAAGACACTTAAATATTTTTAGATTCTCCAGAAAAATAAATAGAATGTGCTGATCCCGTGCCATTAATAAACTAGTACTACTCTATTAAATGGCATGAAGGTCTGTTCTTTTATTTATATTTCTTTTATTGACTACTCTTCTGAACAACACCCCAAGGAGGAGTTCCACATCATATCGGCTGAACAGTAACAATGAAAGAGAAGAAGGACTACAGACATGACTTGTTTTCAGGGGCCAATAAACACTACCATTAAACACGCTCTTGCAAAGTTGCTACTTTCCTCCATGTGTAGGCAAGTAGTCTAGTACTGTGGAGATCTCAGCAAAGCTTGTGCCAACACTTGGAAACATGCGGTTAGTCGATGTCAATATGCCAACAAGGACAGAGTGAAGGAAAAGGAGAAAATTCAAGGAAGCAACAAAACAAAGGAAGCCAGTGTGTGTGTGTGCGCAGGGGGAGGATGATGCCTTTCCACAGAGGCTGAGCAGAAGAGTCTGCATTGGCAAGAAGGTAAGAAAGTGAAAGAAGCTAAATAAAAGGGATGAGCAAAGTAACGAAGACGTGCTTAGACAGGGGTCAGGGAGATGCCCAGCACAGGTACTGGCCTCCAAGCCTCACTAACCATCCCTGGGACCCACATGGCAGAAGGAGAGAAACAACTCCTTGAAGTTGTCCTCTGACCTCCACATACACATTGTGGCAGGTGAGCTATACATGTATAGACAAAATAATTATACTAATAGTGCCGGGCAGAATGGCACACACATTTAAGGCAAGACTCAGGAGACAGTGAAGGGCAGATCTGTAGGAGTTCAAGGCCAGCCTGGTCTACAAAGTAAGCTTCAGGCCAGGCAGGGTTACACAGTGAGACCCTACCTCAGAAAAACAACAAAAAGTGATAATAATTTTTTTCAAGAAGCAGACTATGAGATGGCATAGTATATGCTAAATGTTCATTACTAAGTCTTTAAAATAAAGTCTGATCAAATTAATCAAAATCCTCTGTGTCTCCACACAGATGGAGAGATGGCTCAGCACTGAGAGTCCATACTGAAGGCAGGCATAGTGGCACACGCCTCTAGTCCCAGCACTTAGAGGAGGTAGAGGCAGGCAGATTTCTGTGAGTTTGAGGCCAGCCTAGTAGCTTTAGGATACAGTGAGTTTCAGGCCAGCCAAGGCTACAAAGGGAGCCCTGAGCCACGCTCCCCGCAGTTTGGGTCTGAGTATCCGGAACAGTCAGCTCATAGCTGCCAATCACTCCAGCTCCAAAGAATCCGACGCTTTTGGGCTCTGGTTTTTGATTTTATTAAAATAAATAAATATGATGATAATTACTATTCTTTTTTTTTTCATCCTATGATAAAGCTTAGTTGGTGTTTATCAGTGTTGGTTAAAACTCGTTATACAGACCAGGCTGGACTTGAACTCACCCAGACTTACCTGCTCCTGCCTCCTATATGCTGGGATTAAAGCACATGACACTCCTAGCCAATATGTAGCAAGTATAAAAAAATTAGAAATTTCTGAATTATAAGAGACCTACATTAATTGCATGATATACTCAAAAAAATTGCCTTTATGAAACCTAGAACTGAGTATGTATAATGAATATGCCAATAACATAAATAAAATATAACCAAACTAAAACAATAAATTAAAAAAATCAACAAGATATATATGTATATGTGTATATATATATATATGTGCGTATATATATGTAGGTATGTGTGTATATATGTATGTATGTGTGAGTGTGTATGTATGTATGTATGTGTGTGTATGTATATATGTATGTGTGTGTGTGTATAAAAATAAACATTTCCTGGCTCTATAACTCATGTGAGATGAACCAGTGATTTAAGCCTTCTGTACCTTACTTTCTTGATATGTTGAAAAGAAAAATACCTTATTTAAATTATTGTAAAGATTAAATATATCAATACTTTAAACAATACTTATTTCACAGAAGTCACTAGATAAACTTTTTTCCATGGTTTGGTTTTGGTTTTTGAGCTAGTTCTCACTGTGAAGCCTAGGTTGACTTTAAACTTTGAGCCTTCATATGTTAGCCTCCCAAATGCTGGCATTACAGATACCACACATCTGGCTCTTATCAAGTGTTTTTAAATCTTTGATAAAAATAAATTTATTAATAGAATAAAGAATAGTTACAGGAAGCTATTAATAAAGAAAAAATATTTACAATCCTTAGCAAAACAAGTGTCATTACGATCTTCTGGATTTGTGCACATCAATTCACAAGAGATTATAAAACTGGTCTTTGTATTTTGAGATAGGATCCTCTGTATCCCAGGCTAGCCCTAAACTCTATGTAGCAGAAATTGAAGCTCTGATCCTCCTGTGTCTACTGGAGGTGCAGCCATGAGCAGTTGATGTGGAAGCGACAACCTAACGCAGGGCTGCATGTATGCCGGCAAGCACTCGCCCACATGAGCTACAGCCTCAGTTCCCACAGTCTTGGCAGTACTATAATGCTACGTGACATACACAACTATTTATTGATTATGTCGTTTGAGACAGGGCTTCACTATGTAGCTCCGAATGGCCTGGAACTTCCTATATACACCAGGCTGGCCTCAAATTTTAAAGTGATACTTGTGCTTCACTGATGTGCACTTGGATTATGGGCACACACCACCAGGACCAGCTGTAACATGTATCAGTGGACGGTGGGGTAGAGCTCAGCAGCAGAATGCTTGCCTGCCACGGGAAAACCAAACAAAGCATCAGGGTGAGTAGGCCGCAGTTACCTTCTGCTTTTCAGAATGGTTGCTGGCTTGTTTGGCTGCCTCGGCTAGCAACTCTTCATATTGTTCGTGACCTTTATACTCCCGTACCCGCTTCTCATGAACCCACGCCCTCTCTGGCTGGTTGCTAAAAAATTGGACGTGATATTCCCGGGCACCTGTTAAGGAAAAACTTACATTAATTATGTTCGGACATAAAACTCCACATATACTTTGCCAAAGAGACCTTGAAATACAGATTGGTTTTTTTTCCCCCCAGCATTTTCCATTAAAACTTGGACATTTTAAACTGCCCAAAGATATATGACAACACTCATCAACCTTATAACTATAAAGCTATAAAATCATTCTAGATGATTAAAATCAGGGCAGCAAGTTTTAAAGAAAGAAATGTGAAGCCCTGCTAACTGTCCCATTTATTACTTTGATTGTGTAACTTACTTTTTAATTTGTCTCCAATATTTTTACATATTGGAATACAAGCGCACAACATTTCCCACCAAAATTGAACATGTTTCTTTGGACTTTTAAGAGCCAAATACTGATCAGATCACTTTTTTAGCTATATAAACATGAGACTGTTTTAGGGGTCCTGTGACCCCTATAATAATGTCCTAATAATACCACTGTGATTTCTCTTTACATTTAAGGCAGAAAAGCAGTAGCAGATAAAACTCCTGGCATCTCAACACAAATACTGCACAGAACTACACCCAGCCACGGGGCACTTCACTGCCACACACTGGCAGCTTTTCAAAAGGAGAGTTTTATGCAATGGCCTTGGCAAATGAGCAAAAAGCACTAACTTTCCTAAATTTCCTACTTGACTCTGTCTCTTTAACATGACATGCAATGAGAAAGCAACGGCATTCATGAGATGCTCCTGCGGACTGACAGTGAAGGGTGCCTTGGGGAAGCTCGGAGTGAGGTCATCTGGGAGCACGGTGGAGCATCACAGTCACTAGACAATGTGCATTTCTGCAGTTATTCAGATGTGAGAAGGTGTAAGTATCTCTCAAGAACGAACTCCTACTTCAAGGAAAACAACATTATTTGTTATCAATGATAGTTTAATCTTTCAAGTAATACTGGAATTCTGGAAAACCTGTCTTTGCCTCCTTTAGTCTTCCAACTCATCAATAATCACAAAGATTCTGAGAAGAGGTGTTTTAAAAGTGCACCTAGCCAGCATGGCGGCACACACTACAGTCTGGGCACTAGGAAAGCGGATGTAAGCAGATCTCTTTTACTTTCAGGCCAGCCTGGACTACGTAGAGAATTCCAGGACAGCCAAGGCTACACAAAAAGACTCTCTGAAGAGGGGGTTGGGGGAAAAATATATATAACTACAAAGGAATTTGTCAACATATGAAAGATCTTACTAAGACAAGAATTTTGTAAATGACCAGTGCATGCACACAAAATCATGGATGGTAAAATGAGTGAAGGTCCCCACAGAGCCTCCTGGAGCTGGAGTTAGACAGTAGTGAGCTGCCTTGTGTGAGTACTGGCAACTCAGGGTCTCCTAAAGAATAACGAGTACTCTTAACTGCTGAGCCATACCTCCAGTACCCATTAACTTTTAAGAAAACAGTTTTCCAAGAAAACCATAATTAATGATTATATGAAATAATTTGTAAGTGACGAAAAGTTAATTTTTAAATTGAATAGTATTAGATATAACCTACAAAACCTATTAACGCTCTTCATCTGAGACGGCAGGGTCTAGTTATTTAGCTAAGGCTGACCTCAAACGTAAAGCCCCACCTTATCCCAGTGAGTACTTCTGAAACCATGATGAACAGAACACGCTGGGCTATTACAGATTAAGCAGAGGGAGGCTGGGTGGCTCTTGTTGCTCTCTCAGAGGAGACTCCTGGTGCCCAGGAAGGGAGTCACCTGGAACCCCAGCTCCAGGGTATCTGATGCTCTGCCGGTATTCACATGTATACACACATATACAGCAAAAGTGAAAAATAAATATTTCTAAAATAAACCCATGAGTTCAAAGAAAGGATGTAAAATGTGAATAACAACTTGACACTGTTAGGATATCTGGACAGACAGTGAGCTTGCACTTCACATTTAGAAAAGGGCTTTCACTTTTTTAAAACGAAAGTTGGGCCTTTATCAAAGATAAGTCAAAAAATTATCTCTCAGAAAAAGAATCAGATCAATAAAAATGTGGGGACTAAGCTGGAGAGATGGCTCAGTGGTTAAGAGCCATCTCAGTGGCTGTTCTATCACAGGACCCAGGTTTGATTTCCGGCACCAACATGTTCACAACCACCTGTTATCTGGAGGTGAGCTGTACCCCACCCCACCCCACGACCTAGTTGGCGGAGCTTCCACCTACGTGGGATGGAAGGAGTTCAGTCACCGCTCTCCATGGACCCTGTCACAGTTGCAGCCCCCACAGCACTCCCCCACTCCCACAGGAGAGGTGTGTGGCTATCAGTCACGTAGGAGCAGCACCAAGCCATCCCACATGCAAATAAGGTTTCCCCAAGCTCTCAGTCCAAGCCAATGAGAAGTACCTGCTGTCAAACCCTGAATCACTCCAAAATTGTACATAAATCCTATTCAGAGAAGTAAAGGTGGGCGAGAACTACTCCGTCATGAGAGCTTCTGTCATAAGAGCTGTAACACGAGGGAAGAGATCTGCTCTCCTGAAACACCACCAGCAGCTCTGCTGCAATCCTCCCTGGCAAGGCGGCCTTTCGTCGGCCCACCAGACCCAGCCTACCAGACCCAACTTAGCGCAGGGCGACTCGGGTAACCATGACAGTAACAGGGCGAAGACTGAGGTGGAAGCGACTTCCCCACCTGCTCACCCCCTCTCCCCTCTGCCAGAGTTCTCGCACCCGGCCAGGCCTCTACTCTGTAGGCCCACAACCTGTAACTCTAATTCCAGGGTATCCGATGCTTTCTTCTGGCCTTATGGGTACTGCACACACATGCAAATGTATACATGCAGGCAAAACACTCATACACATAAATAAATTTTAATATTATAAAGGGCCTAGAAAAAATGGCTCATTAAGAGCACTTGTTGCTCTAGCAGGGGACCAGGTTTCCATTCTCAACATCCAAATGATGGCTTGAGACTATCTAATCTCCAGTTCCAGGGGATTCAATGTTCTCTGATCTCGGCAGGAACCAGTCATATATGTGGTGTTCACACATACAAGCAGGCAAAACACGACTACACACAAAAATCTCAAAAAAGTTTTTAATTAAAAAACTATTATAAAAAAGAAGTAGGTGTGTGTGTGTGTGTGTGTGTGTGTGTGTGTGTGTGTGTGTGTGTGTGTGTAAAGATTATAAGTTTACCTGTAATCCTAGTTCTGGAGGCAGAGGCAGAAAGATTAAGAATTTGAGGCCACGCTTAGTGAGAATCAGTCTCAAAATAAAAAATAAGGGGCTAGAGAAATGACTCGTGGTTAAGAGCATTTGCTGATCTTGCAGAGAACCCAACAGACCAGCTTACAACTCTAACTCCAGTCCCAGGGGATCTGACAACCTGCTCTGGACTTCTCAGGCAGCAGGCACACACGGCGCATACATATTAATGAATGCAGGCATTTACTCATATACATTAACATAAGTGAATCATGTAAAAATAAACAATTTGAAAAAGCCTAGGGGTGTAGCTCCCTGCTAGAGAGCACTTACAGGGCTCACCCACAATCTAAAAAGCAAAAGTAAAAATGATATAAAATAAATCCTGAAGACATGAAAACTAAAGAAGCAAACATATGTGTTTCTGAACAGCTGACTCAATTTTATAAGCTTTCTATCAAAAGCTATATTTGTAGAAGAAATGTTTTTATTCTGAGAAATAATGCAAGGGCTAGAGAGATGGCTCAGTGGGAGAGAGCATCTGGGGCTCCCCTAGAGGACTAGAGTCTGTCAGCTCCCATGGCAGGCAGCTCCTGACTACTGTAGCTAGCTCCAGAAGGACTCCCAGATGCACATGCCCACACCCAGAATTAAAAACAACAACAAAAAATTTAAAGTCTTTTTAAAGCCCTTTTGTGAGTGGGGGTGCACGCAGGCTGACTGCCATAAACAGGCCTCGGGCATGCATACTTCGGGAGGGCAGGGTGGTGGGGTGCTGCTTGCCCACCCCGAAGTGCCACATGCCACCACTGTACCGAATGTGCATCTTTGTACCCAGCCATGTCGTGACCAAGTCCCGCTTCTGGTACTTTGTGTCACAGCTAAGAAGATGAAGAGGTCACAGCGTAGACAGTGCTCTGTGGGAGGGTGTTTAGGAGGTCACCGCGGCACATGAAGAACTTTGGCATCTGGCTGTGCTCCTCCTGCGGTGGCACGGACGACGTGTATAGAGAGTATTGGGACCCAACCACCACTGGGACCTTCACACAGCGCTACTGAGACACGGGTCCCCGACACCGTGTTTGTGCTCGCTCCATCCAGAGTTAAAGTGGAACAGACTGCAGGACCCGCTGCAAGTGCTGCTGGACGAATGCCAGGCCGTTCCACAACTCCACAATCAAGTTTCCATTGCCCCAGTGTGTGCTGTGGCACCAGCACAAGCCACGCCTTACTATCAAGATGCCCAAAACCTTCTTTTCCACCCAGAGACCGTCGAGTAAGAACCAGAGTCAAAGAAAGTCCTTAAAGTCGGGGCTATAAAGAGGGCAAAGCACTTGAGAGACACTGCTCTGCTTTCAGCACCCACATGGAGGCTCACAACCAACTCTACGCCAAGGATGCAATACTCTTTTCCTGCACCCCAGGCACCAGGCGCACAGATGGGGATGCATACACTCCTGCAGGCAAAACACCCACACTGATAAATAGTCTTGAGCAAAATGATGCAAAGGTAGAAATATGTACTTTTGAAAACTTTAAAAATATTGTTGATGTTAAAAGTAAACGAGGGAGTGCTGGCAGGCGGCACGGGCTTTAATCCCACACTCAGGAAGCAGGGCAGGCAGATCTCTGTGAGTTCCAGGCCAGCCTGGTCTACAGAACAAATTCCAGGCCAGTCAACTCTGCACAGTGAGACCCTGTCACAAAGAAGAGAAGAAGGGGAGGGAGGGAAGGGAGGAAGGAAGAGAAGCACGCATGAGGCATGAGGCTGAAAAAGAGAAGATGGCTCAACAGATAAGGACACTTGCTGTACAGGCATGAGGACGTGAGTCACGTCCTCAACAGCAGGGTGAGAATCCAGGCATGACCTCATGCAGCCATAACCCAGCGCTGTAAAATGGAGACGGGACGACTGCTGGGTTTTCTGGCCATCAGATAAGCTGCAGATTCAGTAAGAAATTCTGATTCAAAGGAATAAGGTAGACAGTGACATACAATACGACACCCAATGTCATCTTCCAGCTCCGTGTGTGCACAGGTAAACACACCCCACACAGAGTAAAAGTACATGTTACATGATACAGTACTCAGCAAGCATGAGGACTGAGAGTTCCAGGCCAGCCTAGGCAACACAGTGAGATACTTCAAAATCAAAACAATCCCCTCCACAGGAAAAAGAAAACCTTCATTTACATGTCTGTTAATTACAAATATGCAGAGAAAAAAAGAATTACCTCAAAAATTTTTATTTTCTGAATATGCTGTGTGGGTGTTTTGTCTGCATGTGTGTATGTCTATGCACCAGTGCCTGGTGCTCAAGGAGACCTGAAGAGAACATCAGATCCCCTGAAACTGGAGTTAAAGATTGTGTGTAGATGGTGGGAATTGAACCCAGGTCCTCTGGAAGAGTGGGCAGTGCTCATAACCACTGAGTCATCTCTGCAGCCCGCCTCAAACTTCAGTAGTATTTGTATAGATGGAAGTTGGGGCTATGGACATCTTTTGGATTCTGTCAGTTATACTCGAAGTTTTGCCCAACCCCAATCAATATATAATATTTTTAAAATAGAAGAAGCATTTAATTTCAACTTAAAATAAGAACTAAACAATAAAATACAATTTAAAATAGAAATATGGTCTAAATATCTTTCAACACAGTTACAAAGAGTTACTATTATTAATAGTATGAAAATTGTAAATATATTGTCCAATGCTGACAGTCCTGACTAGTAACAATGACTACTATGTATGATCAAGATAAACCATACAAAATGGTTCAGACACAAAGCAGCACAGAGGGCTTCACAGGCATCATGTGCAAAACAAAATCCAAGTCTTGGTTTTCAAAGACAACTGAAAAAGCTACTTTACTTAAAGCTACACTATGCGCTGTGACAGGAGACTGTTTGGTACTAAACAGTGATGAGGTGTGGATACATGCTAAAGCATGGAGAGATCTCTAACCCATACTAAGTAAAAGAAGCCACAGACTGGCAGTGATGCAAGGGAGAAGGTGCTGACTGACAGCTAGCCTGGGGGCCGGGGGGGGGGGGGGCCGACGGGAATTCCAAGTCATGTCTGTCAAGTGTAAGATGTCTTTTGGGGCATGATAAAGTTCTTAGGCTATGGTGACAGTAGCACAATTTTAAATGGATTTTTAAAAATCACTAAGTTCTGGCATTTAAATAAACGGCACATCTGACCAGGCTCAGTGGCGCGCGCCTTCAAGCCCAGCTCTTGGGAGGCCGAGGCGGGAGGCTCTAGTTCTAGGCCAGCCTGCGCTACACAGGGAGTTCCAGGCCAGAAAGAGCTCCAGAGTGAGACCCTGCCTCAAATAAACAACAAACAAATAAATGATTCAATTCTACTAAATGAATAGTTCAAAAAAAGCTATGAGATTTTAAAAGGCTGATGACAAAATAACATTTATGCTTTTAATCAAAACATGAATGATTTTAAATTCTAGACTCTCAAATTCCTAAGAGTAATATAAACAAGTTTTCTAGCACTAAAGTAAAGAACTGGCCTAGATGAAGTCATCTGACTGGGGACGAGGAGATGAGAAGTCCTGGAGCTGCGGGTGACTGCAGTGAAGACTGCAAATGCCTTCCCAGGACAAGCTAGTTCCCAGCGCTCCTCAGGAAGTTCCAGACTCACCAGTAACCTCAGCTCCAGGGGGTGTCAGCCTCCCAGAGCACCCACATGTATATGCATCCCCCCCTCCCTGTGCATACAAACAAGAATTTAAAATTAATAAATAAAGTTTGAAAAGAAAAATGTAAAAACTCAATCTCAAAAGATTACTCTCTTGTGAGGAGAGAGCGGAGAGCCATGGCTCTCATGTGGTATCATTTGGAAAGCTCTTGAGTCCTCGATATGGACAGGAATTGTTTTATTTCAGGAACTGATTTAGACTTCTTTGACAACGAGTGCCCATTCTCCATGAACAGAGTTATAGAAGTTCCAAGGTACTGCCCAAGGCTGACCTAACACCTTTTCCTATGCATGCTTCTCTGAGTTATGACCCCAGGGCTTCAGCTGGTAAAAGTTGTAGAGCAAGGGTTATAAACATGGTTTTCATGCTACTCTTCTAAGACATAGGGTCTAACTCATGTATAGCTGCTGGGAGCATCACAGAAGAAAATATTCAATAGGGAGGCTGCAGAGGTAGCTTGTGCTTGCCTTACATGCAAAGAACCCTGCGCCCATTCCCAGCACCCATAAAGCAGGTGCATGACTGTAATTCCAGCAGAGGGTAGAGGCAGGAGAATCAGAAGTTCTACCTCATCCTCAGCTACATAGCAACTTTGAGGGCAGCCTAGGCTACACCAGACTGCTTTAAAAAAAAAAAAACTTAAGAAAATATATAATACAACCATCTAATACAGTACCTTGCAAAAACCATCATAAAACAAATGATGGCATTGAGTTTTTTCATTCTTACCCCACAACTACTCTCCCAGCCTTTAATCAGCACATGGTGCCAAGAAGAAGATGATAAACAATACTAACTACTACACTTTGGCAGATTCTTGGCTATAGCCAGTGTCACCAGGAGGACGAAACCCACAAATCTGACTTCTAGATACTTTTTTTTTTCTCATTAATAATGAACAGGTATCAAGAAGGAAATTTAATGTCAAAAGAAAAATTTGTAACCGATAATAAAGAATTCAACAGATGACAAAGATGTGTTCACAAAGCAAGTACCCAGAAATAAACTATAAGCCAAAATGTCTTTGAACTTAGTAAATCCCTTCCAGGTTAGGAATCTACTACACATCATTTTTGGACAAAGTACACATAGAATATAACCTTTTTTGGCTTATAGCACTCCTAAGGCACAGTTATCTATTAAAACTAGATCCAAAGTCTATGTCCTACCAAAGACATAAAGCTTTCCAAGTATACTTACAGAGTCATGAATGAATCAGAAGAGAATAAAAGCACCATGTGAACTTTAATACAATCACCAGTACTTGCTTGAGTGACAATGATTCCCATAGGAGTCGACAGTGGGCTTATGTTCGCCTGAGTTAGGCATGGTGAAATAAACCTGTAGTCCCTGAGCTCAGAATCATGAAGCAGAGGGTGATGATCTTGGGAACAGCCCAGACTATACAGAATGAGACCGTGTACAAAACAAAATAAAACAAAACACAGGATAGCTCAAAAAAGGCTATCTATATATTAAACCCATATAAAATATCTAATCACTTACTATATGCTTTCGTTTTTAAATGAAGTATGAAAGTCAGTAAGATTAGTGTCTTTAAGATAAGGAAGCATGAAAGAAATTATAAGCAAATCTAGGAGACAGGTATGGTGGCTACTTAGAAGACTGAGGTGAGAATATTGCAAGTTCAAGGCCAGCCTGAGCTCACAATTCCAAGCTGAAGTCCATCACAGCAGGGACATCAGAGTGGCAAGAGAACTGCTCACATCACAACCACAATCAGAAGCGGAAAGCATGGAGTTCATGCATGTCAGTGCTCAGTCCACAGAACATATTTTTGTTTTAGTTTTGTTTTGTTTATTTATTTATTTGCTTATTTACTTAATCTATTTTTTGAGACAGGATCTTGCTATAAGATAGCTCTGGCAGGCCTGGAAGTTACTAGAGATATCTGCTTACATCTGCTTCCATAAAGCTGGGATTAAAAGCATGTACCCATCATGCCCTGCTTTGACATTTTTTAAAACAAACAAACAAACAAACAAAACCATTCATACATTGGGTAGTGGGCAGCACAGAGGTCAGAGGACATCTTTACTGGAGAGTTGGTACTCTCCTTCCACCACACAGGTTCCAGAGTTCTAACTCAGGTCAGCAGGCTTGCTAGTACCCACGGAGCCACACCACTGGCTGCCTTTCTCCAATCTTTCACACAGCGTGGACGCGATGTCCAGGAACTGACACTACACGCACCTCTTCCCACATCTACTAAACAACTGAGAGAATCCCTCAGGTACTCTCAGAGCTTCATCTCCCAGGTGACCAAAAAACTGTTTTTCCTTTAATAAATTAATTAAAAGGTCTGGGGATGAAGGGGCTGGAGATGCCTCAGTAGTTAAGAGTACACAATGTTCTTACAGAGGACCCAATGTGGTTCTCTTCACCACATCAGGCAGCTCTCAATCGCCTGTAACTCCAGCTCCAAGGGCTCTAATTTACCAACCCTCTGGCACATGTGGGTACAGAGCCCACATATCCCAACACATAATTTAAAACTAAAAGAAAAATCTTTGAAAAACAAAAACAACAGGCGGTTATTAAAACTTGGTAGTAGAATGCTCACCTACTGTGTGCAAAGCCCCCATTTCAACCCTAGTTTTGGGGAAAGCAGTTATTGACGGCTGGAGAGATGGCTCGTTACTACTCTTCAAGAGGACACATGTTTGATTCCCAGCACCCATGTCAAGCAGCTCAAAGTCACCTGTAACTCCAACTTCTGAGGACCTAATGCCTTCCTCTGACCTCTGCAGCAGCACCAGCATATACAAACATAAATACACACACACACACACAGCCCAACACCACACACCACAATACACACACACACACACACACACACACACCCTACCCCCCACCCCACCCCCACATGCACGCAGGCACACATGCACACTTGCACACACGTACACTAATATTTTTTTAGGAAGTTATTATAAGGGCTGGGTGTGGTGACACATGCAGTGCTCAGCACTCAGAAGGTGGAGGTGGGCATCTCTGAGTTCCAGGCCAGCCTGAACTATGAAGCCAGTTCCAGACTAGCCAGGGCTACATAGTGAGATATAAAGACATTAGTTATAGAAGTTCTCTGCCAGTTTAAAATGATCATAATTATTTCATTTGTCATTAAAAACTGAGAAAACCCTGAGGAGCGAGGCGGGAGGACTGCTGCATGGTCAAGGTCAACCTTGGCTACATACAATAAGACCCTGTATCAAAAACATCACAAGAAGAAACAAAAATCTGATTAAAGATTCATATTATTATGCCAGATAATATATATGTAAATTCTTACATTCACATACAACATTGAATGTTCACTTTGCTTTATTACAAACTTGTTACTTAATATCTATTTATTTCTTTTCTTACCTCTTGTGTTAATTTTGGTATGGACCTCAAGCTGGGGATCACCTGAAACCATACAAGGCCACCAAGGATAGGTTCCCACTTTGGACCAAACAAGATCACCAACCTGGAACTTAACACCAGTGGACGCTTCTGTTGTTGGAACAGAAGACAGTATTGGCTGAACCTACAGGAAAAGGTCACAAAACTCCATCAGAAAAGAATGAAAGAGTGAAAGAAGAAGGAACCTATAGAAAAATGTCACAAAACTCCATCAGAAGAGAAAGAAAGAGGGGAGAGGTAGAAGAAGAAAAGAAGGATAAAAAGAAGGAGAAAAGAGGAAGGGAGGTGGGAAGGGGGAGGACTACATATAAATTACATTCTAAGCGCTCCCAGGGGCTGGGAAAATGGCTCAAGCACGAGGCGCTGAGTTAGAATCCTCAGAGCCCACGTCAGGCAGGTGAACCAGCGCCTATCTGTAACCCAGTGTTCCTGTGGAGGTGAGAGGTGGAGAAAAAACAGTCTCCAGAAGCTCATGGGCCAGTCAGCCTGGCAAACACGGGCAAACAACAAAGGAACCATTGCCCCAACAAGGTGGAAGGACACACAGGTCTGTCCTCTGACCTCCGAGCTGTGAGCCGCAGCATATACACACCCATATGCACATGAGCACACACGGAGTGCTTACAATGTGAAAATTATACTCTTGCCTGGTATCAGCTATCTATAGCTAGCAAAAAAGAATGAAAAAAATAGTAAGGCCATCCTCAGTACTGAAAGCAGGACCACTGGTTTCTGTTGCCAATAATGCATCCTGGGAGCTCAGTGAAAACAGAGGATCATGGTCTTAAAAGGACAATCACTCTTAGAAAACACCTAGTCCTAAAAGGTGCCCAGGGTTTTTCAGTGCACTCTGACATACAGATGGGCATGGCGTGGTAATGGCGGACCACTAACAATCAGCCGCCATGCTGTCATCTCTTTTTGTTCTCTGAAGATTTATTTATTTCACTCTAAGTCCATGAATATTTTTCCTGCATATGTGTGCTCAATACCTCTGGAGGTCAGAAGAATGTTGGATCCCCTGGAACTGAAGCCAGCATTCGAGTGCTGGGGACTGAACCTGGGTTCTCTGGGAGAGCAACCAGTGCTCACAATCACTAAGCCACCTCTCCAGCCCCATCACCTTCTGACACCATACCTGGTCACAGCATTCAACAAGCCACTCACCGGGACGGCCTCTTTGAGCACTGGCTCTTCTCGTGGCTTTTCTGGTGCAGTGTCCACCCTCTCATTTGGTCTCTAGGCAGAAAAATGTAGGGGACAGAATGAAGAGGCAATACACCTACGACAGGAAACTACGCATGGAAGACCGTGAAGGATGTGTGCTGACAGGACGATGCTTTACTGAGCGCATGGCGCCGCGGGCTAACGCCTGTCCACTCCACACTGCAGCTAGAACTCATTGCTTACTTTAGCACCTAAACAGCACTGTTCTAAGCAGACTGGCTTTTTCCTTTCTTAAAACTTTATTTCTTTTCCACCTCCCCGTACCTGGTACTCGGTCTGATGTGCGTGCAGAGGTCAGGGGGCAATATGGGAGTCGTTTCTCTCCTCCCACCTTTATGTAGGTTCCAGGCATTGAACACAGGTAGCCAGGCTTCCTCAAAAAGCACCTTTACTCAATGAGATCTTCTCAGCCATTTTCTTTTGTAATCAGACTGAAGGAAAAATAGGACACTGAAACAGCTCATAAGCTATAACCTGGAATTTTTCTGGAAAGTACTTTGGTAATGTATATGCCTTAAATTTTCAGAATTGTCCAGGAAATTTTCTAAAATTGTTTCTGAAAAGGCACTGAGAAGAAAAAACGTTAAGTGCGAAGATATGCAGTCCTGCTTCTAAAAACCACACCAGAAGACAACGTAACTGAAGCTAGAGATGGCTCAGCAGTGAAGAGCACCTGCCCTCTTAGAGTTCAGGTCCCAGCACCTATGCCTAGAGGCTGGCCACTGCCGCTAACTCCAGCTCCAAGGCCTCTGACCTCTGAAGGCACTCAGTGCACATGCCCAGAGAGACACAAACACACATAAGCATAGTTAGATACAATAATAAATCTTCCTTAAGATATAGCTATACAAAAATAAAACTGATAAATATAAAGGCAATATGTATGTATGTATGTGTGTATATATGTATGTATATATGCGCATTATGCATGTGAAATGAAAGCAGAAGATGGATCTTTGTCTGAAGGGACCAGCTAGACAGGGGTAGGGGTGTCAGAAAAGGGGGGTGGTTATGCAACTGTGAGGAATGACATATAAAAACGTCATAATGCAACCTATTATTTTGTACATTATTTAAAATATTAATTTAAAGAAATATAAAATGTCAAAGTACAAACTATTATATTACTTTTTTAATCATGAGCCTCAGAAATACATTCTTTTTAAAGCAAACTTTAGAAGTCTGGAGAGATGGCATTTGGCTAAAAGCACTGGCTGCTCTTGCAGAGGACCTGGGTTTGGTTCCCAAAAACAAAAACCTGGAGACTCACAAGTACCTACCACTCCAGTCTCAGGAGATGGGATGCCTTTTTCTGACTTCCAGAAGCACAAGGCATGCACATGGAACACAGACAGACATGCAGGCAAAACACTAACACACATAAAAAGTTAAATAAGCAATTTTTGAAGCAGTGAACTTGTGGCTAGCAGGATGGTCAAGGTACCAGCTGCCAAGCCTGAGAGCCCGGGTGCATCCCGGAACCACACTGTGGAGGGAGGACAGAGACTTCCCCTGACTCCCACTCATGCACTCAGTCATACACATGCATACCACAGCACAAGCAAACAAACAGATCATTTCAAAAGTAAATGTCTAAGTTGGGTCCGGTGCCACGGACTTGTAACACCAGATACTTGAGAGCTCAGGCAGGAGGATAGCTTGGGCTGAGGCCAGCCAGAGTAACAGAATTTTCCTCTTAAAAGAAAAACATGGGGATGAGGCAAGAAGTATAGAACTACCAAAAGCTGTACTCTACCCCTCCCCATATACACACATCCTAATATTGATAAATAAGATATTTTACAGGCAGGTAGGTGATACAGTTACAGCAAAGTGCTTGCCAGAGCATGTGTGAGGCACTGGGTCCATTTCCTACAAGCTCAAAGAAAACAAAGAATTTCTATAAGGCAATCTGGAACTAGCTACTGAAAGTCTAAAATATGTTTACTCTTTAATTCAATAATTAAATTCTAGGAATTAATCCTACAGAAACACAAAAAATATAAAAATAACAAATTTAACCAGAGAGATGGTAATTATAGTATTATTTCAGAGTAATCACAATCTATTAGTATCTTCAAACTTTTTATTAGAAAAACAAAAACAACAACAAAAAAAACGTGCATCTTCAAAAGACTTGATACAACATAAGACAAACATATAATAGTAAACATCTCCTTTGACAATGAGATTAAGGAAATGCTAAAAGAAAATCTCTACTTTTGTATTATTTGCATTTTCTGTATTTTTACTGGGAGACAAGAGCAGGCCACCCAGGCGGGGCTAATGATACTCTGCCTTAAAAAAAATTAATAATTTCTATAAAGGAAAAGGTTTGCTTGTTTACTTATTTACTTTAGTCTCTCTATGTAGCCCTAGCTGGCCTCGAACTCACAGAGATCCCCCTGCCTCTGTCTCCCAAGCACTGGGGTTAAAGGTGTATAGAAACACCACCCGACTCGATTGTTGGTAGTTCTTTCAGGCTATTTTAATACAATGTCAAAACCACTTATAAAGATTTGAAAATTTCAGTCATTTTCAAAGGAAAGAGGTGTCCAGAGAAAGAAAGTCCAAGATTTACTCTAAATTCCCTTATTCCATGCAAAAATGCCACATGTCACAGATGTGCTAACCTGGAAATAAAACAGAAAGCCAGCAGGCATTTAGAGATTTCTGGGCTCATAAGGTGAAGCCAGTCAACATGAAAACAGCATCATAGACCTAAGTAGAAAAAGCTGTACACCAGTTGTGCAAGCCCCAATACCAGCATTCAAGGCCAAGGGGAAGGTGAGCTGCAGCCATTCGAGAGCAGAGCTGCCTGGAATGCGCAGACAATATCTTAGGAGGAGGGAAGGGAAGAGTGACAGGCTTTCCTGGAGAAATGGCCAATAAGAGTTAAATGCAGGGCGAGAGAAATGGCTCCACGGTTAAAGGCACTTTTGCTTTTGCAGAGGACCTGGGTTCAGTTCCCAGCAACCACAGGATGGCAAAACACCTGTACCTTAACTCTAGTTCCAGACGACCTAACACCCTCTTCTAGATTTCTTGGGTGTTGTGTGCACATGGTTCAGACATACATGCAGGCAAAATATTCACATACAAAATAAAAATAAATAAATTTTTTTAAGTTAAAACCGGATATGGTGGGCACACAGCTTTCTGTAGACCAGCCTGATCTACATAATGAGTTAAAGAACAACCAGGGAGAGACTCTGTCTCAAAAAAAAAAATGAAGTCAAATGCTCAGAATCAAGAAGAATAAGGATCTAGAGAATGCCATCAGATAGCTTCTGAGTCTGGATCCCCTCCTCCGCCAATCGTGACAGACCAAGCAAGTTCGCACTTCCCGGTCCCACGGTCACTAAGCATGGAGAGCTGTGGCTGGGCTCCTCTCTACGTTCTACTCACCTTCATTTTACATCTGTGAAATTAGGAGTATATTCTGCTTTTAAATATTTGCAGTTGATCCCATATGGGAAGATCTATTTTCCAGGAAGAAATCACAGTAAAACTTCTTCTTTCTTTTTAATTATATGAAAAAAATTAATAAAAATAAGCAGAATTCCTCCCTGAACTAATAGCTCCATTTCTAGTTGCACTCTCAAATAGAAAGCAGGATCTCAGAAAGAGATCTACACCTACATCCATATCAATATCATTCCAAATAGCTGAAACATGGAATCAACACACATACAGTATAAATAAGTAAATACATAAGGAAGGAAAATATGCAAATGCTGGTAGAATGTAAGCTCCTAACAACATTAGCTAAATAATTCCCAAAGAGATAAGCAAAATCATACTCTCCAAAAGAACAAAACTACTAATGTTCACAGGCCAGCACAGCAGTTCTCAGAAACTAAGCTAAAAGCCAATTCAGATGTGAATTTTTGTGACTCTCCAAAGCCACGTATACCCATGTCTCTTCACAATGTCACGGTGTGGTTGGGAATGTTGCTCAGTGGCACAGCACGTGCCTGCCCTGTGCAAGGCTGGAGTAAAAGAAGTGCTACAGTGAGTATGTCTGCAGTGCACAACTAACTTCTATCCTCACTCATTTACTCAAAAGAGAGTCAATATGAGACACTATGGCAGCTAGTTCTATGTGGGGCATTTGTTAGGTGACATCAAGAACTCATGACGCGATCGGAGACATGGCTCAGTGGTTAAGAGCATTTGCTGCTCTCCCAGAGAACCCAGTTCAGTTCCCAACATCCACAGCAAGTGGCTCACAACAGCCTAACTCTGCAAGACCCAATTCCCAGCACTCACGTAGTGGCTCGGTACTGTTTGTAAGTCCAGTTCCAGAAGATCCAACGCCCTCTTCTGTGTCCATAGGTGGTACATAGACATACATGCAGACAACACACACACACACACACACACACACACACACACACCTGTGAGCAGACAGCTTGTGCGTTGCATTAACAGTCACACCTTCAAGTCTTAGGACAGTGCCTGACCTGATATTCAATCAACATGTGTTAAATGAATAAGAAAATGACAGAAACAATAGGGGCAAAACATGAAATACCACATGTGGGACTCATGATAACCTAGACTTACTGCAACCTTTATCCCAAGGGTGGGGTGGGGTGGGGGGGAAATCAATCACATTTGAGTCATACTAAATAGTAGAATCCAGCTATCCAAGAAATGTTCAATTAATAAGTAATCTTTCTTTCAACCAAAAACAATAAATTAACCTATTCAGATATATGAAATATAAAGGCAAATAAATGTCGCAAAATAAACATTTGTTTCTCCCTAAATGCATAGCTAGAAAACATCTGTAGTTTATATCATAAACTTTTCATTTGAGTTAGAACTGATCTACTATGTTCTTAGTATTATTATCTTATTGACATGAAATTCACAATCAAATCTCAGATATTAAAATAATCTACCAGAGCTGGTCATGCTGGCTCATGCCTTTGGATTAAAAAAAAAAACTAAAAAATAAGTTAATAACCAAAAAAAAAAAAATCCACCAGTATACATGGGCTTGATAAAAACTCCATTTGAAGACCTAACCAACATGTTTTAATAATGTGCCTTTACTGCAGTTTATTTTTGAGACAGGATCTCACTGTGTATCCCTGGGTGGCCTAGAACTGGCTACACAGATGAAGCTAGCCTGAACTCACCGAGTTCCCTCCAGCTGCCTGCATCTGCCTCCACTTCCTGAGTGCTAGAACTAAAGACGCAAGCCCCTCGCTCTGGCGGGAGCAGCCTCCTCCCTCTGCTTAGTTAGCAGCAAACACTTGGGAGCCACCTTAGATCTAAGCTCTATCAGCAAATCTGGCCTGATATAAAATCCCCTTTTCCTTTACCTTTTGCCTCCATCTTCCAAAACCAAGAGTTTGATATAAACAAGTAAAAATAATTGAGCCTCTCAAGTGGCAGAGGTAGGGTTTACAGAATGAGTTCTAGGACAGCCAGGGCTAAACAGAGAAACCCTGTGTTGGAAAGCACCCCAAAGGAGGTGGGAGGAGAGAAAAGGAAACAAGATTCTTGGTGTCAAAAAGTCTAAAGATACTTCTTCACTAATAATGCCTAACGTCTACTCATCAACTATCTGTTCATTGTATTTCCAGGCACCGTGCCAATGGCAAGAAAGAACTCACTAGAAATACTCATATTTGAAAAGAAAAACATAAGAAAGATTTCCAGCTTCTAGTAAACATGGAAGACTACAAAAGTGCCCGGAGCGCTCCACTCACATCCTGCCCCTCCGGCTCTAACTTGGGGACCTTGTGTGACTTGCGCTCTTCGGATCTCGATGACTCGTGTTTGTTGCTCTTTCTCCTCTTCTCCTTTCTGCTTTCGTGCTTTGACTTTGTGTGCTCACTTGCCTGTACTTCATTTAAAAGGTCCCCACAAAGGGAAGACTCAAACAATTCCCTGCCATTCTGGATAGTTTTGGTTATTTTTAGTTTAATCTCGGGTGAGCCTGTCTTCTTTGGAATCACAGTTTGTGGTACTGAAGGAGGAGGAGGAGGTGGCTGTGGAGGAGAAGGTTTTTCCAGAATTTCATGTGGTCTTGTGTTTGGGATTTCTGAATGGTAATAGTCAGTAGGGCTAAAGTTTCTAACTGCACCAAAACCGTTGGCTGACCCGTTGGGATACTGATTATATGGCGGGTATTTGGTTTGAGTTTCATACAAGCTGATTGATGGTGGGTAGCCATTTGTGAGCGGAGGAAGGTCTTCTGTTGTAGGTGGATATTGAAAACCTTGTTGCAAAGTAGCTTCGAAGGGTGTCGGGCCACCATCTTCAACAATGTCACTGTTGTTATCAAAGGCATCCTCCTGGCGGATGTTGGCCGAGTCAATGAGTTGAGGTGGTTGCTGAATTGTGTTTCCCATGATCCCTTGCATGAAAGAGAAAGAGAAATCCATTGTTCTGCTCCAGCATCCTTAACTTTCCCTTTCTCTCATCGAGCCTAAAATTGAAGAGAATTAAAAAGTATTAAAATTCTAATAGGCAAGAAGCCAACCAAGGATTATACAAGCACTTTATACCTAATTTTCACATTCAGATATGCAGACATTAAACCTACATAATTCTGACATAAAGCAAATAGCATCAGCTATGGAGCCCAGGCTGTCCTTAAACTGGGGTGCCTCCCGACTCATCCTCTCAGGGACTGAGATTATAGAAACACACCATCACACCCAGCAAAAGTCTTGCTTACTTCCATAACAACTTTAGCATGTATAAGTAATTTTCATACAAGTATACTTTATTCCTCCTCCCTCTTTTTTTTTTTTTTTTAAAGACAGGGTTTCTTTGTGTAGTTGTGGCTGACCTGGAACTAACTTGGAGGATCAGACTGGCCTTGAACTCACAGAGATCTGTCTGCCTCTGCCTCCCTAGTGCTGGGATTAAAGGTGTGCAACACCCCTGTGGCACTATACTATATCCTCTAAATGGTTATATAGTAAACTGTAGCATCACTTTAACAGATTCAACCAGTGTGTACTATAAATCAATTAGCTGCTTACAAGTTTTTTGTATACAAACATGTCTCCAGAAAAAAAACTTTTGAGACAGGGTACCACCATGTGGCCTAAACTACTGGGATTATAGGCATGTACTACTACATATACTCTCTTGAAGAACGTTCCCTTCAGCAGGGTACACTATCAGACGCCTGCCATTGCATGATTGAGGCAGTGGAGACAGACAAATCTTGAGTTGGAGGCCAAACTGAGTAATATATAAGGAGACCCTGTCTCAAAGAGAGAAAAAAAACAAACTATAAATCTGTGCATATATGTATTTATATGGGGCAGATTTTAAAACTTTTCATCTAGCTGCAAAATTGTTCTATTGGCCATACTCTATCAATTTATATAATTATATTACTAGTGTGTAAAGCTGTCTAATTTTCTATACTCTTGGCCATTATCTAGTTGTTTTTAAAGTGGCATTTATAACAGAATCATTTTTAAATGCACATGCTAGTATTTTACTCTTAAGATTCCAGTTTAATAAAGTCTGTATGGAACGGATTAAAGCATAAATATTTTAAGACCACATCCCAGCTAATTTTCATGTGAGTCCTTTGCTAGATCACTGTAGTTCATCACTGTATTTATTATACAATTATGCAATGTACTACAAGTATTTGAACATGCCCGCACTAGGTAATAATGTTCAATGTAGATACACATCTGCAATAAGACCACCTTGTCTTGTCAGAACCTGGGCAAGTTCACATCCAAGATAAAACATTAATGGATGGTTCATATACTATTTTCATATACAGAACAAACAGGTTTTATTACTATATTAACTCTAATAAGCTGATTTTAGATATTTAGAATATTGTGAAGGCTTTTGAGGCACACAGACTAGCTCAATTCTATGATTAACAGTGTCTACCATCTAGGTTTAAGTAGAATCTAGTACTTACCAAGCTCAAAACTGCAAATCAGAGAGGAAAACAAAACCTAACAATATACTTTTTGAGCCATATCTATCCACTCATACAGCTGTTGTTCATTCTACTGTGAGCAGACAAATAACCTGAGACATTTTAAAATTGCTAACAAATTAGTAAGAAGGCAAGTGTTACCAGTTGTGGTGGCACACATCTTTAACTTCAGTACTTAGGGAAGCAGAAGCAGACAGATCTCTGTGAGTTCAAGGCCAGCCTGATCTACACACCGAGTGCCAGGCCAACCAGAGCTATGAAAGAACATCTAAAAATTAAAATTAAAAAAACAAAACCAAAAACCATGTAGGACAACAAAATCTAATTCACAGAAGTGCTCTCCACTGATGCAAAGGGCAGCTCCTGACTGAATGCAGGCTCCCATGCCTCTAAAGCCCATTTCCTCCTCCAAGCTATCAGTTTCTAGAGTTCTTTTTGTTCAAGTGCTTTATTCCTGGACAACTGTCAAATTAGCAACTATTGTAATGACTAACTCTAATGTTTATACAGAGTTCAACATGAAATTCTCTCTCTAGCCTGTCCCCAGACATCATCCCTTGTAACAGATGGAGAAGTAGAGGCAGCGAGAATTAAGACGAGAAAACACAACTCTGTCAACTGACCGTTCAGCTTCAACTCAGCTGACTGCGCCCCAGTGAGCGCCCGCCATTCACTGACAGTGCTGAGAAGTGTAGGGTACGAGCAAGACAGAAACATTTCTGAAATGTGATCCTTGACAAAAACATATAGCTCACAGCAACAGACACAAGAGGATTCTCTTAGCTAGCACAGCTGTTAACCTGGACATACCCCAGAGTTATCTGAGGCTCACTGGGGGAGGCTCAATCAAACTGGCCTGTGGGTGTGTCTGTGGGCATTTTCTTGATTGATTGGCAACTGATACAGCAGGCCTAGCCCACTCTGGGCAGTACTATCCTGTGCAATTTAAGAAAGCTAGCTGTGCAGAAATGAGAAGCAAGTCAATAAGCAGCATTCCTCCATGGATCCTGCCTCTATATTCCTGCTCAACGGTTCCTCAAAGATGGATGAAACAAACCCTCCCCTCCCATGACCAAGTTGCTTTTAGTCATCACAATAACAAAAAAGCAATCTATAAAAGTGTGACTTCTAATTCTGTTACCACACATATAGCACCACATGGATAAAAATAAAAATAAAAACTTCATAGATACTTCCATTTAAAGGCATACTAAACAGTCACATCCAATAAGATGCAACCTGCATTTTTAGCTGTGGTCACTGTCATGATACAAACTTCCAAATGTCTCTCTCTCAAATCGGTCTTCCAAGCTTTCAGACACATGTATTTAGACTCAAGTTTCTATACTTTTCATTAATCAAAAGTTAATAACTTTGACATTTTTCCTATTTTCCCTTCTCTAGTCCTAACTACAAATAATTCTGGTTTAGTTTGAACTGAGAAGTGCCATAGCCACCCTGTAATTACCTGGGGAACTGTGGTGACAAGAGCATTTGTATCGTACTGAGGGTGAAAGGGGTCACACCCAAGGCTTTGTGCACCCTAAACATTCACAATAGTCCTGAGCTACATTCCTAGTACTGTAAGCAATTTTAAAAACTGTGTGTGTGCGTGCACCATGTGTCCATACATGTGATTCAAGTGCCCAAGGAGGTATCCAGATACCCTGGAACTGAAACCGCAGAGTCTGTGAGCTGTCCGATGGGTCCTCCACAAGAGCAGAAGTGTTCTGACCTCTCAGTCAGCTCTCCAGACCCTGATATGCATCCATATTTGATGTGCAAAACAACTCTGGAAGGCTGCCAAGGCAGATGTGCATTAGCTTCCCTGTTAGCTAACTACATGGAATTACTGGAGATGTGGATTTTCCCAGGGCCACAAGCTAATCAGTGTGGGCTTGAAGACTAAATTTTCTGATTGCTAATCTTGTATTCTTTCTCAATGTCTTTGCCATAGAGGCTGGTGACATGAGGACAACCATACTTTAACCTCAGGAGGAACGCCCTTGGGACTGAAGCAGGCCATTCCCTAACTCAACGTGCTTCTTCATCTTCGTTGTCAGGGCTCCACCCTTTCCATAACTTCCGGATTACAAAGCACAGACTCAGATTCTCTCAAGTCATAAAACTAGTTTGAACAAAGCCTACAGTTTCTTCTTATTTTGTCACATTTTGTTTTCTGAGACTAGCCTGGAACTTGCTATATAGCCTCAATCTAATCTCGGATATCCAACTGCCTCTGTCTCCCAAGTGCTAAAATTAAAGGTGCGTGTCACCACGCACCTTTTCTCCTTTTAAAATCTGATTTATTCTTTGATTTCTATACTAATTTCAAAACCTAAACCAGCCCTCAACACCTTATCCTACACTATGATAACTGATTTTCTAGATAGTTCTTTTGTTTTGTTTTGAATATATCCCAGGGAAGACCTGAACTTAACTCATGCCAATGTTCCTGCCTCAGCTTCCCAAATGCTGAGATTAAGGGCAATGGCCACCACATCTTGCTATCGAGATATGTCTTGAATCTAACGTCTTTCTTCACGGCAGTTAGAAAATAGTTCTTGAAATCAGACTTCTCTAAGTCTAATTGCAAACTTAGAGACAGCACAGCTTCATAATGCAGCAAATCTCTCCAGGCCTCTCCTCGGTTTCTATGACCTTGTCCTCTCTCAGTTCAAACTGCACGTGCATGAACCCATTTTTCTGAGCATCCACAGAGCCAAGCAGCTATAATTGTGGACTCACTATCACATTACACTTCCTTAACTCTACATGTGATTTGTTCTTAGTTGCCGGATGAAACAGAAAGTTCAGCTCCTCTCCCAAGGAGCCTTCCTGAACACACGTGCCTCCAATGTTCGTACTGTGGAGACGTCTCACTTCCCCCAGATACTCTACCTGGAATCTAAATGCCCATATGTGACACTCAGTTTTTAGTCTAACTAAATGTGTCCTTCCAAAAGGAACCACGTGTGTTAGCTGTCCAAGCAAGAAGCCTGAGGATCATGGGACATCATGAGTTTTATTTCCGACATATGTAACTCCAATTGTCCGTGCCGTCACATCTCCTCTTGATGACCTCCCAGCTTTCTTATTCCACAGCTGCCATTATGGTTCATGTGAAATTGCACCCTCCCACCACCACCATAATCATGTGTTTAAATCCTTGGCTCTCTCCAGGTGGCCTTGTTTTGATATGTTGTGTGATTTTTGGAAGTGGAGAATGAATGTCTCATCTCATCTAGTCTCTTCTCCCCCCCCCCCCCGTCCTCCCCTGATCCTCCCCACTTCCCTCTCCCTCTACTCCCTATTGGAGGCATGTAATAAGCAGCTGCTGCACGCTCTCCCCACCATGAACAGAAGCTGCCCCCCCTTCCCTTCTCCACCATAAATGAATACACCCCCTTTCAAACTACAAGTCAAAACGAACCTTCCTTCACATCAGGCATGTGGTCACAGAGACAAGAAAAGTAATTAACACAGACACCTCCTAACCTCATTCTGCTTCTTCATAGTCTATTTTTCCTTATAGCATCTAGTCACCTCTAAAAAGAAACTCCAATCGTTCAACTTATTCCCCTCAAAATCCTTTAACACAACAAGAAAAATGAACTAACTACTACAATCATCACTGAAGACCATCAGAAATGTCACACTGGCCGGGCGGTGGTGGTGCACGCCTTTAATCCTAGCACTTGGGAGGCAGAGGCAGGTGGATTTCTGAGTTCGAGGCCAGCCTGGTCTACAGAGTGAGTTCCAGGACAGCTAGGACTATGCAGAGAAACCCTGTCTCAAAAAACCAAAAAAAGAAAAAAAAAAAAAAAGAAATGTCACACTGAAGGCTGTGGGTGTGGCTCAGCTCCTACGGCACATGCCTAGTATGCACAAGGTTCGGCTTCTATCTACACATCACGGTGCAATGGGAAAGAGACGACGGTACTTTATTCTGCTTTGTGTGTGTGTGTGTGTGTGTGTGGTTTTGTTGTGGTTATGGACCAGGCTGGCCTCCAACTCACAAAGATCTACCTGACTCTGCCTCCCAAGTGCTGGGATTAAAGGATGCTTCCCACACCTGCCATGGTTTTGCTGTTGCTTCCTTTGGTATTAATACCACACAGGACACGAAGCCCCGGCAGCTACCAAGACTCCCTACGGCTGCACTCACTGGCTTCTCTTTGGTGTTTCATGTGTGCCATGATTATTCTTGGCACACTCTGGGGCTATAGAAAGTTGTCAGGCACCATGTGGGTGCTGAGAACCGACCCTGGGTCCTCTGGAAAAGCAACCAGTGTTCTTAACAAATGAGCCAACAATGATCCAGCCCCACTCCACTCGAGTTTAAGGCCAGCATGTTCTTTCTACAAAGGGAGTCCAGGACAGCTAGGGCTATACACAAAGAAACTCTGTCTCAAAAAACAAACAAACGAAAAACAACAGAACAAAAATCATTAAGAAGCAACGGGATTTTACATTACAAGCAAGGAGAACATATTTTCAAAGTGTAGCTAACAAAGGGCTTTATCTCAAGAAGTAGTTCTAGGTTTGTTTGGTGTGCTTGAGAGAAATGAACTTCACATTGTTGTACATATAGGCTTGTCTCCAATTCATATGTGGGTGTGGCCCTCCGCCTCCCAAATGCTAGGACTCCAGGCCTGTGCCACCATGACTAGGATCAGTTTCATACTACTCTAAGACATAGAGGTTCAGCTAAAGGTTTTTCAACTTAAACAACAGTTAAGACAAGTTAACAGTTAACAAAGTCACACTAGATTAATTTTTAAATAAAAATAGAAAACAGTATATAATGGAGATTGTCTTACTTTTCTATTATTTGACAAACACCACAACCAAGACGACTTATTTAAAAAAAAAAAAAAGTCATTTAACTGGTCGAAGTCATTATGAGTCATTATGGCTCACAGGGTAGAGTCCATTATGGTGGCAACAGGAACAGCTGAGACCTAACTAGATCCACAAGCAGCAGGCAGAAAGAGTAGCTTGGAGCCTTTTGAAAACTCAGAGCCTAGTGACAAGTCTCCTTCAATAAGGTCACACCCCCTTGTCATTTCCAAACAGTTCCAACAATCAAGGAGCAAAAATTTAAATGTACAAGACTTATTTGGGGGTGGGGGGAGATACTCGGGATCTTATTCAAATCACCAGAGACAAGACAGCTACTACGTCTTTAAACAAGTCACCAGTAAACACTGCCCACAGTGAGGTGGACACCCGTGATTGCGTGGCTCAGAATGTGATAAGCCAGCATAGCAAAAGCTCTCAAGAATTCTTTCCAAGGCGAAGAAGACAAATCTAAGAAAGAAATGACACATGGAGCCTACAAGATGGCTCAGCCAGTAAAGGTACTAGTTCTGTATGCCTAACAACCTGAGTTTGACCCCCAGAATCCACATAAAGGTGAAGGAAAAAACTGACCCCACCTACTTTTCTCCTGATCTCCAAACCTCTAAGTATACATACATGCATGTGAAGGTAACATCTACAGAGATATATAGAGATAGAAATAGGGAGATGATAGATGGATGTATGGATGGACAGATAGGTAACAGATAAACAGAGATGATAGATGGATGCAGAGAGAGAGAGGAGAGAGAGAGAGAGAGAGAGAGAGAGAGAGAGAGAGAGAGAGAGAGAGAGAGAGAGAGAGAGAGAGAGAATGAATATCTGAGTCCACTGTGCTGCTTTCATGTACTTGATTTCAAGGTTTTGGGTTTTTTATTTTGTTTGGTTTGTTGTTGTTGTTTTTGCATTAGATAACCAAATAAGTGTTCATCTCTGGAGAGAATAATTCTCCTCTTAGAGTCAGTCTTTGCCTGTAGGTAGTTTCTAAGGTAGGACCCTTCCTGTCAGTACGGTCTTGCTTAGGTCTTGTTTAGGCAGTCATATTGCTGTGTCATTGTGGTTGCAGCTTGTCATTTCTAGAAGAAACAATCTTTTTGGTTTGTAATTTTGTTTGTGGTGCTGGGGTTGAACATACAGCCTTATGTTATGCATGCTATATAACTCCTCTATCTATCCCTCCAGCTGCAGCTAGTAACTTTTAGAAGTACAGTAACACTAACCTAACCTACATGAGAACTCCTTCTCCTTAAGAAGGCAAACTGGATATGAGATGTATTACTAATCATGATATGGCAGAGTAGAGTAGAGGAGGACAGGGTCTGTCACCTGTAAAGACACCATGAGTGGGTTTATATTTGACCCACAGGCAGGGAACTAGCTTTAAGTTGCTTCTATCCAGGGCCTTAATCACGTGTTCCTTATTCTGCAGTTTGGTGTGGATGGACAGGATGACCTGGCCATTGTGCCCTGGGGCTCCCCCAAAGGCATCACACGTACCTGTCTGGAGCTTAGTCTAATGACAACACTGAGATCAGACACAGGAACAGCTGCCAGGAAACTGTCCCCAGGATCCCTTAGGGCAGCCCATTCAGCAACAAACATGCTCTGCTCTCGAGGACACTGCTGTTTGTGGTCACTGCATACCAGGCCCCATCAAGAAAGGGACCTACTCAGCTTAACTGACTGCAGATTCCTCCTCCTCCCCCTCTTCCTTCTCCTCCTGTCCGCCCTCTGGCCCCCCCTCTCCCCCCCCCCCCGCTTTCAATTCAAGGCAGGGTTCCATTGTGTAGTCCTGGTTGGCCTGTAATACATTATGTACATCAAACTACTCTTGAACTCATCAGAGATCCACTTGCTTCTGCCTCCAGAGTGCTGAAATTAAAGGCTGATGCCACAATACACAGCCCTCCTTTCTAAAAGTTTTAAACTTCTTAATGTAAAAATTAGGAAAACAGCTTGAGTTTTACATTTTTATTTTGTATGTACACATGGAAGGTCAGAGGACAACTTTCAGGGGTTGGCTCCCTCCTTCCTCTGTGTGGGTCCCACGGATCAAACTCACGTCAAGCTCGGTAATCAGGGCCTTTTCCTGCTGAGCCATCCTGGCAGTCCTGAGCCAGTTCAGCTTTATTTTGGTTAGACAGGGTAACACTGTGTAGGTCTGGCTGGACATAACTCACTGAAATCCACCTGTCTCTGCCTCCCTGGTGTTAGGGTTAAAAGCATGTGCCACTATACCCAGGATATTATTCTACAGTGGTTTTTGTGCACGGACGAGGCAGGCAGCAGTCCGTCCACAGCAGGCGTATGGACCGATGCCAGGATTAGCACCTCACGAATGAGGGCCCATTTCTGTGTGGGCTGACACACTGCTGAGCTCACTGCCCAGCTAGCAGGCCAGCTCTGGGTCTATGAATTTAGAATGCTTTCTCCATATCCCTAAGCCTTTAGTTTCGTTTATCTTTAGTTCCCTTTTCTAGAACCTGTGTCTACCTTACTCAGGGTTGCAGGAAAACTTAACACTTAATCCACAGGCAACACTTAGAACAGTGCCTGGTGCAGTTAGCCTTCAGTACCTCGTCACTATTATTTGGTACAATACTGTATACAAAAGAAGTAAGCAGTGTGAACAGAAGGGAACCAAGAATCACGCTGTATTGCCACTGCTGTCAGAAAGACATTTGAGGAAGAAACCATGTGACGGGAGGAAGCGCTGAAACCATGAAAGGCAGGCTGGGAACTGAGGGAGTTTTTCATCCTCTACATTAAAATCCCCTGTACAGATAATTTAAAATTCTGACATCTTTGTGTCCTAAATAAAACCCAGATAAAGACAGTACACCTAGGATGGGGCTGTATCCTGGCGGTAGAGTACTCACCTGGTATGTACAAAACCATGGGTTTGATCTCAACACTCTTAAGTGTTTGTGTGAATCTGTGTATACATATGTGTATATGTATGTGTGTGTGTATATATATGTATATGCAAACAAATAAATCCTAATTTTTAACTACTAAACATAATAATAATATATTGACATAAATAATTAATAATATCAGGGATGAGATAATATTGGAGATGGTTCAGTAGTTTAGAGCACTTGTTACTCTTTGCAGAGGACCCCAATTTGTTTTCCAAGACCCATATGGTGACTCACAACCAACCACCTATAACTCTAGTTGTAGGGGATCCAATGCCTTCGTCTGACCTCTATGGGCACCAGGCACACAGGTAGTCTCCATTATGTACATGCAGGCAAAACATTTAGACACACAAAGTAAATGTTTTTAAAGTTTAAAAAATACTATCAGTTGAGCATGGTGGCACATGTCTCTAATCCCAGCACTTGGGAGGCAGAGGCAAGTTGATCTGTGAGTTTGAGGCCAGCCTGGTCTACAAAGGGAGTCCAGGATACCCAGGGCTATTAGACAGAGAAGCCTTGTCTCAAACAACAACAACAAACCAAACAAAGAAATAATATCACCAATAGTTAACGTTTAGCAGTTTACTATATATCAATCAATATTGCCCTAAATGTTTTATATTCGTCACAATATTTAAGTCCTTCCCCAAATATTTCTCTATAAAAATACCATTATCCACACTTTACAAATGAAATGCCAAGACCATAGTCCCACAAACAGTGAAGTTTTCAAATATATGCTTTGATCAACAACATCTGCTCTTAAAAAGTAATTTTATTTCCCAATTCCTAAATACATGAATTAAAAAACAAAACAACAACAACAAAACAACAACAAGAAGAAAGAAAGCACTCCACAAACTGCACACACACGCACCCTTCTTAGAGTTAACAGTTTGGTGGGAGACTAAACAATCACATCATTTCACCTAGGTTTCTTTTAAGATTGGGTCTTACACAGCTCAAGCTGACCTTGAACATGCTCTGCAGTCAAGAAAAACCATAGACTTCCAATCCTCCTGCCTCTCACCATACCCAAATTTTATGCTGAGTTGGTGGGTACAAACCTGTGCCTTGTGTTTGCTAAGTAAGTACTCTAAGGGACCTACATCCCTAACCCTGTAATCCGTACTTTTACATAGATAAATACAGTATTTTTTGAAAGATGGCAAGGTTCTGGAAAGATAGTGCAGTCAGTAAAGGGCTTGCTGGGCAAACATGAGACCCGAATCTGAGTCCAAAGACCCATATAAGAAGCCGAGCACAGGGGCACACTAGGGAGAATACAGATAGACACTGAGGTCTCGCTGGCCCCCAAACCTAGCCAAGTTCATGAGCCCCATGCTCTATGGGACACACCTGCTTCGTTTTTTGTTTTTTGGGTTTTTTTTTTAGAGTAGGGCCATTGAGAATGACACTAATTGTTGACCTCTGGCCTTCACATGCACATGCAATGAACAAACACACACACGCACACAAACATACATGCACTCCCATTGGAGATAAACTTGATGAGTGCTTTTTAAATTTCTGTTGCAGCTGTCCATACAGCTTCAGAGCAGTAGGGAAAAAGAGGGAAAAAAAGAAAGGAAGAGAAAGAAAGAGAAAGGAAGGAAGGGGGGAGGGGAAAGAGAAGGGAGAGGAGGGGAAGGGAAGGAGAGAGGAAAGAAAGTTGAAAATTATCAACTAAAGTTGTAAACTCTTATTTTTCTCCCAATTTGTTTATGGGAAGGGTAACAATTTAAAAGGTATATCAAGCCAGGGATGGTAGGTCACATCTTTTTAAAAAAAGATTTATTTATTATTTATTATATGTAAATACACTGTAGCTGTCTTCAGACACCCCCAGAAGAGGACGTCAGATCTCATTACAGATGGTTGTGAGCCACCATGTGGTTGCTGGGATTTGAACTCAGGACTTTCAGAAGAGCAGCCAGTGCTCTTAACCACTGAGCCATCTCTCCAGCCCCAGGTCACATCTTTAATCTCAGCACTCAGGGTGCAGAGGCAGATGGATCCCTCTGAGTTTCAGGCCAGCTTGGTCTACACAGCAAATTCCAAGACAGCCGGAGCTACATAGTAAGACCCTGTCTCACAAAAGAAGGGGAAAAAAAGAAGCAGAAAGAAAGAGGATCAGATTCTTAAGTCAAACCATAGAGAGACAGAAAAAGAAAGTAACCATATTATGTATTTTAAATGAACAGCTTTAAGATAAAAATACCAACTAAGCATTAAGCATTAACATGCTAAATGCATAGTTAAGACAACTAATGAATCAACAGAATGAACAATCTTCTTTTGTAGAGCGTACATTTGCTGGGCTCTACCTTACAGACTTACATGCTAGATCATATACATACTCACTTATTTCAATGTCAACCTCTCGTCTTTATATTTGATTGTACTTCAAAAGTCCTTCTACTGATCACTAGTAAGGCCTTTCTTAGGCTTCTCACTACCTAGAAAAGATCTGAATACGGTGATGGACCCTCCAGGCAAGGTCTACCTTTCCTTGGCTACTCTGAGGGCTCTCTGCTCTAGCATGGGAACACTAGGATTGCAGTTCTCATACCTCTGCATCCTAACTAACATCAGCTCCTACATGCAGTGAGCCCTTTAAACAACTCTTTTCCTCTTATCGCTACCCACCCCTTCAGTTCAGACAGTGTCTCCAAAGAAACAGCTACTGAAGCTGAGTTTTAGTCTGAGTAATTCTCCTGCGTTCCTGCGCATGCCTCTTAGAATGGACGCTGAACTATCTGTTTATGTGAATTTTGTTTTCTTAAGATTTGTGTATTTTGGGGTCTGGTGAAATGACTCGGTGGCTAAGAGCACTGGCTACTCTTCCAGAGGATCCTGACTGGATTCCTAGTGCCTGACACACATGTGGTATGCAGACACAGATGCAGACAAACATCCATCACACAACAGAAAAATATTTATTTAACACTTATTAAATATTTATTTTTTAACTGTGTGTGTGTGCGTGCACACGCACACTCACCATGTGTGGTAGAGGTGTTTGAGGAGGCCAAAGAATCCCCTGGAACTGGAGGTCCAGGTAATTGTAAGCTGCCTAATGTGTGTCCTGAGAATCAAACTCAGGTCCTCTAGAAGAGTAGTACATACTATGAGCCACTGACCTTTCTCCGCAGCCCTGTTCACTTTTATTTTATGTGTATGAATGCTTTGCTTGCACGTGTGCCTGTGTACCACATGCATGCAGTGCTCAAAGAGGCCAGAAGAGGGCATCAAATCTCTGGAGCCAGAGTGAAAGACAATTGTGGAGCCAAGTGGATTCTGGGAAATGAACCAGGGACCTCTACAGGCAGAGTTTGGTCCCGGCATCCATATGGTGCTTTGTGACCCTCCTCAACTCCAGTTCCATGAGATCCTAAAACCCTCTTCTGACTTCCTTGGGCACCAGGCACATACATGGTGCACATACATATATGTAGACAAAACATTCATACATATAAAATAAACCTAAAAAGAAATTTTTTAAAAAGTTGTTGAAGGCCTTTCCATGAATCTGACTAACAGCTGCTTACCTTGCCGTCACTGAGATTCCTTTTAGTCTGATCAAAGGAAGTTCCCTAAGTTTTTTTAAAATTTTACTTTTAAAGACTTATTTATGTATATGAGTACAATGTAGCTGTCTTCAGACACACCAGAAGGGGGCACAGAATCCCTTTACACATGGTTGTGAGCCACCATGTGGTTGCTGGGAATTGAACTCAGGACCTCTGGAAGAGCAGTCAGTGTTCTTACCCGCTGAGCCATCTCTCTAGCCCAAGTTCCCTAAATTTTAAGTCCTCTTATACGGTATAAAAAGGTTACAGGGAGATGTTAATATAAAACCATTATATAAACACATCTACTTAAAGCCCTGTTATTAGTACTACAGAACTGAAACTAAAAGCATAGTTTCCATGATCAGTCAATGGAATCACCAAGAGCATCAGAGCTACTCCAGCAAATATAATCCAGTGTATTTGAAATAACCACATTATATCTGACTATAACACATTCTCTACACTGGCCAGAACAGGCCCTGTATTTTATCAGGAAAAACAAAGATTCAAGATGTTTCTTCATATGAACCATTTCACTGAGCATTTCTCCACATTTATGATAAATTTAGTCATAATGTCTTCCCATAGCAACAAGAATGGAATGTATGCAGTTTATGGAAAGGAACCTACTATGCTGATTCTCAAAAACCAGGCAATTTTATTGTCTGGCCACCACTATGGCAAAAATAAAAAGCAACTAAAAAGACATTTAACCTTGAACAAGTGGACAGTCACCTTTAAAAAGACAGTGCAAATCTCTGAAGCACACAGAGCTGCCATCCTTTCGGGGTTCCGTGTTCAGTCTCTGTATAGATTGATCAGTGTGAATCCTGAACTCTAAATTACAAATGTTGAAGCTAGGTGTAGTGACCCTCGCCTTTAATCCCACCACTGGGGGTTGGGGGGAGGCAGAAGCTGGCAGATCTCTGAGTTCAAGGTCAGCCTGGTCTATAGAATGAGTTTCAGGGAAGCCAGGGTTACACAGAGAAACTGTCTTGAAAAACCAGTATAATAATGATAATAATAATAATAATAATACAACTTTTGTATTCCCCACTTTGATTTCATAATCTAAAATTAACTTTTAGAAATGTAACGGATCTGCATTTAGAATAACGGAAGTGTGCTATTTTGCTTTATACCTATTTTAAAACTGGAAGCCACTCAGCAGCTAATAAATAAGAACAGAAGGGAAAGTTCTATTGGTCCAAATTACAATAAAAGCTAACATTCCTCTTCTACATCTCATATGGTCTTTTGGTTTCTAGTTCTGTTTCATCTTGATCCAGGGTCTCTGCCCTGGAACTGAGATCCTCCTGCCTCAGCCTCCCCAGTGCAAGGCTCTTGTGGGTTGTTTCTATTCACAGTTTAACATATTGCCATTGAGTTATAAATGGTGATGGAGCTCTTAGAAAAAATAACAAAACCCCACAGGGTTCTAAGAACCTGACTACACCTCTGCAGCACCAAGAAGGAAATGAATAATAATGTTTACCTTCACAAAAAGCAGCTAGAATTGATAAGCATCTCATCTGTTTCCCAGAGATGAAAAGACAATACCGGAATTTGGCACAGTAACTTCAATAGCAGACCAATCTTTCAAACAAAATAGATCCTCCTTGAAAATTTTTTGTGGGTAACTACAAACAAATTTTCAAGTGGCAGTGGCTGTTCTATTTGTCTGCCGATCACCCCGCTCCAAGAGAGCAAACACTAGATTACAAGATTTACTATTTTGCCAACAAACAAAATGCATTGCTTTCAGTGACATTTTATATATACATACACAAAACTCTGGGTAGAAGTATCAAATTTCTGACTACAACTTGGGTATTTTCTCTCAATGTGTGAAACCTGAGGTACTGCAACACACATTCAGACCATTATATAATAGCATTATCTCTCCAGACACTTTACATTTTTTTTTTTAAGTTTTCCTGTGGCTTTTTTAAAGACAATTTGAGATTTCAAAGTTTATGGTTTGAAAGGAACTTCTACCAAGCCAGATTTAGTGGCACAGACTTTTATCCCAGCACTTGGGAGGAGGCAGATGGATCTCTCTACAGAGTGAGTTCCAAGACAGCCAGAGCTACATCTTGGGGGGAGGGGGGGACAAGGAGGAAGGGAGGGAGGGAGGAAGGGGAGGGAAGAACAGAGAGAGGGGGGGAGAGAGAAGGGGGGGAAGAGAGAGAGAGGGAGGGAGGGAGGGAGCGGGGGGGGGGAGGAGGAGGGCCGAATGAACAAGTGCCTATCACTTTGGCTGAGGCTAAATGAAAATTGAAGGCTCTGACTTAGAGGAAACTTTCCCTGAATGGCTTTCCAGCAGTCATAGTAATAAAACAGTATTATCCCACAAAGGCACCACTACCTTTTCCTGTGAGACCTAACATTCTCTATTAGTAACCTTATCTGTGGATCTTCACTAAAGGTACTTTCCAAGGTAGCCTTTCAAAAAAAAAAAATCTAAGCTGATGACTAATTTCTGAGTTTAAGTGGAAAACCCACTTGATTAAAAAAATAAACAATTAAAACTTAACAAAAGTAGGGGGCTGGGGAGATGGCTCAGCAGTCAAGAGCACCGACTGCTCTTCCAGAGGTCCTGAGTTTCCAGCAACCACATGGTGGCTCACAACCATCTGTAATGGGGTCTGATGCCCTCTTCTGGTGTGTCTGAAGAGAGCAATGTATACATACAATAAATTTTTAAAAAATTAACAAAAATAACAGCTGGGTTGGAAAGATGGTTCTGTGGAGTCTAACCACCTGAGCTCATCCAGATTGGGGGAGAGAGCGGATTCCTGCGAGGTATTCACTTTATATTTTCATGTGGCTTTACTCACTTTTCAAAGATGTAAACCATGTGTAGTTACTGAAGTTCCCAGGATTCCTGATTCTAGCACAAGTTTTCCTTTCAGCTCAGCCTCAGGTAGCTGGACCACAGCTCAAGGCCTCAGATTTTGAAAGAGTTTTTTTTTTTTTTTTTAAGTTTTATTTTACGTGTAATGGGAACTGGGGCCTCTTGAGTGATGCTCTGGATACAGAAATGATGGTTGTACAAGATGTAAATATACTAAAAGTACCCACACACACACACTGTACACTTTGAAAGAGAATTTTTAGCCAGGTGTGACAGTGCATGCTTTAGAAGAAGAAGTCTGGGAAAGACTGGAGAGGCAGATAGGAAGATCTCTATGAGTTCAAAGCCAGCCTGGTCTACATGGCAAGTTCTAGGCTAACTACAGCTCTATAATGAGACCCTGTCTAAAATAAAAATTAATTTAAATTTAAAAAGCATGAGTTTTAATAAGCATGAATTATGTCTCAAAAAAACTCCCACACTAGATAATTTTTCTTTAAAAAAACTAAGTATGTACATTTCACAATAAAATTTATATTATCCATCCAAAGAATTGCTGGTTTCAATGTACATGGTAAATGTGCTTAAAACAAAACGTTTTACACTTATCATAGAGGTCCAGTAATTAAAAGGTGAAGTAGCAGAAAGGGATAGAACAAAACTAAATCTGAACATGTCACAGAGCCTGCCTGCACACAAGTGACAGGATGGATGCAGGCCAGCAGAGCAAGGGACAGCCAGGTTAGAAAGGGGAGGAAACAACTGCTCACCATGCAGATGAAGACAGGCAGCACAGAGCTGGCAACGGGGACACAGTTAGTCCCACACTCAGGAGGCAGAGGCAAGAGGATATCTGTAAGTTCGAGGCCAGCCTTGTCCACACAAGAAGCTCTAGGACAGTCAAGACTACACAAAGAGACCCTATCTCAATGAATGAATGAATGAATAAATAAATAAATGGTGACATCACACCATACAGATAAAGGATACACCATGTAGATGACAGAGCTATTATAAAAGGTAAGACAAAGGCTGGAAAGTTGGTGATTAAGGGCACTTGATGTGAAAGGCCCAGGTTCGATTCCCATTGCTCATTACTTCCTTGGGCACCCAACACCCATGTGGTGCCTAGATGCATAAGCAGGTGAAATACATATAAAACAATAAAATAAATTTTAAAAACTTGTAAAAGGTAAAACAAGAATATTTAGGAAAAGCAAACTCACAACAGAAGATCTTTATTAGTGAGGATCGGAGATCTTTATTAATGAGAATTGCAAAAGATTCCCGTTTCTGATTTTTATTGTACTTCTTTGTTTGTTTGGTTGGATAGGGTCTCACTATGTAGCCTGACTGGCTTGAACTCCCTATGTAGACCAAGCTGGTCTTGAACTCACAGACATCCACCTACCTCTGTCTCCGGAGCTTGAGTACTAACAGACTGCTGTTCATTATGTAGGCATTATTAAGAACCCCCGTGGGGAGCTGGAGAGATGGCTCAGTGGTTAAGAGCACACACTGCTCTTCCAGAGGACCTGAGTTCAATTCCCAGCAACCACATGGTGGCTCACAGCCATGTGTGATGGGATCCAGTGCCCTCTTCTGGTGTGTCATAGCACTTTATGGAGGCTTACGATCGAGGCCAGAGGAGCATGGTGGTCGTCTACACAGCTAGTTCAGGCCAGCCAGCATTACATAGTAAGATACTGTCCCAAAGAAATAAAAACCAAAGAGTGTAAGACAAATGACTACTTGAATCAGTCTGAGTTTTTTAAATGTGTGACAGTGAAGTCCACAAGTGAGAAGACAAGCTACAGTCAACTAGAACATGTTTCCTAACTCGTGTCCCTGTTTCCAGCATTACCCATCTCTGACCATGCTTTACAGAACAAACAGTAAACAAAAAGACACGTGTGGCTTGACTAAGAAATGTTCCCAAAGGCACTTGTATCTGAACACTTGCCCCCAGTTGGTGGGGTGGCATCAGGGAAGGGTGCAGCACCTCAGGACAGAAGCACTGCTAGAGAGAGGGCTCTGAGGATTAGAGCCTTGGCCCACTTCCTGCTTGCCCTCTGTTTCCTGTTTGGGGATATGTGATCAACCAAACCAGCTTCCCAGTTTTTTCTCCATGCTTCCTTCCCCAGTCACTATGGACATCTAGCCCTCTGGAACTAAGTCAAAATAAACTCCTCCATAACTTACCTTTGGTCATAGTATTTTATCACAGAAAAAAAAAAATGTAACTTAGGGCTGGAAAGATGTGGCTCAGAGGTTAAAAGCATTTGTCGCTCTTGCAAAGGACCTAGAGCTGGGCTCCCAGTGTCCACATGGCAGCTCACAACCATAGCTCCTGTTTCAGGGGATCAAATACCCTCTTCTGACCTCTGTGCAAACAAGGTATACACATTGCACACATACAAACATGCAGGCAAAACATACATATCTCAATAAACAAACAAACAAAGCAGTATTTAACCTTAATAAGCTTTTCTATGCCTCAGAACAAATCAAAAAAGTTGAAGCCCCTGATATTGTGGTACCTGCCTATATAGTCAGAGACCTTCAGGTCTCCCATTTTGCCCTCCACCATGTTACCATTTTCTCTCAACCACCACTCAGTCTTATGATTCTATTCAGGTGTTAACATAGTCTAAGTGGCCTTAAAATGCCACGTCACATGAGCTCTAAAGCCAGGTCAAGGACCCCCTCCACTCACAGAGCATTCTACTTACATTTACATTCCACCACAACACTAAATACCTAGTATAGAACTACTACTATGTCATAAAGAAAGGAGCTTGTGTTTGTGTGTGTGCGCGTGTATACGTGTGTAGAACAGTAGAATACTTGACTCCATCAATTCTGAGTACCAGCTGCTATCAATTACCCTTTGTAGTCCGAGAAGGTCCAGGCAAGGCTCATGCCAGCTCCACCTTCCTTCCCATTCTGTTGCTGCCATAATAGGAAAGAAACCAAATGTTACAACCCAACGACCCCACCCAGCCCCAATCTATTCAGATTTCTCTAATAGCACAAGTGTTTACTGTTAGACAATGAGCTAAGTCTAACAGTAGAGGGGTGAAGACTCAGGCAAGGCCCCATAATCCTAGAGCCTACAATATTAGGGAGAACGGCAATACAGGGAAACACTGGGGGCAGAGCTCCCAGAGCAGTCCTGGTAAGAGTGTAGCACTTCCTGTGAAGTGCCTGCATTATGTCAAGTCCTGAGCACTAGAGATAAAAGATAAACAAGACAGATTCAATCCCTCCTGGAAGAAAATATCCAGGCTAAGACAGTGAAATGTAGGATACCAGACATGTCCAGGCTGAGAAGAGCCAAACGGGTCTCTGAAAGCTGACGGTAGATAGCACTTCAAAGAATTTCAGTTAAGAACTTTCAGAGCTCCTCAGTATTATAAATACAATGTTGGTTTTTGAAATGTTTTTTTCTTGAAATGCTGTGAAATCGAATTAGATGCATTTAATGAAAACACACCACATAACTGGGGATGGAAGGACAGGTACCAGAAACTAAGGGGAGAATGAAGAATGTATTAAGAACACTGAAATAAATTCTCTTTGAAGACCCACAGCTAACTGCAGTACCTGGCACAATACCAATAAATTAATTCTGATAGAAAAAATACTAGGGGACACAGGACTGGGTTAACCATTCCAAATATGTGTAAGTGTTACTGAGATACCACCAGAGGTCTGTAACAGTAATCGGAACCGATGCTACAGATTTGCTATGTGCGCTTGTGTTGAGCTGTTTTCCTACACTACTCTACCTTTTTTGAGACAGGGTCTCTCATTGACCCTGGCTGGCCAATGAGCTACAAGGAATCCTACCTGTCTACTCCCCAGTTTCAGGGTCACAGGTGAAACTGCTATATCTTTTTTCTTATGTGGGTACCGGGAATCCAAACTCAAGGCTTCATGCTTGTGTGGCAAGCAGTTTACCAACTGAAATAGCAACAGACTTGCTTGTTGTGTTGTTTGTTTGAGACAGGGTCTCACTATGTGGCTTTGTCTGTCCTAGAACTCACTATACCAGGCTGGCTTTAAACTCACAGAGTTCACCTGTGGAATTAAAGGCATGCACACCACCATGCCTGGGGAGATTTGCTTGTTTTCTTTCACTAAAAAGATAAAATTACGGGGGTGGCAGGCTGAAGAGATGGCTCAGGAGTTCAGAGAACTGGCTGCTCTTCCAGAGTACCAAAGTTCAACTCCTAGCGCCTGCGTGGTAGTTCATAACTGTCTAGAACTCAAGTTCCAGTGGATCAGATTCCCTCACACAGATATACGTGTAGGCAAAACACCAAAATGTACATAAAAATAAATAGTAAATAAATTTTAAAAAACAATAAAATTAAAAGGCATTTATTGACTGCTGAAAATAGAGTCAGTGAGAAGGTGCTCCCCATCAACCCTGATGGCCAGGTTCAGTCCCTAGAAGCCACATGGAAGAGACAGTCAACTACCCAAGGTTGGCTTCTGATCTCTACTCATGCACACCAGCATGCACACACAAATAAATGTAAAAAAAAAAATTAATGCTGAAAATACACAGTATATATGTCATCTAAGAGTCCCTGACTAAAAACTTTTTAAGAAATATTAACTATTTATATAATCTTACATAACATGATGTTCTCTACCATGCATCTAATAACTACAAACATATATGAACTTCTGAGAGTGTGCTACAATTCATATTGCGTTCATTATGACATTCTATCTTCTGTATTAGTATATAAAACTTTGAGTCACTATTAATGAGATTATCAGAAACTGTCATAATATTATCACTCATAAAAATATGAGAATCTTGACCTTTTGTAAAATGACTTCCCCCAAAAAAGAAAAATGACTTTTTGATATTAATTACAGATTAATACAAATCTTGTCCTAAACACCAAAAATCATATGTGTTTGAAGTGTCTTTTGCAAAACTTAACTGTTGACATACTGCCCAGTTCGGATATCTAAGATTCATGTTTGTTTGCTTGGTTTTTCCTCGAGACAGTGTCTCAGAGAACTTCCTGCCTCTGTTTTTCCCCTCCCAAGAACTAGGATTAAAAGTGTTCGACACCATGACCAGCAAGTTTTAATGTCTTTAACATCCAAAGCAAATTGTGGCAGTATCTTCTTCTATTACAGAAAAGAAGCAACTCTAACAAAAATTCTTGTTATAGCTACACAGGGTGGCATATGCTTTTAATCCCAGCACTCAGGACCGGCAGGCAGAGGCAAGCAGATCTCTGTGAGTTCAAGACAGGGCTGCATAGTGAAACCCATCCCAAAAAAAACAAGCAAAACCCGCTGGTGCTCATGCTGCACTCACGCCTGCGCCTGCATCCCCATCCCCATCCGTATCCCCATCCCCATCCCCATCCGTATCCCCATCCCCATCCCCAGTGCCATTGAGGAACACAGAAGCTGCTGAATGGGTTCAGACAGCAGAAAACAACCAGGCAAACACATATCCTGTCCTACTCAATTGAGCCTATGAATACAGTGGGGAGAAGGGAAGAGGGTCAGGGAAAACACTGAGATAACCATGCTGCTGACTCTGAAAATGGAAGGAGGAGCCAGGTAGGGTTGTGCACACCTTTAATCCCAGCAGAGGGAGACAGAGACAGGCAGATCTCCACAAGTTTCAGGCCAGTCAGCTACATAGTGAGACCTTGTCTCAGAAAAATGAAGTGCCGGAGGGAGGTCTGGAGAGACAGCTCAGCAGTTAAGAGCACTGTGCGTCTCTTGCACAGGACCCTGGCTTAATTCCTGGCCTCTACGTAGGTGCTCACAATCAACTCTAACTCCAGTTCCAGGGGATCAGACCCATTTGCCTACCCTGGCACTGCATGGACGTGGTAGACATACATGCAGGCAAAAGTACTCACATACAAAAGATAAATCTTTACACACTGTAGTGAAATGAGGAAAGGCACTGCACGCAGTCTCTGCATGCACCTCATGAGTGAGCAGAACCAACGCACATGAACACATACCCAGAGACACCCACTTATGAACAAGTTCCCTAAATAAAAACCCCCCACATTTTAGATAACTGCTTTGTCATTTAAGAATGCATAGGACTGGAGAGGTGGTCCAGTGGCTAAGAGCACTGTGACTTTTGTAGAGGATCTAGGTTCAATTCCCAGTAGCCATATGGAGGCTCACAACCATCTGTAACTCCAACCCCACAGGACTGACACCCTCTTCTGATCTCTAGGAGCAAGTACACGGTAGACAGCTAGCCAGCTAGCCAGCCAGACAGACAGACATATATGTGCAGACAAAACACTCATACACATAAAATAATAATTTTTAAAAATTTTGTATGGGGAACTAGAGAGTTATCTCAGTTGGTAGTTCCTGTCTCAGCAACCTACAAAATTGGGTATGGTTGCATATACCAATTATCCCAGCACTGGGAAGTAGAGATAAACGGATTGGAAGTTCCAGGTCATTCTTGTCTACATAGTGAGCTCCTGTGGGAGGGAGAAAAGAAAAGCAAGAGTCCAGGAATAGGTGAGAAGAAACAAAGTCCTGTCCACACAGGTTACGCAGACTGTTTGGTTTTTAATGCTGTTTTAAGAAAAGGTGTCCTGTAACCTGAGCTGTCTTCTAACACAGCACACTACTGAAGATGAACTCAAACTTCAGATCCTCCTGCTCCCACCTCCAAGCACAGGGAGTATAAGCACGCATTAGTCCAAAACATACAAACACAAGGGCGAGCACTTCACACTGAAAACATCCTATAGTCGCTTCTCTGAGTTTGAGGCTAGCATGGTGTACAGAGCAGGTCCTAGGACAGCCAGGGCTACAGAGAGAAATCCTGCTTCAACAAACCAAACCAAACAAGCAAACAAAAACAGAAGTTTAAAAAACCATTTTAAAACCATTTTATTGCTTAGCAGTCTATATACTGTTGATTCTATTGACTAAAATTCTATGCGCTGCCTTGTCTGGCCTCAGTGGGAGAGGAAGTGCCTAGTCTCACAGAGACTTGAAGTGCTGGGGGGGGGGATACCCAGAGGGGCCCCTACCTGCTCAGAGGAGGAGAGGGGGCATGGGGGAAGGATGGGGGGGGTGACAGGGAGGGGGTAGTGAGTGGAAATAAGTAAAAAAATAAATTAAAAAAAAAAAGAATTTTAGGAGAGTGGAGAGTTGGCTCAGTGATTAAGAACACTGGTTGCCCTTGAAGGGGTCCACTGTTCCCAGGACCACATGGTGACTCATGACCAATAATGCCAGTTCTGGGGGATCTGATGGCCTCCACTGACCTCTGTGGGCACTAGGCATGCATGTGGTATACAGACATATATGTAGGCATAGCATCCAAACAAAATAATAAAATAAATGCATTCAAGACCAGCACGACCTATATAGAATGAGTTCCAGGACATCCAGGGCTACACAGAGAAACCCTGTCTCAAAACATCAAAACCAAAGCAAAAACAAAACAAAACAAGTATCCTGGGCTGGAGCGACGGCTCGGTGGTTAAGAGCTCACTGTTCTTGTAGAAGAGCAGAGTTCAGATGTTGCCATGTCAGGTGGCTCACAACTACTCTGGCTCCAGATGCCCTCTTCTGGCCTTCAGCATCTTCATGCACACAGTCACACAGACATACAGCACACATAATACAGACTTTTAAAGTCTTTAAAACTCTAGGGGAAGAGAAGCAGCCGCAGTCACTCCTCAGCGGCTACTGGTGGAACATGACTGTGACTATAGTCAGAAGTTCACGCATAGCAAGTCTGGGGGCAACTTGGACTGGAGCCCCTATCTCAAACGGAAATTCAGTTCCTTCTACCACCTCAAAGCTCTATTGTCCTTTAAACAGCCTCATGAAAATATCCCATATGCTTGTGGAGAGAAAGTTAGTCATGAACTCTGAAGAAATGGGCAAATACTGTGATGCAAGAAAGAAGTCAGCCTGGCGTGGAGTCACACTCCTTCAATCCCAGCACTGAGGAAGCAGAGGCAAGAGAATCTCTGTGAGTTCAAAGTTAGTCTGGTCCACATAGAGACATCTTATCTCAAGAAAGAGAGAGGGGGAGGAGGGGAGAAGGGAAATCACCTACATGGACATTTAAGCAATCATAGCAATCACACTACATGCTAAAGTGACAGGTAAACCCAAAACAAGCAGAATGTTCAGAGTAAAAGCGTGTACTCGTAATACCGGTCCTACAGTCATGTGACCTGTGTTGTATAGTCAGGAGATTTTCGAAAATGTTTTATTTGGCTTGTATGAGTGACTGGCCTGCATGGATGTCTGTACATCGTGTGCACGCCTGGTACCCTCAGAAGGTGTTGGGTTCCCTGGAACTGGAGCTACGGACAGCTGAGGGTCACAAGTGCATGCATGCTGGGGATCAAACCCAGGTCCTTAACCACGGGGCTATCTCATTTCCTGTCTGAGATGTGATGGATGTAGTACCTGAAAGGGCACCACAGAATGGAAGGAGATGTTATCCCTCTGGATGTTTATATATCAACATATAGCTTGGGCTTTTATTTTGACATTGAATTAACTTTAAGTCTCAATAGTCTTAACATTATTTAATGACTTTCATTTGTAATATCAAATGTTAAATAAAATTTACATCCAATGCTTAGCTATATAAGCTTTTACAGATATAAAATCACCATGACTACTATACTGTCTTCATGGCATTTTCTAAGTAAGCAAAACATGTCCAAAAATGTATATTTTCTTCTAGTTTTCCTTTTTACATTTTCAAAAATTTTAACAGAGCAAAAAACGTTTTTAAGTATAACTGTGCCGCTCCATAATCTGTGTTGCTATCACCTTAAATATTTCCTAAAATTTCCACTTGAAATTTCCCGCTTACAGTGTGCTATATGGTCCTGTAATGTAGCACTCAGAATTTGGAGGCTAGCCTAGACTACAATGGTGAAATCACCCCCCATCTCAAACAAACCTAAGTGTTAGAAGAAAATTGATTTTCAAAGAGATTAAAGTATCCTGTGTCAGGAGAGTGACCTGCGTGACATGGAACATAATTAACTAATTAATTAATTAATTAATGAGAAAAATTTAAACCTACATTTTATTTCATGTATCCATAAAACCTGTTATTAAATTCAATCTGTTTTCACTTGATTATCATTTCATTAAATTATTCGGCATTTTAGATTATAGATCAGTTTTTTCCTGACTAAATACATTACTGCTTGACTACCTTGTAACAATACGATGATTACTAATTAAATGCCATTTCCCTTATTCACCCAGTGTCACCTTCAGTTTTTACTTTGTTCTTGACTACATCAAACAACAACAAACATGGTTACTACTTCAAGATGTATATTAGATTTTTGTCCAGTTTCTTACCACAAGAGTACTGGTTCATACCGAAAGTTACTACAAAGTAAGCTATTTCATTTAAAAAAAAATCTATTGTATGTGCATGTATGTATGTATGTATGTGCCCAAGTGTATTTTATATACTGTATGTGTAACACACGGGTACAGGAGCCCCTAGAGCTAGGTTACAAGCGGTTGTGAGCCATGTGGGCATTAGAGAGCATGCCTAGATCCTCTTCGAGAACAGTAAGCACTCTTACACACTGAGCCAGCTCTCTGGCCCCAAACGAAGCCAACTTCTCTCAGTCATCTTATTCTACTCTCTTTGAAATCAAGTAAATGATAATAAGATAGCTTCTGAAATTATATCTTTTGAGACAGGTCTCACTACATAGCCTTGGGGATCCTGGAACCATATAGACCAGGCTGGCCTTGAACTTACAGAGATGCCCCTGCCTCAACCTCCTAAATGCTAGGATTAAAAGTGAGTCACCACATCCAGTTAGTTCTTAGATTTTATAAATGTTCAAATTTTACTTTCTTAACCTTGGATTCTCTGTTAGCCTTAAGTCAAAAAAAAATAATTATGACAAAAATAATAGGTGTTCAAAGTACTAACCAGTGTCTTAGACTAAAACCTGTAACTAAGTTTTTAATTTCCATAGAGATATTTGGGTGTTTTCTGGAGTTCAGTTTTGTTTTCTGTTTTGCTTCACTAGTTTTACCACTTCAGGATTTTAAGCTCATTCTATTCGAGTTTTACATCACGGACTGCTTCATCAGAACACTAGGCACTGGGGCAGTTAGACGCACGACATTACAGTAACTACAGTGAAAGTAAGTTTAGACTGGAAAGTTAACTTCTTGTTCATACTTGTACTAACATGAATTCTCTTACTGAGAACACCCACACAGCCTATGCAAAGATGCTGCTCCAACATTTCTTAACTTCTGTTAAGGCAGCCAAGTGAGTTCATTTCTTCATCCACTAAACATGCAATTAAAGACAACCTCACTTGTAGACAACCTTTTCTTTCTTCCTTCCTTCCTTTTTCCTTCTTCTTCTTCTCTCTTTCTTAAAGCTGAAAATAAAATCCAGGACCTCTTCAAAGCACTCTACTCCTGAGCCACACCCTCAGCCACCAATACTTTCTGTTTTTAAGAAGTGTGAATTACTAACTACATGCCTACTATAGTCTGGTACTTTAGCACTTCAGTTTGAAGCTCCACAACTCTAAGTAGTCATTTCTATTCTTCAACAAGAGCATTAACCTTCAATGGTAAGGTAAAACGGTAGTGGAACTCAGATCTCAACTTAGGCCTTTCAACTCCACTGCCCACCCCATCTAAGAGAAGGGAATTGGAGAGGTGACTCTGTGGTTGACAGCACTTGCTGCACAACCATGAGGATCTGACTTTAGATCACAGCACCCATATAACAAGCTAGGCATGATCTCACAAATGAGTGCTTGTAACCCCAGTCCTGTGGGGGCAGACACAGGAAGATATTGAAGGCTTGTTGGCTAATAGCCTAGTAGGAAAAAGAATACAAGCCCCAGGTACAGGGAGAGACCCTGTTTCAGAAGAAACAGGCAAGGAGTAGTAGAAAAAGATACCCAGCAACTCTGTGCTTATGCACATAAGTGTAGACACACATGTGCATATACCAACCCCCCAATACACACACTGTTTGCTAAAATGGCTGAAAGTAAACACACCTGCAGAACAAATACTAGGAAAAAGATCAGTTAGATCAAAGCAAATCTCTTACAGTGAAGTAGGTGGATAGAACACACTGTCCATTGTACATTTTTAAAAATAAGGTGTTTATAAATCAAATCTGGCCGGGCGGTGGTGGCGCACACCTTTAATCCTAGCACTTGGGAGGCAGAGGCAGGCGGATTTCTGAGTTCAAGGCCAGCCTGGTCTACAGAGCGAGTTCCAGGACAGCCAGGGCTATACAGAGAAACCCTGTCTCGAAAAACCAAAAACCAAAAAAATAAATAAATAAATAAATATATAAATCAAATCTGAATCAAAACATTTTACCTTACTCATTTAATTGCATTTATTTCTGTGTATATTGGAGGCAGAAACATGCATGTGCCACAGCACTTGTGTAAAAGTCACAGGACAACTTAGGAAAATCAATTCTCCTCTTTTCCCATGTGGAATCCCAGAGATTAAACTCAAGTTTTCAGGTTGGGTGGAAAATACCTTTACTCAATGAGCCATCTCCTCAGGCTTGTTTTTCCAGAGACAGGGTCTCACTACGTAGTCCTTGCTGGGCTGAGCCCATTGTGTAGACCAAACTGCTAGCCTCCAGCTCACAGATATCTGCCTGCTTCTGCCTCCTGAGTACACCACCATGAATTCTAAGCCAGTCTGGTCTACAGAAGGAGTGCCAGGACAGCCAGGGCTACACGGAGAAACCAAAAACACGTGGACCACTATGTCCTGCCAGCATTCCTTCTGCTTGCTTGCTTGCTTGCTTGTTTGTTTGTTAAGACATGCCCTTCCTAAAATGCCCATGCTGGTCTCAGATTTCTATAGTCAAGGAATCCTTCTGTGACTTCAAAGTATCTAGAACTATGGCACATACCACTTCACCTGCACTTGCAGAGCAGAGAGAGGACAGAGTTCCCGGACAACCAGGTTTACACTAAGAAACCCTGTCTCAAAAAAGATAAATGTGCCTCTGATGCCAGCACTGTGGAGGCAGAGGCAGGAGTATCAGCCTGGTCTACTGAACCAGTTCTAGGACAGCCAGCGCCACAGACACAAACTCTGCCTCTAAACAAACAAACAAGCAAGCAAGCAAGCTGAGTTGACATAAAAGTCAATGCATTTCTGTGGACATTTAGGAAAAGCTGGGAGTGTTGGAGCCATATTACCAACCTTAAGAGCAAGTAAAGTCTTCGAGGTCCACAAAATTGACTATAATATTGCAATGTTGAAAAGCTATTAAAACTTCAAATTAAAAGTCCACTAGTTCTAAGAACTACATCTTGAAAAAGTAAATTGAAGCCGGGCGGTGGTGGCGCACGCCTTTAATCCCAGCACTTGGGAGGCAGAGGCAGGAGGATTTCTGAGTTAGAGGCCAGCCTGGTCTACAAAGTGAGTTCCAGGACAGCCAGGGCTACACAGAGAAACCCTGTCTCGAAAAAAAACCGAAAAAAAAAAAAAAGAAAAAGTAAATTGAATGTCATTTTCTTTGAAGGGATATAGCAAACAATATCAGGCTAAGTATATCACCAAAAAAGCATTCCAAATGCAAGAAATGAACAAATAAAAATTTTGGTTCATTAAAAAAAATAATTTTAGGTGCTGGAGAGATGGCTCAGCGGTTAAGAGCACTGACTGCTCTTCCAAAGGTCGTGAGTTTAAATCCCAGCAACCACATGGTGGATCACAACCATCCGTAATGAAATTTGACATCCTCTTCTGGTGTGTCTGAAGACAGCTACAGTATATTTAGATATAATAATAAATACATCTTAAAAAAAAATAAGAAAAACAAAACTCTTTAAAAACAATATTTAGGCCAAAGAGATGGCACAGCTGCCCTTCATTCTCACATAGACATACATGTAAGCAAAATGATTCATGCACATACAATAGAAAAATAAATTTTGAAGTAGTAATTTAGAAGTAGACTGAAATCTAAAAGCTTACTTTATATTAGATGATTAGTCTTTTTGGTCTTAGGCATTGGGGAAATTTCAAAATCTCCCATTATTGAGTTAAATAATTACTGTGCTTTCAGATTGATTTTTTTTTTTAAAAAAAAATGGAGTTATTGTGTGGGTATTTATAAAACAACCCAAAGAGGCACCATATAAAATGTCATTTTATAGCTTCAATACAAACTATATTGTACATAATTCTTTCTCATTTTCCCATTGCTTTCTCAGCATATCTTAGTGATGGCTGAGATCGTGTCTAGAGCAGCTTTGGTGATGAATGTCTGCAAACCCCAGCACTAGGGAGGTGGAGGTAGTACAATCAGGAATTCAGACCCGTGTCCTCCACATGCCAGGCTGAGGCCAGCCTGTCTCAAATAGAAAGAAACAAACAAACAAACAAACAGAACAGACCTAGTTCAGCGCAGGCTGCAAGCCTGTATCGGCATTTGGGAAGTAGAGGCAAAAGGATTAATTGTTCAAGGCCACTCCCAATTACAGAGGGAGTTCACTGGAGGCCAGCCTGGGCTACTAGAGACCCCATCTTACAAAACAAAACAAACAAAATAAAGCCATGACTATAATTTTTAAATAAGCTAAGAATCTTCTTTCAATCTTGTTAATGGCAGATGTGCTACAGGAGTAACAACACACATCCAGTAACAACATTTTCTAATTCACAAAATTTTAAATATGTTTTTTACTTTTTCATGTCACACTATACAGGTATTATATATATATATATATCATAGTAGTATTTAAGGAATTTACTATGTATTTCCTAAGGTTAATAGTAAAAATGAAAATGAAACTGTAAGCTTTTAAAAATACTAGCTAGGACCAGCCAGATTGTTCAGAGGCTCAAATGCTTGCCTAGACAGCCTGACTGCCTGAACTGACTGCAGAAGGACAGAAGACAGACAGACAGACAGACAGACAGACACACACACACACACACACACACACACCCGCAAGGGTTCCTCTGATCGCCACATACCCGTGCACCTGCAGATACACATGCACACAAGAAAGATGTGTAAATTAGGTCACTTTAGAACATCTAGCTGGTAAATTTACTCTTTTTAATTTTTTTAAAATCAAATTCATTTGTGTCTGTGTAGTTCAGAGGACAACTTGCAGGAGTCAGTTCTCTTTTTCCACCACTTAGGTCCCAGGGATCTAACAGGGTGTCATCAGGCTTGGTGGCTGGTGAGCCATCGCAGCCACAGGCCCCATCTTATAAATATTTATGAAAAGATGATTCTAAAGAACTAAAGCTCATTAGTTATTTAAAAACTCAAAAGGCAGATGTGTTTTTAACAACAACAAAAAAAATCATTTGAGTTGCTTTTTCAAAAATACTTTTTTCTCTAAATTAAAATTAAAAACAGCATTGCAGTGAAAAAGATTTTTGTAAATAACAACTTCTAAAGCTTTTAAAGCTTTAACAACTTTAAGTTCTTGGGACTGGCGTGCTTGTCACCATAGAGTAGTGTACATATAGTATACTGACTGCAGAAGGACAGAAGACAGACAGACAGACAGACAGACAGACACACACACACACACACACAGAGGTCAAACGCTTGCCTAGACAGCCTGACTGCCTAAACTGACTGCAGAAAAACAGAAGACAGTCTTTTTTTTTTTTTTCGGGGGGGGGGGTCTAGATTCACTTAGGATTATTTCAAGATTCATCCATGATGTGTTTATCATTTATTCCTTTTTAAATATTATCAGTATATGTAGCACTGTATATACGTAAAACAGTGTGTGTGTGCTATAAACACACTCTCTGTTTTCTGAGATAGTCTGCTTTTAATCAGGCTGCCCTCAAACCTGAGTTCTTCCTAAGTGGTAGGATTCTAGGTTTTTACCACTTTTGTCTTCATATTTAACAACTCTTCTTGATAATTACCCATTTCTGGACTCTAGTCCACTCATCTAACTTTATGCCAATAAAACATAATCACTGTGGCTTTATCACCTTTGAGAAAAGCTAGGGTAAGTCCAGGCTGGAGAGTTAAGACACTTAGCTGCTGATCCAGGGGACCTGGTTCAGTCCCCAGCACTCACATGGCAGATCACAACTGTCTGTAACGCCAGTCCCAAGACACCCAATACCATCTACCCTCCATGAGCACCGCACACACAGAGTGCATAGACATACATTCAGGCAAAATAAAATGCAAATTTTTATACACATAAAAATTAAAATCTCCAAAAAAAGTTAAATAATTTTAATTTCTTTTGTATGTACCACAGGTAAGACTCTCTTTTTGTTTTAAGTAAGTTCAGTATAGTGACACAAAACTGTAATTCTAGCAGATGAGAGACTAAAGTGGAGAAAGTCATGAGTTAGGTATGCTGGCCTGGGCTACACTGTGAGTTCAAGTGAATCATTTAATATGAATTTGTGGTCACCTATTTTTGGTTTTTTTTGGTAGGAAAAAATAATTAAAATAAACCAACAGTGTTTCCTGAGATGTTTTTACGTTTTTATTTTGAGACAGGATTATCTTTATCTAGCCCTGGCTGTCCTGGAACTCACTCACTATGTAGATCAAGCCGGCCTCAAACTCACAGAGATCCACCCACCTCCACCTCCAGAGGACTGGGATTAAAAGCATGAAGCACCATATACAACCTGAAATGTTTTCAAAACTACTCTTTTTAATCAGGTATTTTTCAGCTCATTAAAAAAACAAAAACAAAAACAAAGAAAATTTGACCAGTGTCTCAATTTTACTTCGGGGCAAGGACTGGGATCCTAATTTTTTTCCCTCATTGCTATTTCATTATTACAAGGGGGAAATTTTTGCCAACACCCATTCCATTACACAAAACACAAACTTCAAGACAGGCTGGATAAAATTCAGTTACACATAAAAACACTCTGGCCATATGCTGCTTGTCAGAGAATGAGAAACACCTAAGCACGACGACTTGCCTCCCTGCAGCTCATGGAACTCGGTATACCCACGCTGCCTGACCGCAGCACATCCCTCTCACCCTGAGCTTGAAAGAACAGCTCAAATACTTTTCATAGTAAGGAAGTAAAGTCATGTGGTCTTGAGATCCAAGTCTCCAGTTTGGCACCAAAACCTTGCTTGTACTTCTATAGACCTCAGGTTTTTTTTTCCGCCTATAAAACAAGGTAGGTTGGAGCATTTATCTTCCGTTCAAACAAACTGCTAGGAATGTAGACAAAATCATTCTTATAACACCAAAAAAAAACAAAAAAAGATTAATTTAGCTGGACCTGATGGTGCACACCTTTAATCAATCACAGCACTCAGGAGGCAGAGGCAAGTGATCGATGTGATTGCAGACCCAGCTACAGCTACTTAATAGAGACCCTGCCTCAAAAACAAAAAGCAAAAATAATCAAACAAAAGGGTTAGTGTAAGTTGTAGTACTCTACCTGACTCTCAAATAAAAGTTAGAGGCTTGCATGTCTGCTAAGTAAAACAAAACACTAGTCAGGGCTGTGCATACAGAATCTCAGACACATGGACGACTCAAGCAGGAAGACAGCAACTCAAAATAAGAAAGGCCAAGGTTTAACTCAGTATAGACCTAGACCTGGGTTCTAGAATTACTGTGAGTCCATTCTACGTATCTAAGTAAATCCACAGAAACTGTTGAGAACACTCATGACACTTCTAACTAGTTATACTGGAAACTTGGGAAAACTAATCTTTTGAAATATTTTAAAATAACAAGCAAGTGTTATTTTTATGTTATATTAGAAGACGCTAACAGAAACCGTTTGATTCTCTGGGCTCTATAACCTAAAGACCTACACTCAAATACCAGCTTTGTTATTTAAATACTTAATAACATTTGTAGTATTATCTAACCTGTTTCTGCATTTGCAAAAAGCAGTTAAAAGTAGAGCCTCAGAAAACTTCAGGGAAGATAAAAAAGAAAACAAATCATACATGCAGGACACTTAGCATAGTATACTGCAAGATGCTAACTATTAGCTGTTACTTTACATTATGATTATTATTTAAAACTCCAGAAACTATTGTCTTTAGAGTAATTTTGGACAGTTAGGCTAAAAATAACCAATTTTGTGGGCAATTAGCTTCCTTCACTCGAAACTCTTTTAATCTAATCTTTATGAGACCATCTGTTAATTTGTCACTCAAAAAAAAGGGAAGAGGGATGTAGTGTAGTTGGTCGCTGGGGGGCTCCCAGCACTCCATAAACCAGGCACACTAGCATATATCAGCATGCTCAGGAGTTGGACGGAACAGCACAAGTTCAAGGTCAGCCTCAGCTATACTGAAAGTTTGAGGCCAGCATGGGATATATGAGACCCTGTCTCAATAAATAAATTTTTAGCCGGGCAGTGGTGGCGCACGCCTTTAATCCCAGCACTTGGGAGGCAGAGGCAGGCGGATTTCTGAGTTCGAGGCCAGCCTGGTCTACAGAGTGAGTACCAGGACAGCCAGGGCTATACAGAGAAACCCTGTCTCGAAAAACCAAAAAATAAATAAATAAATAAATAAATAAATAATTTTTAAAAAAGGTATCAGAGAGACAGCTCAGTGGTTAAAGTACTGGCTGCTCTTCCAGAGGACACAGGTTCAATTCCCAGCACTCATATGGCAGCTTATAACCATCCATAATTCCCATTTCAGGGGACCTGATGCCCTCTTCTGACCTCCATAGTCACCAGGCACTTGTGTGGTACACAGACATACAAACATACAGGTAAAAACACTCATACACAAAAATGAAAATAATTTAAAAAAATGTTTTTAAGTAGCACGTGAGCAGACGAGGAGCACTGCAGCAATCACAGCAGATTTGGATTTCAAGTGTCTGATAAATACAGTAGCCTTCCTTCCTCCCTGAATGGATACCTGTCCAAGGAACCCAGACAAAACACTCAGAGGGCTCAGTCGAGCTTCCAAATAGACTCTCTGTTGTAATATACAGTTGCTCATTTTCCTAAAAGCGACAGAACTGACAGTTCATGCAAGTAAGTCTACTAACTACAAATAATATGCCAACCAGGAGAGAAATACAAATAAAATATCTCCATCAAAATAGATAAACTTCAATACATGTTGAATGAGTTTGAATGGAACTTATCTTCAGAATTTTAAAAAAAACGTTTTTCAGGCTATACCTTATCAACCAAAATACACCAAGTTATAAATCTGACAATTATTCCAAGTCTAATCCCAGAAAGTACCACTCCAACAACATTAAATTTAAGTTTTCCACCAAACTCTACAAAAACTGAGAGAACATTACTATTAAGATTTGTAGGTAGTACAAATGGACTGAGCCCACTGTATAGTTTACAGGACTTGCTGGTGTTAGAAAACAGTTTCAATACTAACACATGGCTAAAGTTTGGATTACCACAATTACAATTCTTTTAAGTAAGGTGAATACTGAATCCTTTTCAATATGAATAGAAAATAGATTTCACCCAATACCAATTTATCTCCTTTGTCAGGGCTTAGACCCTTAGTCTAAATTCAGATCATACAAGTAGTCATATTTGAATACATTAAAGAATTACAGGAGCTTTCCGGAGAGTGACAGAACTTCCCCTCCACCCACCCCGCCAAAAGCTGGCAACTCAGTGAGGATCTAAGGATTACATGCCTACTTCACAGATCACAGTGCTGGACTGGCATTTGGAGACTGTATTGAACTAGCTACATGAAAGCAAAGGGAAGAGATGAAAAAAAGCTAATAAAAAAGCATTATTCATAACAACATGCATATCACCAGGAGCATTTCTAATTTCCCAAAATTCTAAATCCAGCAAGCAGATGATCTACCACAGGCTGATCTTCCCCACCCCTTTCTAAGAGTGCCCCAAGTAAAATAACAATGCAATTTCCTTGTTTACTTAAAGAATTGGAAAAAAAAATATGTTGACTTGCTTCTGAGGTGTCAGAAACCAATCAATATTTAAGACTTTCCACAATCAAGCTTGAAATATGGTAGCAATGATTTCTTCGGTTAGTTTTAAAAAATCTAATTTTAAATTTATAAAAAGGGTGAAATTTTACACTGCAGCTTATCAGTATGCCTTTTTTTTTCAACTAGAAGGAAAAGGGGAAAGAAAGGAGAGGCAGCAAAACACACAAGATGGGAAACATCGCTGCGTCCTTCCGTGGTTATGAGTAATTGTAAATGACCCAAGAGGTAAGAGAAGTTCATGAATAGAAGGGGAGGTGTAACAATGTGAACTGTCGGTTCCAGATTCACGCAGATGTCGGAGAGGAAAAGGAATTTATTTACACTGCAGTGCCTGGTAACAAACATGGCTGCCCCTGCCCCCTTTAAATCTGAATAGTCTTTACTCCCTCACCAAAACCATCAAATTATGGCCTTGTCTTTCCCTGCCTCCCTACCATAACACAAACACATCTCCTCTTCTCTCAGAACAGTAACACCCACACCTCCCTCATTTCACAACAATCACAACCCCATAACCACTAGCTTCTCTATTTCTCTAGCCTTGAAATACAAGACAGAATACACACAAATATAGGAACAAAAGGCTTTCCCTTCTAACACTTCAATAATCCCCATCCTTCTTTTCCTCACATTCTGTGACGCCTGGTCGATAATTCTCATCCTTTCCAACACTCAGCTAATGTCCTTCCCTAACCCACTCGTATGTCTTTCAGTTTCCTGCGTCTATTTCCTATCCTGCTCTTGCATCCTGACACAATCATTTTTTTCATCCCTATTTCCTAATCTTATCTTTTCCTCCACTTTGATTCACTTGTTTCTCCCCTTGTTTCCCAGAAGATGCCTCGATTCTCCATCAACCCTATCCCTTTCCCCCAACTCTTCTAGTTTCCACACTCCATTCCAGACCTATCCTAATTTGCATAGATCTCTAATGTCCAAATCTAACTCTTCTCTTTTCCTACCCTTCCCCCGTTTCCATCCTTATCCCCGCCCCCATCCCACCTCTACTCCCAATTCCCAGCTCAGCACCACTACATCATATCCCAAGCCTACCTGCCCCACCTCCCAATTCCTTCCACACCCACCTTACCATCTGCTCTCCCTTCCTAGAACCCTTTGAGGCCATCCGCAACCCCTTCTCTTCCAGGGTCTCACTCCTTACGGGTGCCTGGGTCTTAGGTCGCCCCCACCCCAAGGATCCTCCTCAGCCCTGACGCGCAACACACACATACACAAGCACTTTACCTTCAGTTTGTTCCATTCTAACCCCCCTGCCGTGTCAGTACGATCACAGGAGAGACACGGAGGCCCGAAGTGGGGCTGGGTTGCCGGCAGCTGCCGGGACCGCGGGCGCAGGAGACGGAACCGAGCTAGGCCGCATGAAATCCTCGGACTAGATTTCCCCCGCGCCGAGCACCCCTGCCATGGCGGCCGGCACTGAAGAGGGCCACGGCCCGGCCGGCCGGGCTCGTTTGCGGGCAGACGGAAGGCTGCGGGCGACGCGGAGCGAAGGGGAGGCGGCCGGACGGGGGTCGCCGCGTAGCTGCTGGTGCCGGAGAGGAGCCGGAGGCTGGCGGCCCCGAAGGGCAGCGGGGTCCCAGGGTTCTGATCGACAGCTGCACACCTCTCCCAGGCACCCGGCACCCAGCCCCGGCCTCGGCCTCCGTCCGGATCTCCGCGCCGCCAGCTCCCGCCGCCGTCGCCGCCGCCGCCGCCTCCGCGCACAAAGCCCCCCCGCCCCGTTCGGCGCCGCCGCCGCCAAATCCTAGGTCCCCTATTGGCCACAGGCCGCGTCGCCTGCCGGGAAATGCAGTCCGGGGCCCGGCGCTGAGAGCGAAGGAGGAAGAGGCTCGTCAGCCGCGGAGAGGAGGGGCGCGCGAGAGTCTGGAGCAGACGCGAGACCGCAGGCGATGAGGCAGAGGGACAGGAAGGGCTGGTGCGGAGGGGCAGCCAGGTCGGGCCTGCGAGGCTAATACTTACTAAACGGCAGCACGTACTAGACGCCATATGGTACTCGAGTGGCCCTGCTCTACAATTCCTAGATGTTAGGAAGAACCTAATGACCGGTACGCGATGACGCAGACCGGGGAGTGCCGAGGCTCGGGAGGCGCTGACAGCCTGACAGCTGTCAGCAGAGCGCCCGGGTCCCCGCGTCCCAGACACGGGCCAGCTCGTTAGGACGAGAGCCTGAGCCGGGGCAGGCAGTCTCCCTCTCTGCCGCGGCGAGAGAGACCGGTAGCTGCCAGTTTGCAAGCACGCGGGGTGCCGGGCAGAGTCCGCGTCCGGCACAGAAGGCACCCCGACCTCCCGGGCAGCCACTGGACCCTGTTGCCCTCTTCCTGCCCGCACCGGGGTACAGAGGCTTGTGGGTAGCCAGGAGGACGTCAGCGCGACTGCATCCCGGGCCGCGGGCCACGGCGAGGACTGCGGGCGGGTCACGTGCCCCGGCCCTGCGCTGCTCCGGGCCAGACCTCCGCACCGAGTGACGTGGGGATATTTGTCCCAGAGCGATCACCGGAGAGTGAGAGGGGGGAGGCAGTCCTCTGCAAACCCCTGCCCTCCCATTCTAGGAAATACGAGTAATACAGTGACAGGGACGGGTCAACAGTCTTGAAGGGGTGTGCAGATGTAGTTTCTTGGGGCCTGGTGTAGTTACTTAGAACGTCCAACCCAGAGACGTGAACTTACAAAGGAAACATACGGAGCGATCAAATGAGGAAACTGATACACTCTTGCTTTCTGTTCTGAGAATTACGGAACCCTGTCACTACAAAGTGTCATCCTCCTCTCCAAAGAGACTACAGCGCTTGAGCTATTTGCTACCATTACAAGAAATTCCTGGTGTGTTCCAAATACCACCTCAGAATTGTTTTTTTAAGATTTGTATAATTTTATGTTTGTTAGTGTTTTGCTCATATATATATATATCTGTGCGCCTTGTGCATGCCATGTCCCCGAGAAGGTCAACGAAGGTGTCAGATCTACTGGAACTGGTGTTATGGATGGTTGTGAGCAACCTCTTCGGCGCTAGGAATCAAACCCTTGTCACAGCAAGAGCAAGTGCTTAACTAACCACTGATCCATCCCTCCGGCACACTACAGAATTTTAGAAAAATCTCTGCTGTTCACTGACTTTCACTCATACTAAGGGTGATCATGAAAATAATTCCATTGATGATATTATGATTATTAGTTTTTGGTTTTTATTTTGTTTTTGGTTTTTTTTGTTTTGTTTTGTGTTTTTTTTTTTTGAGACAGGGTTTCTCTGTGTAGCCCTGGCTGTCCTGGAACTCACTCTGTAGACCAGGCTGGCCTCAAACTCAGAAATCTGCCTGCCTCTGCCTTCGTTTTGGTTTTTGGAGACAGAGATTCTCTGTGTAACAGTCCTGGATATCCTGGAATAATTCCCTTTGTAGACCAGGCTAGCTTCGAACTCAGAGATCCACCCACCTCCCTAGTGTTTGAATCAAAGGCATGCACCACATCACAGTCACCCAGATAAGATGTCTTTTTTTTTTTTTTTTTGAGACAGCGTCCCTGGCTGTTGAACTTTCTGTGAAGACCAGGTTGGCCTCAACCTAATATAGTTTCTGCCTCTGCCTGCCAAGTGCTATAATTAAGGTATGTGCCACCATGCAGAGGGACAATAGTATTGATTTTTGTGTTATTTTGTGTGTGTAACTATCAGAAAACTTGTGGGAGCTAGCTCCAGACTTTCACCATGTCACAGAGCTTGAACGTCCATCACCAGTGACACTGCAAGCACCTTTTCAGACAAGCTTCCTCCTTAAACCACTTTACTGTTCATCTGTAAAGTTTTGTTAAACCCAGCAATCCTCCTTCCCCAACTTACCCACTCAGTCAGATTACAGGCTGGGACTACTGGACCAGTTTTTTCCCTATTTTAAGCCTAACCTTTGTGTATTACTACAACTTAAAGGAGCCGAAATTGCTTTCATTAACAGGCAAATTTATAAAATAAAAAAGGTGACCAAGGGAGCCGCCTGAACCCGAGCATGATCCAGCCCCAACCTTCCCATTCTCCACCTCCTGAATCACTCTTGCATTTTTGATCAGCCATTTGGATTTCCCATTTAAGGAGCTCATAAATGTCCTTGGAGGTTTTATTTGGGGAAATGGGCACACATAATACTTTACGTTTTCATCATCTAACATATTCTGAGGTTCAAAACATGCTTACTCTTTTCAATAGCAAATGAGCAAACAGCTTATCAAGACAGAAACAATAGGTTTCTCCAAGTTGTGGTGCTAAAAATTTATTCAATTTATCCTAAACACTAAATTGTCAAACCTGATAAAGTACACAACAAGCCTAGAGAAAGTAGTCATTGCTTTAAACAAATGGGTTTCATAAGAGTTCTTATTCCCCCACCCTTTTTAAAAGAATTGAGTTGTTAACTTGTGCCCATATTAGAAAATCTAGCCAGGCAGCAGTGGCAAATGCCTTTAATCCCAGCACTTGGGAGGCAGAGGCAGGTGGATTTCTGAGTTTGAGTGAGTTCCAGAACAGCCAGGGCTACACACAGAAACCCTGTCGGGAAAAACAAAAAAGAAAAAAAAAGGAAAAGAGAAAATCTACTTTATGTTTCAAATACTGGGTATGGGATAGTTCATCTGGCTTATAAATATTTAATAAGTCCTACTGTACCTGCTTGTAAATGAATATAATTTATGGATAAGAGTTTTTCCAGCATGAGAAATCTTGTAAAATGATAAGAATGTTTTTGCATACGATAAATATTAAAATAATTATTGCAGAACTTAGAATTTTCAGGGAGAGAAAACAAGGAGAGGAAAGCTTTAGCCTGGGACAGAGGTGTACTTCTTTAATCAGGAGCCAGGAGGATCTCAGTGAGTTCGAGGCTAACCTGGTCTACACAGTGAGTTCCAGGCCAGCCAGGGCTACAGAGCGAGACCCTGTCTCAAGGCGGGGAAGGAGGAGATAAGTTTTGTAAATTTGAATTCTTAGCGATCAGACTGTGAAACGGAACCGCTAGTGAAAAATTGCCTGACATGCACAAAGGGCCCCCTAGCGGCCAAACTGAAAAGTTCTGCTTATTTTAAGTAGTCCATTCGGTTAGTTGGAATTTACATTTTTATTTATTTATTTGGATTAAAAACGGCCTCCATTTCTTTTTTCTTTTTTTCTTTTTTTTTTTTTTTTTTGGTTCTTTTGAAACAGGATCCCACTGTGTAGCCCTGGCTGTCTTGGAACTCACTTTGTAGACCAGAACGACCCTGAGCTCACATGGATCTATTAAGTACTGGGATAAAAGATGCACTACCACACCCAGCCCTCAAAACTTATTCTATTTTGTACAGCTCATAATTTTATCATCAGAGTTCTCAAAGAGAAAGGTTGAGGAAAGCTGGAGCCGGGCATGGTAGTACACACTTTTAAATCGGAGCAATTTAGAGAACCAGGCAAATGAATATCTTTGAGTTCAAGGCAAGCCTGGTCTACATAATGAGTTCCAGGCCATCCAGGCCTCCATAGTGAGCCCCTGTCTATATAAAGAGCCGAAGTTAGTTGCAGTGGTGCACACTTGCAATCCAAGCACTTGGAAGGCAGGCAGGAGGTTCAAGGGTTCAAGACCACTTTCTGCTACTACCTATTGAGTTCCAGACCAGCCCATGGTACATAAGAGGCCCCCCAAAATAAATATAAATTGAAAAAAAAAAGCCGGATAAATAAATAGGAACAAGAATGCTTTCAGAACTTTAACTTTCCGAAGATGGCTTAGTTGCCCGCCCTAGGAACTGGTCTCCTCAAACCCTCAATGCCTATCTTATCTAACAAGAACTCTAGAATATATTTTGAATGTTGCACACTCTACACAACTAATGATAAGCAACAACATGAAACCAATTTTTTTTTTAGAGAAAATCAAATTCTGTATGAAGATTTCAGAAGTAAGGTATTTTCTTTCTCAGTGCTGCCCCTTCTGCCACCAGGACCCCACAACCTCCTCCGCCAACCCGAAGCCAACCCGGGACTTCTAGGCAGTTTCGGAGTTTGAAGGGTGAGGAAGAGAATCACCAAAGCGATGTTATCAGTGACTCCATGACGGGTTACAAAGGCGACTATCAGACCTTACTCTGGTAGAGCCGTCATTCAAGTTCTCGGGGAGTTGGCCAGACTACAGAACGTGGGCAGGCAGGGGGAAAACGCAGCTTTGGTCCTATAGGACAGACGCCACCTAAACTAACTCCAACCCAGAAGTGACTTCGCGGGCTCGTACAGGGGACCTTGTTGCCTTCCGCGCGGCTACCGTGAAGGACGCGAGCCCTTCCTAGGATTTGAGAGCTCATTGGATGGTAGTGGCGTCACTCGGAGTGACGTCACAGGGCGAGGCGCAGGAGGTGGAACCTGGAGACTGGGCTTCCGGCCCCTCTAGTGTGGGGGCGGGGAGGAATTGGGAAGGTAGGGTTTGGGGCCTTAGTCACCTCGCAGCGGACACGGGCGCCCTCGGCATCTCCCGTCAGCCCCGGACCTCCCCCCTAACCTTCGGACATTCTTCCCTACCGTGTACCTGACCCCACTCCAACAATCCCCAGACCCACCACAGTCCTCCCCACATTCTGCGGAGGCCACCGGCCGAGAGCCGAGGGCGCCTTTTGTACCAGTGCGGCGAACCCGGGGTGCAGAGGTAACCCCGCAGCGCTGGGCGTGGGGTTCCCCGAAACGCCGGGCCGACTGCCGGGGAGTGGCCCGTAGCCCGGGGCCGAGGGCTGGGGAGCCTCCGCCACAGGCCCGGTCCCGCTCCGGAGGAGCGCCGTCCGCGGTGGGGCTGGTTTCCGAGGTGCTGAGCCCGGTTCGCGATGTTAGCTTTTGTAGCTGAGGTTTCCATGGGATGGGGGGGGGGGGCCAGGGGGGACCTCCTTCCGGCACGATTGCGAGATAGCAGTGTTATGCCAGTAGCTGAAAAGCGGCTCGGGTGGAGACCGGTTTTAGTTAAAGGTACAGAGCTTAGCTCGGACTCTGGAGCTTCAGTAACCCTAGGATGGGATCAGTTTGCACCTGCACTTGAGCCATTAGTAGGTACCATTAGTGTCTTCGCTGTTCACACATGAAATTAGTGAGAACTTTTAGACTTTTGGGTTGGTGGTAAATGAACCCAGGATGTTTACTTTCTACTTGTATTTTCTGGTTACAGATAAAGATGTCTTTCTCATTTTAACCGTCGCAGCAGATTATTAGACACTATTGACCAGAAATAAAAAAAGCCTTTGGAGGCCATATCGTCTTCACGATCATCTTCTTAGAACCCATTTCTGTGTGTTGGGATCGAAAAAGTACCATTTTCAAATCCAGAGCTAAGAAAATACTGAGACTGTTGGAAATGAACTTGAAGGGAATTTTACACCTTGAATATGCAAATCTCTACTCTTGTATTATTTTTTAAAAAACACCTAAATTCTCGTATTTAATTGATGCCTTTTTAAAATACTAAATTATTTACTTCTTTTGCCTAGGTCTCTGTGTTGGTTAGTTGAAACAAAAAAATAAATATGGCCTTCTACAGTTATAATTCATTCTTAGCTATTTTCTGGACAAGGTAAGGTATGGAATTTCCCACAAAAATGTATATAAACTCTTGCATCTATATGGAAAATATGTGTTGTAAAAGACATGGTGACGAATGAATGCCTTTAGTTCCAGCACTCAGGAGACAGAGGCAGGTTGGTCTCTGAGTTCAAAGCCATCCTGGACTATGAAGTGCGACCCTGTTGGGGGAAAAAAAAGGAAAGAAAAAAAAGAAGAAGAAAAAAGTAACCAATGAAACAAAAGGATTGGCTTAGTACACAAAACCTTGCTGAGTTTTCAATACATTTTAAGGAAGAGCATATCTTGAACTGCTTTAGAATGTAAGCTGAGTAATTTTGTAAATACATGGTAGAGGAAAAAATAGATGAGACAGTGTTAGAGTGGCATTTCTGTCATTGATGAAGATTACAGGAGGACCTCAGGTATAAGGAGGAGTAAAATGGCTATTGAACAAACTCAGCCCAGGACATGTCCTGCCTAAGGTCCCTTGTCATCGCACTTAGGCATTCAGAAGAAGAGTAATTGACCACTCACCGCTTGCACATTCATTGTATAGTCTTCCTTTTGGCCATTTATAGAATATATTTTGATATGTTTAAAAATTGCATTAAAGAATAGGGGGAAAAAAGCCATTCATTTTTATTTTTAGCCAAGAACAAAAATTCTCTCTTTTTTCTTTCTTTTTCTTTTTGTTTGTTTGTTTGTTGTTGTCTTGTGAGGCACCGTCTCACTTTGTATCTGTGTCCTGGAACTCACTCTGTAGACAAAGGTGGCCTCCAGCTCAGAGATCTGCCTGCTTCGGTCCCTGAGCGCTGGCTTTAAAGGCGTGGGCCGCTCTGGCTGCCTGCCTGTTGCTCTCTACCTGGATGTGTTTCATTCTTAAGATCTTATGTTCTACTTTAATTACAATATTAGAATATAAAAGCCACTGCTTGAGGCCCTCAATTCTAATTCCTATTTTTCAAAGGCTCGTGAGGAATTTCTGGGGGATTCTGTTTCATCACTTTGAGGGAATCCATAGACACAGGGACAAAGTTAATCCTCACAGCGACTATGAAGTTATTTCATCAAAATATTCTTGGTTGTCAGTAGAGTAGCTAACAGTACAAGTCAGATAGATCTTTAGCTACTTTATGAGAGTAGAGACAGGCCTATCAAACATCATCCCTGACAGAAATATAGTTTTGAATCTTTTTTTAAAAGATTTATTTATTTTATGTATGTGAGTACACTGTCACTGTACTCAGACACACCAGAAGAGGGCATCAGACCCCATTACAGATGGTTGTGAGCCACCATGTGGTTGCTGGGAATTGAACTCAGGACCTCTGGAAGATGCTCTTAACTGCTGAGTCATCTCTCTAGCCCACATTTTTCAATAGATAATTTTTCTTATAAAATATTTTAAATTCTTTTATTACTCAAAAGAGCATGCCCCTGGCACCCTTTTGGAGATCACAGGACATCTTGTGGAAGTCAGTTCTATCCTTCTACCATCTGGGACCCAAAGATTTAGCCAGGGTTTGACAGCAAGTGCCTTTACACCCTTGAACTATCTCACTGGCCCCTAGATGTTTAAATTAATAGTTTCAGAACTTGTAACTTGCTGTAGCAAATTATTCTTCAGAATTAACTTATTAATATTTTTCATAAGAATATGTTCAATGATTAAGCACGATTCAGCTGTTTGAGAAGTTAATTTTTAGTGAAGAGGTTCAACTCAGCAGTTGAACTCTTGCCTAGCATGTGTGAACTACTTTTTTGGCTTTGGTTCCCAGTATAGTCTTAATGGTACACACCTTAATCTCAGCACTAGGGAGGCAGAGGCAGACAGATCTCTGAATTCCAGGCCTGCCTGGTCTACAGTCAAGTTCCAGGAGAGCCAGGACTATGTAAAGAAACCCTGTCTCAATGTCAGTTTAAAAAAGAAAAAGGTTGTATTTCTGGCTGGGGGCAGGGGCTTGTAGCTCAATGGTAGAGCATACTCTCAGAAAGTATATAAGGTCCTGGGTTGATGCCTAGCAACATACAAGTACACATATACACAATTGAATTTCATTCACTAATAAACATCAGTTGCTTATAGCCTTATTGTCTTGTTTTAACCAGATAAAACATCCTTTTGTTGTTGTTTGTAATAACACATCTCACTGAAAGAGTGTTCCCTCTTTTCCAGATTGCCTAGCCATTCCGTGCACCCTCCCTGTTCTCACTTCCCATCACTTGCATTTCTCCACCTGCCAGATTCTCACTTACGTACAACCTATATGAAAAGCTATGGAAGCAGGAAGTACTCCTACCCCAGTCTAACAGGCAGTAATCCAGTCCATCCCTTACGAACCAGACTCCCACAAAAACTGCACACGACCTGCTGGCTACAAAATGCCCCTGGTAAACCTCAGCTGGAGCAAACAGGAAAGCCAAAGACAACAAGCGCTCAGCCCACCAAAGACGCCAAGACAGAGGTTACAGAAGAAAAGTGGTCACTGAGACAAAAAGTCATGGATGAACTTAAATACTATTACAATGGATTCAGTTTACTTTGGATTGACACCAAAGTCGCTGCCAGAATAGTTTGGAGGCTGCTGCATGGACAGGCGCTAACCAGACGAGAGAGGCGAAGGGTAGGCAAGAAACATATTTGAAATGGGAAATAAAAACAAAAACTCTATTTTAAAAATTCTGAAGTCACTTCCTTAGCATGCTCTAGGCCCTGGGATTGATGCAGAGTACTCCTCACCCCCTAAAGTAGAGATGATAACTACTGACCAGAAACCAAAGCTTCGTGCCATGCCGGAGTGGGACCCAGGGCCTTGAGCATCTAAGCAAGGGCCCTAGCAGGGTCTATATCTACTCCCAGCTCCAGAGAACCTGTTTCATCCTGATCTTATTTGTCTTCAACTGGCTGAAATTCTTACATTTTATATATTTGCCTACAGAATTGTTAAAACTGTGAGGTTTTCAGGATTTATTTTGATTGTTTTAAATTATGGATAAGTGTGTGTGTCTGCATGTGGGCGTGTGCAGAAGCCAGAGGCATCTGGTCTCCTGAAGCTGGAGTTACAGACCATTATAAATGACATGGGTGCTGGGAACTGACCTCTGGTCCTCTGGAGGAGCAGCAAGTGCTCTTAACTTCTGAGCCGTCTCTCCAGCACTGGGATTGTGTTTGTAATCTTTTCAAGGTCTTGAAGGGTTTCATGTTTTATATATCAAAAATATAAGCCAGGCAGTGATGGCACATATCTTTAATCCCTGCACTTGGAAGCAGAGGTAGTGTGAGGCCAGCCTGATCCACAGAGTTCTAGGACAGAGAAACCCTGTGTCAGCATTCCCCCTCTCAATATATACTTATGTATATGTATATGTATGTTAATATATATATGTACATTTTTAAACCAGATGCAATAGAACATGCTGTTAATCATAGGTACTGAGAACCCTGAGGTAGGAGCATCCATTGAGCCCAGGAGTTCAAGATCAGCCTGGGCAACATAGTAAACCCCTTATCTCAAAAAGGAAAGGAAAAACTAATTTTAACTAATACAGTGTTTTATAAAAATGCGGACCCATAAGAGATGATATTAATGCATAATTGTCATAGGTTTCTTTAAGGGTAGCCCATAGATGCTACATGGGAGCGATGTTGAAGAGAAACCCGCTTTTCCAGCTGCGGAAAACCTTAGTGTTTACACAGTCTGAGACAAAGGCAGGCTTTGTCTCAGTGGTGGGTCTTGTACGGTTTGGCTGAGACGCGTCCTGCATATGTAATGTTACTGTGCGTTTGTCTCTTCAGCTGTTGAGAACGTGTGCTGATGTCTTCCGCTTGGTTCCATTTATGGTGTTCATAATTGTACCTTTTATGGAATTCTTGATACCAGTGTTTCTGAAGCTCTTCCCAGACATGTTGCCATCAACTTTTGAAAGTGAATCCAAAAAGGTATACAGGATTTTAAAGCTTTTTAAAAAAATTAATAGACTTTAGTTTTTAGAGCAGTTTTGTAGGTTTACAGGAGAACTGGGCAGAAAATAGAGTTGCCATATTCCACTTACTCACCTCTCACACCCTGGGTTTCCTGTTAGTAACAACTCGCATCAGTGTGGTACATGGTATAACTGAGTGACTAATGTTAATACATTATACACTGTTATTAATGAAAGCATATAGCTAACGTTAAGGTTCACTCTTTGTGGTTCGCAGGTCTGTCAGCTCCCATTTACCATCACAGGGTCACACGGAATAGTCTCACTGTTCTAAAACACATGTCTTGTGCCTGTTTGTATCTCCTGTGTTTCTCTTTCAGTCTGGTAACTACAGATGTTTCACTCTGTAGTTTTGTCTTTCCCAGAATGCCAAGCAATTGGAATCATACACTTAGCAATATGCAGTTACAGTTCTCCCATGAGGGACTAGAGAGATGGATCAGTGATGAAGAGAACTTACTACTCTTGGCAAAGGAACCTGATTCAGTTCCCAGCACCCACATGTCAGCTCACAACCACGTGTACCTCCACTTTTAAGGGATCCAGTGCATAAAAAAACAAAAACAAAAATCCCAACAACTAAAGTTCTTCCCTGAAAAGACATGACCTTACTAATTTTATTTATGGATATATAAGTGTTGTTTTTTTTTTTAATCATTCACCTTTTGGAAATTGGTTTTTTCTAATTTGGGCAGTGTTGAATAAAACGCTATGAATATTTGTGTTCAGGGTTTTTTTAACTTGAGCAAGAGTGATTGCGCACAGTAAGACTACATCTAGCGCTGTAAGAATTTGCTAAGCTGTCTTCCAGAGCAGCCATGCGTTCTGCATCCCACCTAAGAGTGCTGTTCCCTGTCTTTCCCAGCATCTGATATGCTGTGGACGTTAACCATTCCAATAGGTGTGTAAATAGGTGTGTATCAGTTAGCATCTGTGGCATCCCTATAACTTCTTTGTGGAGGTGTATGTTTATTTTGCCCACCATTTGTGTGTGTGTGTGTGTGTGTGTGTGTGTGAGAGAGAGAGAGAGAGAGAGAGAGAGAGAATATGTGTGTGGTAGACATGTGGGGGGCATGCATGTGCACTCAAGTGTGTGTACCTTATATAGGGTCCTGATTTATATGTATTGGCTCCCCAACTTGTATATTGAGTTAGGGTCTCTCCCATAAGCCCACAACTTGCTGATTTGGCTAGTGTAGCTTCCCAGTGTGTTCCTGTGTCCCACAGAGTAGTGCTGCAAACAGGCAGAACTCTAGTTCCCTGTGAGAGCGAGCGAGCGAGCACCTTGCCCACTGAGCTGTCTGCACAGCCTTTGTGCCCACTTTGTAACTGGGTGTTCTGTTACTTGTTTTGAGGTTTGTTTGGTTGGTTGGTTGCTTGCTTGCTTGGGGTTTTGTTTGTTTGTTTGAGACAGAGTTTTTCTATGTAGCCCTGACTCATCTAGAACTTGATCTGTAGACCAGGCTGCCTTGAACTCATATAGATCCTTCCGTCTCTGCTTCCCAAGTTCTGGGATTAAAAGCATGGACCACTGCCTGGATGTTTTGAGTTCTTTCTATATTTGTATACAAGTCCTTTATCAAATATATACTTCATAAATATGTTCTCCCAGTCTGTGCCTACCCCTACCCCAGCCCCATTCTTGGGAATGGAGATAGCTTCTTTATTTTTTTAATTCTTATTTTTCCATTGCTGTGAATGGATCCCAGGTCTTTGTCTGTGATAGGCAAATGATTGATTAAGACACATCTCAGACCCGTGGTTCATCTTTTCATAGGACAAACACTTAAAGTGACCATGTCTTTGGAGTTACAACTAGAAGTTGGTTAACAAACTTAAGGTCACATATTCTATGTATATGAGTGTTTGATCTACATATGTGTCTATGTACCACATACATGCTTGGACCTGAGGAGGCCAAAAGAGGGCATTGGATCTCCTGGAATTAGAGCTATAGAGGGTAATGTAGGTGCCAGGGACTGAACCTGGGTCCTCTGGAAGTAAGTGGAACGATTTCATTAGCCCCAAGCTAGATGATTCTACTATTTTTTTCTAGAATTCTTATAGTTTTACATTGTATCTTCTAGTATATAATCCAGTTTGTTTTTATGAAAGTTTATAATATCAGTATTAGGATTTTTATACATAAATATCTAGTTTTTATATTACTATTTATTAAACATCCTTTCTCTACTATAGTTTATTTTATATTTGCTTGTTTTTGAAACAGGGTCTCACTATGTAACTCTGGCTGTCCTGGAACTCACTATGTAGACCAGGCTATCCTGTAATTCACTGAGGTCTGCCTGCTTCTCTCCTGAGTGCTGGCATTAAAAGTGTACACAATCATGCACCAACCTCTCTACTGTTATTTTAACTGATGGGAAGAAAGGAAGGAAGGCATGAAGGAAGGAAGGAAGGAGGGAGGGAAGAAAGGAGGGAAGGATAAGAAAAAAGGAAGGATCTGTGAGTTCAAGGTCACCTGCTCTACATAGTGAGTTCCAACAAATAAAAAAGAATAAAGGAGCTGAAGAGATGGTTCAGAGTTTAAGAGCTTGCAGGATCCGGTTCAATTCCCAGCATCCAACATGGTGGCTCAACCATGGGTAACTCCAGTTCCATAGGATCCAGTGCCTTCTGGTCCCTGTGGACAGGCATACAAATACCCATAGATATAAAATAAGTATTAAAGGTTTATTTAGAATAATAATAACAAAGAAAACAAACATCTACTGTTATTCTGGGTCATGAGCACAAGATATGTTCTATTGGGCCAAACGGAGCTTCAGTGTCTTTGAGGAGTGCAGGGACGGGGGCCTGGGGTGGGCTAGGAGAGAAGCTCCTCCCCATCGTCAGTCTGTGTCCCTGCTAGACAGTGTCATAAAGGTGGAAGCAAAGTTCTCCAAGGGACAAAGAAATCTTCTACTCAGTGAGTGGGAACTACCGTCTGAAACACAAGAAAGAAACTGCTTGGTGGGAAGAATTTTGGAGCAGAGGCTCAGTGAATGGGTGAAATTCTAGCACAGTCTGCAAGTCTGGGAGGTGGCTGGTCAAGGAGACAGACAAAGGGATGGCAGGCTGGAAAGCATCACCTGCTCTAAGGAACGTGAGCCTTGATGATAGTAAATAATGGAAGCTAAAACTTTAAACTGTAGTGGGTGGCATGATCAAATCTATATTTCAGGGAAACAATTGTGCTGACAGAAAGACTGAAAGGGACAGCACCAAGACAAGGAAGGAAGCAGGGCCTAAATCAAGAGGTTGACACTGAGAATGAAGGGTGGAAGGCAGCTCTGAGAAGAAGTTCCTGTTCCTTTTCTGTTTTGTGCTTGCTTTTGTTTGAGACAGGGTCTTTTTCTGTGCAGCCCTGGCTGGCCTTGAACTCCCTGTGTAGACCAGGCTGGCTTTGCACTCACAGAGATCTACCTGCCTCTGCCTCCTGCATACTGGGATTAAAAGTGTGTGCCACTTGGGCTGGAGCCATGGCTCAGAGGTTAAGAGCACTGGCTGCTCTTCCAGAGGTCCTGAGTTCAATTCCCAGTAACCACATGGTGGCTCACAACCATCTGTAAAGGGCTCTGATGCCCTCTTGTGGGGTGTCTGAAGACAGCAACAGTGTACTCATATAAATAAAATAAATCATTCTTTAAAAAAAGGGGGGTGGGTGCCACCACATCTGACTCCTTTTTTCTTTCAGTGATGTTAAGAACAGAATCCAGGGCCTCGTGCATGCTTGACCAGCACTTTACCACTGATCTATGCCCCTAGACCTTAATTTATGATTAAAGTGGAAAAAAAAAATCAAACTATAATATTTAACTGCCTGAAGATGGTTTGATTTACTTAAACTCTGGCTACGTGCCCTTTGCAAGCTGTTAGAATTGCAGCCTTGATTTACTTAACATTTAAAACAATCAGGATCCAGAAACAGCCCACAGCATTCCAATGAAGATGCTCTTGAATACAAGAAGATGAGGGACTGAGGAAGTAGCTTAACCATATCTGCTTCTCTCTACCTTGTGCCCCAGCATTTTGACCATGTTTATTTCAAAATCCTACCACTGCCTATCTATCATTTCTGATAATGAATTAGAGTCAGCAACTATTAGTCAACAGTGTCTTAAGAATGCACATTAAATAAGGCGTGGTGCCTCTCTCGGGAGGCAGAGGCAGAGGCAGGTGGGTCTTTAGTTTGAGCTCAGCCTGGACTATAGTGCAAGTTCTAGGACAGCCAAGGATCTATAGAGAGACCCTGTCTCAAAACAAAGAATGTATATTTAACTCTCTTCTGTCTGGTGCTTCTTTCAAATCTATTATAGTACATAACACTAGAGTATAATTATATATTTTCGATTTAAACTCTAAGGTCGGTGAGCATAGAGTTAGCGTCTGAGGATTCTTTGTAGTGCAAAATCTGGGCCTACGTACCTGAGTTTGGCTTAATTAGCAGCCCAGATGAGGTTGGGAGGTAGTAACTCACCTAATAACAGCCTCTCACTGAGGCTTATCACCATGGTATTAATAAGAAATAAATGCAGGATTAAAGGGGCAAGTCAAAGAGAAGTTCCTTCAAAGTGGCCCGGTTCTTACAAACTTACTATCAGCCCTGCTAATAATGTCGCTACGGTATGTGTTGCGGGATGAACATTACTGAGGAGGGAGTCATTCTCATTACCAACCTGCAGTTATGATTAACTTTTTCCTCTTCTGTTAAGGAAGAAAAACAGAAAAAGACGATGGCTGCCAAATTGGAAATAGCAAAATTCCTTCAAGAAACAATGACAGAGATGGCGAGGAAAAACCTAGCCAAGTCGGGAGATGTTTCATCACAGCTTTCCTCCTATGTGAAACAGGTGTCAGGGCTCTGTGCTGGGCCAGCGACTTCTGGGCCAGAGTTACAAAATAAGCATGTCATCATGGATCAAGCAGATTGTTCAGAACCTTTGAAATGCCACATATCTAAATTATAAATAAATAACATTTAAACATTTAGGGTGGTTTGCAAAAAAGTAAAAATAAAATAAAGCCACCTTAAAGTAATCATCTGAAAAGGAAGATCAGTACACACTTTAAAAATACTGCTGATTTTTCTAGTGACTAAGTTTGGTTCTAGAAAGATTTACAGGGGATTGGGGTTTGGTCTAAGCATTGAACCCAGCATGCAAGGCAAGTACCCAGTCTCCCACTAATCTACAACTCTACACTATTTATTCCCAATGAACCACTGGATCCATTTCGTATACAACACAGAAAGTCTCTAACTCCTTCGACATCTTTTTCAAATAATCTGTTGGGGAGGTTTTGTTAAGTAAGAGGTGGATTTTCATTGGCCCTTGTCCCTTGCCTAGGTCCAAACAGGTCACAGACCCTCCACTAAGGAGATAGTTCGCTTCTCCAAACTCTTCGAGGATCAGTTAGCCCTGGAACACTTAGACCGACCCCAGCTGGTTGCCCTGTGCAAGCTGCTAGAACTGCAGGCCTTCGGAACAAACAATCTGCTCCGCTTCCAGCTCCTGATGACACTGAGGTCTATAAAAGCAGATGATGAAGTAAGAGTGTAACGTAACCCCAGCAGCAGGCATCTGGGAGGCATCAGAGGGTACCTTAGCTAACTGCATCGGTTTCTGTTGGGTCTGCCATAGAGCCAGCCAGCAAAGTGAATGGTTTAAGAAACCATTCCTATGACAACTTCAACTTTTACTACTCACTTCCTTATTAGTTTGTTGTATCTTGAGAAGGTCGTTGTAAGCGGATGTATTAGCTGGGAATAATCTAAAGTAATTAGGACCTGCTGGGAAGGAAATACCAGCTCAGTAGATTCTTGGCAGCACCCACCCCCATCACTCACACACACACACACACACACACACACACACACACACACACACACACACACACACACATATTGTTCTCCTACAGAGAAAATGGTGCCAAAGTAAAGATTCTGCTGGGTGAGTTGGTCTGATGAAAAGAAGGTGATAACACAATGCTAGGAGGAAAACCAAGGTCTGGCCATCTTGCAAAAGGCACCATTTGGACTAGAACTACCAATTAGGCTCCTCTAAAACATGGAAACACTTTCCTGAATCTCAGTCAGCTGCTGTAGTATTCTACTTAGGGAAGTATGTTTCCCCAAATAAAGACATGAACACATTGGCCCTATTTAGATTTTGGATGTTGCTTTCAGAACTTTGGTATGAACAATGCTGGCCCCAGAAGAACTGTAGTTTTGGATCACACCATGCAGACATTGTTATTTATCAGGGGTCTCGTGAACCAGAGAACCCAGGCTCTTTCTGGGGTGGCAGTATGGGAAAGTGCACTGAGACACTCAGCCAATGGGATCACGAAGCTTTTCACAACAGATTTTTTTTTCCTAACAAGCCCTAAAAAATTAAAAGGAAAAGTAGATGTCACAACTAGACAAAATCCAAACCAAGATAGGAAATACTTTACTGACAAAATGCTGGGGGCAGCTCTATAACTATCTTTTATTGCCGCCTGTTAGCCGTATCCCCTCATCTCAACTGCTGTCTTCCTAAGTGGCCCGTTGACAGCAATCAGTGCAGGGACAGAGGGCCAAAGCCTCAGAGTTGGGGTTTCTGTCAGTTCTGCTGGAATATAGGGATTAAGTAAAACTGAAATCAAAGAGCTGACACTGTCCCTTACGCTTGTTGCAGATAATTGCCAAAGAAGGGGTGAAGGCTCTGAGTGTGTCAGAACTCCAGTCTGCCTGCCGGGCCCGGGGGATGAGGTCGCTGGGCCTCACTGAGGAGCAACTGTGCCAGCAGCTCACAGAGGCAAGCAGCATGCCCGCCCTCCCCACTGAGACTCTCCCTGGGACTCACAGACCTCATGTGGGGACCTCTCCTTGCAAGTTGTGAGTCAGCCTTCCACGGCTGTGACAAAACGCATCTGAAGGAGGGAGGTTTGTTTTGACTCCTGGCTCCCATGCCTTCAGCCAGTGGTCGCCTGGTGCCAGTTCCCTGGTCCTTTGCTAAAGAACCTTGCACAGCAGAGAAGTCTCGTTCATTTTATGGTGGCCAAGAAGCAAAGGGGGAGGAGCACAACCTTAATCCCAGCCCTTGGGAGGCAGAGGCAGACAGATCTGTGAGCTTGAGGTCAGCCTGGTCTACACAGTGAGTTCCTAGGCCGGCTAGGGTTACGAAGTGAGACCCTGGTTTTTGTGTTTTAAAAAAAGTAAAGAAACAGGAGACAAGGCTCCAGAATTCCCTTCAGTGGTCTAACCTTTCCCCTGCAGGCCTCAGCTCTGGAAGTTCCACACTTCCTAATAGTATCATAGACTGGCAAGCACGCTCTTAAGACATGGAACTCAGGAGAACATTTAAAGTCCAGACAGCTAAGGCACAACACATAATTTGCCTTATCTCATGGAGCGGTTAAACATACCCTAAAGATGTTCATCTGTTTTCCTCTTGGACAGGGACAGGGAACCAGTTTTCTACAGTGCTATTACAAACTACCATGATTATAAATGATCACAATGGCAGCCATTTAGTAGCTTACTGCCCAAAAGGTCACAAGTGCTGGCTGGAGTCCTTCCTGGAGTCCCTGGGGAATAATCCATTCCCAAACTCCTTCAGTTTGTTCTGCAGCTGTAGAAAGGAAGATGTTCTTGTTTCCTCACTGGCTGCCAGCCCGCCTGGTCTCAGCTCCAGGAGCCACCTGTATTTCCTTCTTGGCCCCTGCAAAGTCTGCCATGTGCCAGACCCTACTCATGCCTCAGACCCTGCCTTCTGGTTTGGGCCTCCAGGCCTTGTGATTAGGTAAAGCCCACCTTGATCTTATCTCAGAGTAGACATGGGACCTCAATTCCATCCCTTCATAAAGCATCTAGACTGGTGGTTCTCAACGTCTTAATGCTGTGGCCTTTGAATACAGTTCCTCATGTTGTGGTGACCCCCATCTATACAATTATTTTCATTGCTACTTCATAAATATTTTTGCTACTGTTATGAATTGTAAATATTTGTTTTCTGATGGTCTTAAGTGACCCCTGTGACTGGGTCATTTTACCCAAAAGGGGTTGTGACCTGCAAGTTGAGAACCACTAATCTAGATTAATGTTTGAACAACTGGGAGGTGCGTGTATATCGTGGATCTTGGGGCCAATTTAGAATTTGGATACAACAAAGTAGGGTCTTGGCAGAAATTCTCACCCACAGGGCTATCCCTGTCAATTTCTGCTGACAGATCTTGTCTCAGAGCCCACTTTGGCTACTTTTCCTCTTGTGCTCCAAATCAGCATGCAGTGTTGGCTTTGGTGGTAGATGTCTGTAGCACACTGTGTTCTAACAGCAGTAGCAGTGTAGCCGAAAACCAAGAGTTAGCTCTGTTAGGTTCTCATTGTTATCAGTGTAAAAACTTCTGTATCATGTTAAGATTATTTGGGGCCAAGGGTCAGTGTTGTCACTTGGAAACCATGTTATGGAGCCATTCTCCTTGTAACACAGTACACTAACTAACTGGAAGATGAACATTTATAGAGGGCAATCCAGTGGTTGAGAGGCTGAGGCAGAAGGATTGCCATGAGTTGAGACCAGCTTGGGCAATATAGTGAGTTTTAGGACAGCACAGGCTTCAGAGTGAGACCTTGTCTCAAAAGAAAAAGTAAGATATTAAAAATGGTAAACATATGAACTACCTTAACCTTGTTTATAAAATAAATGAAACCAGAGACAAGCCACATTCACATATTAGCAAAGTTCATGCTTTGTTAGAGATCAGATAGAAGGGCATGTAGGCATTGCCAGCTGAAAACTAAAGCCATGAGGACAAACCACATCATCTCCTAAAATATAAAAACACATACACTGCCTGCCTTGGTAGCTGAGACCTCTAATCCTCACATCCAGGAAGCTGAGATATGAGGACCACCAGGAGTTCAAGACCAGCCAGCCTGGGTCACAGAGGGCATGAGACCCTGTCCTGAAAAACAACAGAAGACATGGCGTCCAGAGCTTCTGTTGGTCCCTGGAGCTGGAGTCAGAGTCAGCTGTGAGCTGCCTGGTGTGGGTGCTGGGACTGAACGTCTGGTGTGCAGTAGAACCTGGAGCGGTACACACTCTTAGCCACTGAGCCACCTCTGCTGTCCCTATCCTAAATTTTATTCTGTTCTGTTCTGTTTGTTTAGAGACAGGATCTCACTACGTCACCCTGCCTGGCTGGAACTCACTGTAAACCAAGCTGCCCTTGAGCTCAGAGATCTACCTGCCTCCATTTCCTGAGCGCTGGGACTGTGGCATTTTTATACCATAGAAACATATCCAGATATTTAAGGCTGTAGCACTGCATCTACTGATGTGATTCTGTTTCAATGGGGATAAAAAGGCAAAAGAAAAGGCTGGCAGGAGCCTGACACCTGAGCTTAGCTTCTAGACCCGACAGTGGAAGAGACAATCCCTTCTCAAAGGTGTCTATTGACCTTCACTCAGATCCATACACATACACATATACAACACACACACACACACACACACACACAGTACAAAACAATATGTGTCACTCATTACATAGTGACATTTATAAAACAGTTGTGACCCAGGCCTGTAATCCCAGCATTTAGGAGCCTCGTGACAAGAGGATCACAGGAGAGAGAGACCCGGGCCACATAGCAAAATTAAAAACAACAAAACACTCGGCTAATGTGGTGCTTTAAAACTCACACCACACCTCCATTCTAATGCTGACTTCTTTGCTTAATAAGGATTTTTTTTTTTTTTTTGAGACAGGCTCTAATCATGTAGCTCAGGCTGGCCTTGGACTCCACCTCCTGCCTCTGCCTCCCAAGCCTGGATTTCAGGCATGCGCCTGGCTTCTGGTTGTCCTTTCTGACCATCTGTTTGTTTCTGCTAAGAGAAGACACTTAGCTGAACTGGATGGAGAGTTTCCTTGACTAGTGCGAGTGGTTGCTGGGTACTTGCCCAGGGGCAGAAGCCAGGAGGCTGGTGCTTTCACCCTGTGCCACAGGCTGTCATGTGCTTGGGAACAGCTGCAAGCCTGGAAAGCAATGGATGACCACAGGTCCTCTCTAGCTATAGCAGTCTGTAACGCCATGTCTATTGCCTTCCATTCTGTAGTGGCTAGACCTCCACTTGAAGGAGAACGTCCCTCCTTCCCTTTTGCTCCTGTCACGCACCTTCTACCTGATAGATGTGAAGCCAAAGTCTATTGAAATCCCACCGAGTATAGAGGTAAGTGCATCGATGCAGACAGAGCCTGGATCCCACCAGCACAGGCCTCCACTGATGTCTTCCAGTCAGAGCAGATACTACTTTGGGAATTTAGGTTAGCTGGCTTTTAGTACTCTTCATTAGCAACCCCCATACTTGGCTGTTTTTAAAATGGCCCCTTTTCTTTGCAGTTTCATTTTTTCATGTTTATATAATGTTAAAGCAAATAAGGGGTAACTTAGAATGTTAACTTTTTTCTTTTTTTCAACCCATTATATATTTTTTTTTTACCTGTAGTTGTTTTTGTTTATTTGTTTTGTTTTTGGTTGGTAGGTTGGTTTTTCAAAACAGAATTTCTCTGTGTAGTCCTGGTTGTCCTGGTACTAGCTCTGTAGAACAGGCTGGCCTCAAAATCAGAGATCTACCTGTCCCTGACTCACAAATGCTGGGATTAAGGCATGTTCCACTACTGGCAACTTTTTTTTTTTTTTATGACTGGGAGCAACCAGAATTACCGAATTGTTTTGTGATTTTGGGTTTTATTTGGTTTGTATCACTATGAATCCCTAATTAGCTTGGAGCTCACTGTGTAAACCAAGCTGGTCTTGAACTCACAGAGAGCCCCTGGACTTCACCTCCTGGATGCTAGGATTAAAAAGCATTGGCCACTGTGTCTGTTTTTGCTTGTTTGAAGACAGCATCTTACTATGTAGTACTCAATGACCTAGAACTACATATTTTTTTTAAAAAAGATTTATTTATTTATTTTATGTATATGATGAGTACACTGTCGCTATCTTCAGACACCGAAAGAGGGCATCAGATCCCATGACGAATGGCTGTGAGCCACCATGTGGTTGCTGGGAATTGAACTCATGACCTCTGGAAGAGCAGCCAGTGCTCTTGACCGCTGAGCCATCTCTCCAGCCCCAGAACTACATATTTTAAATCCTAGAATATAATACTATGCAACTTTTGTATATAAGGAGATCAATATTCAAATACTAACTTTCAGGAGCACATTCCATGTAACTCAAGAAAGTCTGGTGCTCGCTTCAGCAGCACATATACTAAAATTGGAACGATACAGAGAAGATTAGCATGGCCCCTGCGCAAGGATGACACACAAATTCGTGAAGCGTTCCATATTTAAAAAAAAAAAAGTTTGCCAGGCAGAGTGGTACAAGCCTTTGATGCCAGCACTTGGGAGGTAGAGGTGGGTGGAATTCAAGACTAGTCTGGTCTATATAGTGAGTTCCAGGCCAACCTTCACATTGAAATTCATCTCAAAACAACAAAATAGAGAAAGATATAGTCAGGCACACACCTTTAAACCCAGCAGAGGTCAGCTCTAGGCCAGCTAGATCACACACACACACACACACACACACACACACACACCCTCTACCCTGCACGCATACCCCTACACAGACAGAGGAAGGCAGATTGCTTAAAGGCACATATTCCTGTACAAGCTTCTGGGCAGGACAGTTTACACTTGCATAATGTTTCCGCAGACTCCAAAGGCAAACCTTGGGATACCGTTATCTCCGCCGCCGGAGTCGAAGGAGAACGTTTCAGACCCTGCACCTCAGCTAAAGAGAACGAAGGTTAGTTACTCTCTTTCTACTTGATTAAACTGAAAAAAATATATTTATCAATGTTAATTTTCTTTTCCTCAAAACGAGCTGATGGTGTAGCTCAGGCTGGCTTCCCGCTCTGGACCCCTTGCCTCAGCCTCTCAAGGACTGAGATGACAGGCACACACTGCATCTCTAATCCTCCCAGTGAAACAGAATTCATTGTATCCAATGCAGTACTACCTGGCAATAAAGAACATCAATTACACTGCTTAATCTGTTTCTAAAAAGTTCAACATACGGGACTGGGTATGTCGTCACTGGTAGAGGCTTGTGGAACACGTGAGACCACAACTTCCATCCCCAGCGCTGCCAAAAATAATGCTTTAAGTCAATATTTGATTACATGTAATTTTCAGATTTTTGCCTTTCAAAACCTACATATATAGTTGCTACAAGTTCCTGGTATTCGTGGTAGATCCTAGTATACACTGGCTTAAATCACTAATCTCTCAGTTCTAATATTTAAGGATGAAGAATTTATACAACTGCCCCCAGTACCATCATCACTCATAACACCAGCAGCAACTATTTCCAAAGAAGCAGTAAGTAACCTACGGAGAAACCTCTCCCCAGGACTGGAAGGGCACCGGGACTGCAGCTTCATGCGTAACACAAAACACTACACAATTCTTGCCATCCAGACTGGAATGTAGGCTGGACTCTAGCAATCTCATAACCGCTACCTTTCCCCCTCAACTATCCAAAAGTAGAGGGAAAAAGCCAGCGCCCTGGTGGAGCAACCTAAGCATGAAGTCTAGAAGCTAATTACACTATAGACAGAGCCTTAGTTTTATGTGCTAAATGCAAATAGTTCCCACATGTTACACAATTTACACGTGCTTCTGATGTCAGGAAATACAAGCAGGAAAGCAATTAAAGTTTTAATCTCTTTGAGGTTTTTTTTTTTTTTTTTTTTTTTTTTTTTGGTTTTAAGAGACAGGGTTTCTCTGTGTATCCCTGGCTGTCCTGGAACTCACTTTGTAGACCAGGCTGGCCTCGGACTCAGAAATCCTCCTGCCTCTGCCTCCCAAGTGCTGGGATTAAAGGCGTGCGCCACCACCGCCCGGCCAATTAAAGTTTTAGAAAAATACATGTAAATAGGAAATTTCTGTGCTCACTTCTCCCGTTTAGGCCAAGTAATCTGGGGGAGGTCAGAAAGCATGGCACAAACAGTAGGACGGCCACTGGGTGGATTGGGCCGTTGGAGAGATGCAGTGCATGTGACAGGTCCACCGTAGGCTACTCTGTGAGCCTGTAGGTGGGTCGGCATTCAGAAAAGGACTCCATGCTTGTGTCTTCACCTTTATCACCAGAGCAATCACACAAATCTGACTTCGTGGCCACCGTCTTGTTGCTTTTCTTTGGGGAGGGTTGAGGGTGGAAGACAGTTCACTTTGAATGTAGTTCAGGCTTTCCTGGAACTCAGGCCAGTTCTCCTACCTCGCCAGCCTCGGGGGCAGGGATTACAGTCAGGCGGGGATCACAGGCATGACACACTCATTGAGCTTGGCTTGTGGCCATTAGTTTGGTTAAGAAGGTCAAAGTGGATGCTTGCAGAATTTAAGCTGCTTGTGACCAAAGCCTAAAGTCCTGTTTTATACCCAGATCCTCCAGGCCAAGTCCCAGGAGACCTCACAGAACAGCAAGGCTAACTCCAAAGGAGCCTAAGGATCCTTGAAGGTGGAGTGCATTCTCTCTCCAATCACTGCCCTCAGCAGCGGCGTCCACGAAGGAAGGAATTCTAAGACTGTGTGGCTTGAGATAGAGGATCAGCCACTAAGCTGTTGGAGGCCTCGTGACATCCCAGAGACTCGAGCAGTGACACCAAGTTCAGGCCATTCAGAGCTTAATTACAGTCTCTCTCTACTGTATAATTTTGTCATCTTACTAAACGTTGCATAAAGCCACTCCCAGCATGTTGTGTTTGAATGGCTTCCTGTTTGTGTGCACTTGGGAAGGGGGGACAGCGCTGGAGACTGCGGGGGCCCGTGGTTTCTAGGTAAGCACTCTCACTGAACTGTATTCCCACGCCCTTTTATCTTTTGTAAATTTTAAGGAAAGATCAAAATTGCCTAGGCTAGCCTTGAATTTTCTGCCCCGCTACCCCAATCTCCCAAGTAGCTAGGATTATGTAGACTTCTGTTACCAGGCCCAATCAGATGTGGAGCTTTTAAGAGGAAATGTATTGCACAATGGAGTCAGCTTGGCACCTTGGATACCTCTCTTTGCCTCTTGTGGCTTGGAATCCTTAGTCAGAACATGGAGGCTCCCCAAACCACCTTTAAGAGCACCTGGCCAGCCTTTGCAGAGGGACTTCTCAGTAGAACAGTACCGTAAGCACTGGATGTGGGCCAGGATGGACACACTTCCCAGGAAGACAGAACTTCTTAGAGAAGTGGGCAGTTAAAACAGACAGTGACGCTGGAGGGACTGTCCAGTCATACGACCACTACATCTTGTAGAGGGTCAGTGCTCGGTTTCCAGTACCCACACAGTAGCCACAACCAGTTTCCAACTCCAGTTCTACAGACTCCAGATTGTCTTCTGAATTTTACAGGTACCAATCATGGTGCACACTCACACACACACACAAACAAAACACTTAGATACCTAAAACGAAATCTTAAAAAAAATTAGCTAGCCAGACGTAGTGGTACATACCTTTAATTCAAGCACTCTGGAGGAGGGGCTGGTGGCTTTGTGAGTTGGTGTCTAGCCTGGTCTACAGAGTGAGTTCTAGGACAGCTAGAGCTACATAGTGAGACCCCCCCCCCCATCTCGAAAACACAAAGACAGACATCCCCACCTAGTTCCCAGACCTTGAACTCATGGAGTGCTGGGATAGTGTGGGCCACTATCACACAGCCCATGAACTCCTTAATCCTCATACTTGTCTCATATGCTAGCAACTTAACTACACCCCAGGCTGGGACATGCACCTCAAAATGCTCTCGTCGTGGAAGACAAGTACCACCCTGTGTGCCAATCAACAATTTTTGTAGGCTGATGACTGCTGTGTTCACGTCACTCTGGGATGTGTGATCGGTCTAATCAGGCGTTTCACCATCAAACTTCCCTTCTGAAGTGGTGGGTTTTTAAACTTAGTGCATATTATAGGTGTGTAATATGGGAAAGAGATTAGCTAGTTAACTGGCTTAATCCTTGTAGCTGTACAAATGTTGTGAGCCACCATGTGGTTGCTGGGAATTGAAGTCAGGACCTCCACTCACTCCGGCTCTGCTCGCTCTGGCCCAAAAGATTTATTATATGTGAGTACACTGTAGCTGTCTTCAGACGCACCAGAAGAGGGCGTCAGATCCCATTACAGATGGTTGTGAGCCACCATGTGGTTGCTGTGATTTGAACTCAGGACCTTCGGAAGAGCAGTCAGTGCTCTTAACCGCTGAGCCATCTCTCCAGCCCCTCTGACCTTCTCAATGGGCAAATGGCAATAGTTAAGTCAAGGAACCTGGTCATTGAGGACTCTATCTATACTCCCCCGCCCCACCCCTGGTTTTACTATTTGGAGACAGGGTCTCACTATGCAATCTTGGTTGACCTAGAACTCCATATGTAGACCAGGCTGACCTTGAATTTAAGAGATCCACTGGCTTCTGCCTCCTGAGTTCTGGGATTAAAGACAATGTCAATATTTTCAAATTTTGGGATACTTGGCCCTAACCCCAGACTGAAACCTCACTGGTAGTGTTCTGGCCAGTGGTTAGTAAGCACAGTTGCGGGTCCCAAGGTTGGAGCTGCTCCTCCACGGACAACTTCAATGCAAGAAGCACATAACTGGCTCCAGAGAGCCAGCTCCAGCGCACCACTGGAACCTCTGGCAGCAATGGCAATTGAGCGCACCGCTGTTCTGCACTAGGACACGCATGTACCCATCAGGTAGTAAAGGTGATGCTGAAAGTTGCTGTGTGTCACACAAGAGGGAACCTGCTCCAGTCCTTCATAACTGCAATGGTTCTTGTTTAACTTTCTCTTAGTCAAGAGTTTCACTGTGCATCTTCAATGCACAATGTAGACCAGGTTGTCCTTGAACTCAAGATCTGCTGGCCTCTGTCTTCTGAGTGCTGGGGTTAAGGGCACTCACCACCAGGACCAACCAACTTCAGGGTTCTTGCTGGTCTACTCCCTTCTTGGTTTCTACTAGCTCGGGATGCATGTCATGTTGCTTCAAAGGCCTCTCTTCTCCCTCACAGCTCTCTACGGTCCTGCAGATGTGGTGCAGCTTGGCTCCGCCCACTGCTAACAGTCTCACTGGGTACCATTGTAAGCTCTCTCACATGCACCTGTAGTGACATTCGACACAGCTCACATATGACACAGAATTCTACTACAGTAGTTGTTGCTGCTACTTAATAGTACGGCTCTGCACTTGTGCCATGTCTAATTCTGTACAAGACATATTGGTCATGGCCAGAGTTTTGCAATGCTATACCCAGGCCAAAAGTTCCCACTTGTAGGTAGGTCTGTTACTTCAGAGAACACTGGTTCTGAGAGTATTTCCAGACACTATGTGTGTGGAGGTGGGCGGGTGGGTATTGTAGCTTGCTGGCTCCACCTAGTGGCAGCTGATAAACAGAGAGTTCATTACCATTGATGTTGGTTTCTTACTTCATCTATGTTCAATCTTACTTACCTGAAATCAATATATTACATTAACAGAGCCAAGGGACTGATGATCTCTAGCCTATGGCAATCAGAAGAGATGGGAAAGCAGTATTGATTGAGGCCTTGGCCACATTTTAACCCCCAGGAAACCAGACAGATGCTGTGCTCTGACAGCACATCTTCATTCTACAAGCTGGGTTGCCCTTCCCACGAGACCCAATCTGGTCCTCTAAGTGAAATAGCCATTTCATTTTCCTTCATGTCAATTTCACTACCCTTTATTTGATAGCCACCCCGTCCCCGGGGATATCTGTGGGCAATTTGAATAGTAACAGCAGGGACTTCAGTTCCTTCCAGGTCCTAGCACCTCTCCTTGAGTCACACAAAGCCCTTTATATGTTTTCTCCTTCCATCCACACAAGAGTGAGTCAGGTAGACCTGAGGCAGAAATGATGGGCACCATTTCAACAAGGAAAAAAACACTATGATACGCTCTCCAAGAAAATGAATTTGTGCTAAAATTCATTCCCTGGTCCTCTTTGCCAAATGATGTCTTCTTTCAGCATAAAAGCTGCTTGTACTATTTTGACAGTTACATGTGTACAGAGAGAAACAGTGATAAGAACTCTTATGACGATGACCCCAACCACAGCTGCCAAAGCTGTGTTTAAAGAAGCAGCCCTAACCCTACAGATGAAATCATACTGAACTGTTCTGTATTCAGCAGAGACCCAGAAAAGAAAACAAAACAACAACAACAAAAAAACACCAACCAGCCAAACAAGCAAAAAACCAAGAACAAAAAACTCTGAGGCTGGAGTGGCAGACACCAAGGTACCACTAACAACCAGCAGGTGGCAGAAGTGAGTTGCCAAGCTGACCCAAACCAAAGAGATTGTTTTCTCATTCCTGAGGGATAGGTGGAGTTTGTAAAGGAAAAACTATAGGAAGCCAAGATCAGGAACAGACCCTAAAGGAGTAACAGAGACCCAGGAAGGGGAGGATATTTACAGGAGAGGAAAATGAGGAGTAGGTTGGGGAAGACATAAGACATCTTAGACAGCTAGCTTTGGGTGACAAATTTTCTCTCACAGATGCACACCGGCACCCACACAGCGTCTAGGGTTTGAGTTTCTGTCCAGGTCTACCCTCTGGCTAGTCTCATCCTCTCACCCTCTCCTTTGAGGAAACAATCAAATGTGTGGGCTTGGCTCTCTGCCCTCAGGACCTCAGTCTTCTTTCCCTGCCTTCCCCAAAGCATCAGAGACAGAAGGCTTGTCTGGGCGGTCTCAGGGCACAGTCCAGGAGACAGAGGTCGTGGAGGTGGGGGGAGATACCAGCTCGTGACGCTTCAGTCCCTGTCTCCCTCCTTTGCGGGGGCACCTGCCCCCTTTTCACACGCCCAGGATAAAAACAAAGCAGCAGCAATTTTTATTGAGGGAACCTAAACTGAAAATAGGTTTAAAACATAATTTAAAAAAATAAAACAGCAAAAGTAGCAAAAAAATATATGACCTTTTAAAAAACATCTTCCTTTTTTCTGTTTGTTTGTTTTTAATATATAGCGACTGATGCCTCCCAGCCACCAGAAGCATCTCACCCGACGGGTAAATCTCTAGTAACGACCCTTTTTAAAAAGACATGTAAATATATACTCAGATTTATACACTTTGTGTTTTCTTCATAGCTATGTACAGAGCCCCAAGTCTAGGGCTCAGCCCAAGGGCACATCGCAGCTCCCAGTTTCTGCCTCCCCGTCTTCTGGTACCAGGTATTTGGTCAGCAAAGCAGATTAGTATTGGAATTAAGAAGCTACTGGTACCCACCATCTGGAGCAGAGGTGGCCTTCGGCTGAGGCCTAAACAGAAACCTCACTGCTTCAGGAGCCCCAAGGCCCCCGCCTCCAGAACACGAGGGGCTAACGGGTCAGCAGGAGCACTCAGCAGGAGCACTCAGGATGCTCTCACTAGCATGCCCGGTCCACTTGCTTCCACGCTGCAGATCTCCAGGCAGTGCCGGGCAGCAGGGTGGGTCTTGGTCCAACACCTGGGAAGGAAGAAGTGGCCACCAGCAAGTACCCACCTCTTGACTCCTCTCTCACACAGCAGGCTAAGAAGAGGAAGAGAGGGGTCTTGGGGGTGATGGAGGGGTAGGCCACACAGGAAGGCCTCAGTCAAGCAACCGGCTCTTGCCAGCCACAAAGGAGAAGGAGAAAGGCAGTGTGTCCAACGAGGGAATTGTGGGTGAGGGGCACAGGTGGCGACAGAATGGGGAAATGCTGGGGGACGGTTGGTAGTCAGCGCCGTTTGAGTCCACCGTTGGCAAGCTGGGTGGGGTGCCGGGGCAGACAGGGCTCCTCGGGTAACGGCTCATGAGAGAAGACTGAGTCCTCCCCCGAGGAGCAGGTAGAGCTCCGCGTGTCGGGAAAGCTGGGTGAGTACTGGTCCAGTGGCATGGACAGGTCCAGATACTCCTGTGACGGAAGAGGATCGGTGGGTGGCACCCAAACCTTCCTGTGACGGTGTCCCCTCAGGTGCCTATGTGACAGCAGACCCAAGTTCCAGCCTGGGGCGGTGGGGGCAGCCCTACCTGGTTGGAAGTCAAGGCCACAATGCGGTCCAGGTCTTCCACCAGCTGCTTGAAAGTCGGTCTCTGAGAGGGCACTGCATGCCAGCAGTCCCGCATCATCATGTACCTGAAACAGGATGGTGAGGTCAGAGAAGACAAGGTCAAAGCTGAGCTAGAGGGCTCGGGGAGGGATGGACAGGGAAGCCACTTCCTCCAGTCAGAGCTTTCACCCCCTGCCCACCATGCTCAGGACCTCAGGAACGTCGCATAAGCAAGCCATCATCACCTGAGGAACCCCGCCTGCTGCCCCGACGTCTAGCCTAGCTTGCCAATGGTGGACTCAGACAGCCCCCCCTACTAGCCCCCCCAGCCTTCCCCCAGCCTGTGCTTACAGCTCATTGGTACAGTTACTGGGCTTGTCCATTCGATGACCCTCCTTCAGCAGCTTGAAAAGTTCCTCCACAGGCACACCGGGGTACGGGGAGCCACCCAGAGTGAAGATCTCCCACAAGAGCACCCCAAAAGACCACCTACAGGAGAGCACAGTTCCACTGTGACTTAGCATGGAGCTAGACTTGCCCTAGGAGTTCCTTCCCCAGTCCTCAAGGAGTTAGAGAAGTAGGTGTCCACCTTGAACCTTTCCTGTCCCAACACGGCTCTTAAGTTCAGGGGGCAGGGCACAGGAGACAAGAGGGCAGTCAAGAAGATGGAAGCACATTGTTCACGGAACAAGACAATCATCCCCCCCCCCCCGCCCCGGTGATGGAATAAGAGTCTAGCATGCAGTCTAGCATGCAGGGCCGTTGGAATTCTTTCTCCAGTGTATCCCAGGTAATTGTGCATTTCAAACTCACACATCGCTCTGGTGGGTGTAGATCCGGTCAAACAACGCCTCTGGCGCCATCCACTTCACAGGCAGCCGGCCCTGCAAGCAGCAGTGCATGCGTGTTGGCGAGATGACACGAGGACCCATGGGGTGAATGGAAGAGGATCACTCGGGCAGTGAGGAGACAGGGCCCAGGACACACGTCCACAGCCCATCCTACAAGCCCTTTGATCTTAGACCACCCAACCCCACACGAATACAGCAGAGACATCAAAGTGGGCAAAAGCCTAGCGGTGTGGAGCCCCAGGCCTCACGGAGCAAGAAACTTACATTGGTGGTTTTCTTATAGTAGTCGATATGGTGAATGTCTCGAGCTAAGCCAAAGTCTGCGATCTTCATTACGTTATCCTCTGTCACCAGGACATTCCTAGCAGCCAGGTCTCGGTGTATACACTGCAGAGAGGGAAGAACCAGGGGACATGATGACCATGAACTGCCTGCCACTGCGCCATCCAGTCCCCTCTACTCCAGCACTTACTGCCGAAGCAGGGCAGTAGGACCGTGTTACCTCTCGGGTCTTCTGCCCCGACACCTCCATACCCTCTTGATCTTCCCATACCCTCTCGACGACCCCTCCCAAATATTCTTTAATTCCAGATGCCTCCAACTGTAGCCTTCTCAGTCACTGTTGCAAGCCTTCCTTCATGCCTTTTTTCTTGATCCTAACCTCTAGCTTTTAGATTCTGCCTCCAAAACAGACCACCCGGGCCCATGCTAGGTCTGGAGGTGTGGGCTGAGCTCCCTGGCACAGCACGTCTGAGCAAGCAAAGATACCGTGAACACCGAAACCGTTCCCAGCATCTTCACAGACATGGTTAATGTTATCCCCACAATAGTTCTACTACACAGAAATAAGTATTCTTATTTTGTGTCTGAGGAAATGCAGGGGCTGGAGAAAAGAAGAGTACGGTCTGCAGGTTCTTCCAGAGGTCCTGAGTTCAATTCCTAGCAACCATGTGGTGGCTCACAAACATCTATAACGGGATCTGGGGACCCTTTTGGCATGCAGGTGTACATGCAAGTAGAGAACCCATATATAGAAAATACATTAAAAAAAAATTTTTTTTTTCAGTTTTTCGAGACAGGGTTTCTCTGTTAGTTTTGACAGTCCTCTGGCCTCAGACTCAGAAATTGACCTCTGCCTCCTGAGTGCTGGGATTATTAAAGGCTTGCACCACCACTGTTCAACAAATAAATGAATCTAAGAAAGAAAGAAAGAAAGAAAGAAAGAAAGAAAGGAAGAAAGGAAGGAAGGAAGGAAGGAAGGAAGGAAGGAAGGAAGGAAGGAAGGAAGAGAGAGAGAGAGAGAAAAGAAAAAGAGAAAGAAATAGAAATATAAGGCAGGATTCAGTGGCACATGCTTGTAATTGGAGCCCTTGCGAGACGGAGGCAGGATAATTATACATTTCAGGGCAGTCTATGCTACACAGTGAATCTGAGGCTGGCCTCCGTTACTAAAATTAGTTGGACCTTAATTTCAAAAGAAAAATATATAAATTAAAAATAGCTGCCTGAGTCTATGCAGAAGGTGGTTACACAGACTCAAACCTAACTCAATCTGATCTCCAGGCCACAGGAAGGGCTCTCCCAACTCTGAGCCGAATATAACACAAGGGGTCAGGCTCCGTGCACCCACAGCTCTAGGGATTAACAGTTGTAAGCTGGAGACAGGCATGGTAGCCCAGGTTAGCCCTCCAGCACCAGAGAGACTGAGATGGAAGGACCGTGAGCTCAAGGCTGGAGCAGACTATGTAGCCATAAATCGGAGTGCTAGCTGGATCCAGTCGCACCCGGCCTTTTGCGGGGAGGGGTGCATTCAGTCTCCATACCTTCTTAGAGGCAAGATACTCCATGCCCCGAGCCACCTGATAGGCACAGGATACCAGATCTTTGGAAGACAGCTGTTCCTCGGGGTTGTGGCTGGGGTTGTAGCAGTACTCCAGCCCAGGAGGCCTCCGGGCCTGCAGATACTCCCGGAGGTTGCCTTTGGAGGCATATTCCACGATGACATAAAGAGGACCTGAGGGCACAGAGATAGGGACCACAGGTCAGGCAATAGGTCAGGCAGGGGAGCTCCACCTAATGGAAGCCCCTCCTCCCGATGTCACAGTCCACTGTCTCCCATGCCTAACGTAACCTCTTTCCTGCCTCCTCTAGAGGGGAACAGGTCTTTAATTCCAGACGCCTCCAACTGTAGCTTTCATTCTTCCTGAAGAAAGCCAGAAGAAGTCTTCCCAGTATAGGCCAGAAAGCTCCCAAGCAAAGCTGAGAGTAGGTGCCCTAATGTAGACTCTAACAACATTACTGTTCCTTTTACATTGTGAATCTAGGTGTTGGTAAGTAACCTTAAATGAATGCCAACCGGGCAGGCCCAGCTCCTGAGCAACAACACATCAACCGCCCATCCCCCCCCCCCCAAGGCAGTTTCTCAGCCAATGCCCAGAGGCCGGACTTGCCCTAGGAGCTGCCTACCATCCTGTGTGCATGCCCCCAGTAGGTTGATGATATTCTTGTGTTTCCCGATCATTTTCATCATCTCCATCTCCGAGATCAGATCCGACAGGTCCTTCTCCGTTGCGTCAGCTTCACATGCAAACCAGAGAGCGGGGTGAGGGAGGAGGGAAGGAGAGCGGTGTGGCAGGGGTAGTGGATCCTGGAGGAGCCCCCCTTTTCTCCAGGACTCCCTTCTTTCCTCCCGCTTCCCACCCACGAGCCACCACTAACTACCATGTGGCACTGGAGGTGGCTGGAGACACTACAAGAAAAATCAGCTAGTTGTGGGACTTAAAAATGAGCACCTGAGCCCAGGACAACACTAAGAATTGAGGTGACTCGTGGTGACATCCTGCTCTGCTCCAGTAAGTGTAACAGGTGTGAGCGGTAACTGTATCATAGGATGTCTTCGGTTGAGTCCAGACCCACTTTGCTTAGAAGGGAAAGAGACCACACTCTACAGGACACAGGAGCCCCACTCACACTTCAACATCTTCACGGCAACTTTGGTCACGCGGTTGGGTTTGTCCTTATCCAGCCCGATGGCCTCGGCCAACACCACCTGCCCGAAGCAGCCCTCGCCAAGTGGCTTGCCTAAGACCAGTCTTGAGTGGGACACAAGCAGTGAGTGACAGTTAGGGCTGGACAAACAGGCAGTGACAGGGCTGGTAAGGGTCAACATCCCTACACCTCCATTTTTCAAGACAGGGTTTTTCTGGGTAGCCCTGGCTGTCCCAGAACTTGCTCTGTAGATCAGAACTCAAGAGATCTGCCTACCTCTGCCTCTTCTCCTGAATGCTGGGTAGACCTGCCTGCCTCTGCCTCCCGAGTGCTGGGATCAAAGGTGTGCGACACCATCACCCAGGATGGTCAAGCTGTTTTGTTTTGTTTTTTAAATAATTTATTTTATGTATATAAGTACACTAGCTGTCTTCAGACGCACCAGAGAAGGGCAATCATTTGTGATCCACCATGTGGTTGGTGGGATTTGAACTCAGGACCTCTCTGTAAGAGCAGTCAGTGCTCTTAATCCACTGAGCCGCCTCTCTAGCCCCCCAGATCAAGCTTTTATAGGACAGCTCATCCCCATTTCTCTTGGTATGTCACTCAACCAAGGGCAGGAAGTAGCTGGATTATTGCTAGAGGCATCTCATGTTCTTTCACTGCCTAGAAGGCCTTAGCATACACAATTCCTATGGCCTGAGGGTCTGTGGCAGGATTTTCCCCGTCCAATTACATTAAAATATTAGTGCAGCAGGACGCCTGTGGTTGGACAGGGAAAAGGGGGTTAGAGCAAAGAGTTGCAGGGACAGAGAGCCTCTCAGAGGAGACGGGGGAGAAGTCAAGATGGAGGCAGATGGACAGGAAGATGATTCTGACCCTGCATGGTTTTAAATAGGCTCAGGCAGCTGTGACTATCATATAGGGATAGGATAACTGGGATAACTTGTCTTATTTAGGTGGGCAGCTTGTATCATTATCAATTGGCTCTGAAGTTACTGAGTGGGCATCTTGTGAATTTAGAATTTATTGATATATAAATCTGACTTGTTAATTATAAGCTTCTAGTAGAAGCTTTGTTTCACTGGGTTACTGGAAGGTGGGAGCACCCACCACAGGGGGATTATGGCTGAGAGAGTACCGGCGGCACTGAGGCAGCGGACTGGAGCTGGGAAGACTGCGATCGGACGCTGCATGGGGCCAGCTGTGGAGGCATCGGAGATGGCTGGCAGAGAGTTGTCGGCCGTAGGGTGGGAACTTGGCGGTTCATTTTAAATTTCTCACAACAGGGGTCCCCAGTGGAAAATCAGTGGCATTACCTGTCTCGAGGCAGCTCCCAGCGGGGGTCTTCGGGCAGTTCGTATTCAGAGACTCCAGCTAGCATAGGGGTTCCGCTGGAGGAGAGCCGTGAAGGCCGAACCAGGAGAACCCCAGAGTTCATGGAGGCACTGGAGTCAGCCGACACCTGTAAGAAAGAGTGGGGTCACCCTTCCAGCAAGGAGAGGACGAAGCGGCAGCCAACTCCTCCCAGCCCCCAGCTTTGTTTTTAATCGTTGCGCAGATTTGCTTCTATTCCTAACAGTGTGATGAAAAAAACAAAAGAAAACAAAAAAACAAAGCACCACCATGAGGGCAGAAGCTCTGACGGAGCAATTTCTACCATCAAAAAGTCCTCCCAGAGCCGGGCGCTGGTGGCGCACACCTTTAGTCCCAGCACTTGGGAGGCTGAGGGGGGTGATCTCTGAGTTCAAGGCCAGCCTGGTCTACAAAGCCAGTTCCAGGAGAGCCAGGGCTGGAAAATAAAATAAAATAAATAAAATACAAAAACAAACAAAAAGTCTTTCTGGACTCCATTTTACTCACCCAGTCAGTGAGCACCAAATAGACCGCTTTGAGCTTAATGTTTTAGAACAGAACCAACGGCTCTTTTCTTGTCCCCAACACTTTGCCAAAACTCTCTGCCTCAGATTTATGGATTCCTAATTTCTAAAGGCACCTTTCTGGGCCAGCAGTGTTCTGAGGAACGATCAATCTTTCACACGCCTGCACCTTCTAACCCATTTCCTCCCACCATGTCTCAGGTGACAGAAGGAGGTCTTTGGAGCCAGGGTACAGGGTGGACAGGCATAGAGCCAGGGTTAAGTTGATAACATTCCAATGTGTCCGGTCCAGAAGTTGGAGCAAAGTCCAAAGTGGGAGATGAGGAACAAACAGGAGGGTAGGAAAGGAAGCAGGCCCTGGAGGCCCAGAAAGAGGAGGCAAGAGAGTGGTGAGCCTGCAAATCCCCCATCTACTTTCTGTTACCTGTCTGCGCAGAGGGATGCTCTTGGCCAGCTTGTGCACAGCCATCTGGCTATGGAAGTCGCTCTTCTTGGTGCCGCTCTTCATCTTGTAGATAATGACAGAGCCCACCATACAGGAGATCAGGAAGGCCCCGGTGCAGTAGATAATGATCTCCAAGTAGAGAGGTGAGGTCATCACGGCTGGTCTCTCTTCCAGGGCTGGGTCAGTGTGGACAGGGTGTCAGCAGGTCATGGGGGCTTCACTTGTGAGAGGTGTGCCCCATGAGAAACCCAGCACCTGCCCCTTTCCCCTGGGTTCCTGGCATCAAAGGACCAGGCACCGCGGGACCTCTGAGGTATCCTTAAACTCAAACCCTATGGAGGGTAATAAATACAACCTAGATTGTCCTGCTAAGCAAGCCCCACACTCATTAGCTCCAGAGCCAACTTGCTCAGCTGACCACTGGGGTTGGATGGGCACCGAAGTCCCTGCAGGGGCTCAAATATCATATGGAAACAGGCTGTTGTGCCCAAGAGACCAGACAGTCCTCAAAGGACATGACAGGGTGGGACTCAGAGTGAGAACTCATGAATGCTCATCCCATATCTTACCAAACACCCGTCACCTCTGTTAGATCAGATCAGTAAATAGCTAAAACACGGGCAGAGTAAATACGATGTCTAAATATGTCTCGAGATGAAGAATTCACACAGTGCTGGCTAGGTTTTTGTCAACCTGACACACGCTAAAGTCATCTGAGAGGAGGAAACCTCACTGAAGAAAAAAAATGTCTCCATGTAGGCAAGCCTGAGTGATAGGGGGAGGGTCCAGCCCATTGTGGGCAGTGTCATCCAGGTGCCCTGGATGCTATAAGAAAGCAGGCCAGGGCTGGAGAGATGGCTCAGTGGTTAAGAGCACTGACTGCTCTTCCAAAGGTCCTGAGTTCAAGTCCCAGCAACCACATAATGGCTCACAACCATCTGTAATGAGATCTGGAGTCCTCTTCTGGTGTCTGAAGACAACTACAGTGTACTTACAAATAAATAAATAAATCTTAAAAAAAAAGAAGAAGAAAGCAGGCTGAACAAGCCATTAAGCAGCACCCCTTCATGGCCTCTGCACCGGGCTCCTGCCTCCGGGTTCCTGCCCTGTTTCCAACTTTGATGATGATGAACTTTGGTGATACGGAAGAGTGAGGGAAATAAATAAACTGCCCAAGTTGCTTTCGGTCTCGGGATGCTGGTAGTGATCCCAGCTAAGTCACACACTCATCCCCATCCCCACTTGCTAGTCAGTCTACCTTTCCCTTGACCACCAGAAACAGTGTCTACCTACTGGAATGCCCTGCATGTATAGAACCCTCCTCCAACAATCCTCCCTGCCCTGAGAGTCCTCCCGGCCCAACAAGGAAACAGCAGAGCTGATGACAGGGAAGTGTTCTGCTTGTGTTTGTCCATTACCCGCTCTCCCCCTTCCCCCCATCAAGGGTCAGGAAATGAGGACTCACAGGGAGCACTGACTAAACAGACAGAGACGATAAAGACAGGATGCTTCTCTGCCGCGCTGGCAGTGTGTGAGACTGCCGGGCAAGCGAGGTGGAAGGGAAGGGTAGAGAAGGTATGCACTTAGCAGCCACAGAAGAGCAGCTCTCAGACCGCATGCAAGCCAAACCACACTGGTCCCGTGGTCACCAGCCTACCACCCGGCAAGGCCACAGGCTCTTTCCTTCCTGGGTAGCACGCTGACACAGATCTCCCCATTTGGGGAGGGCAGGCCAGAGAGGTCAAATGGGTACCACCAGGCCTCCTGAACGGCTAAGACAGGCCTTTCCTAGGTTGCTCAAGTTTGCTCTCCGGGCATGCAACACTCCAGGGAAGCTGTGAGTGCCTATTGGCCAAGAGCCTGTATCGTGGATAAGAGGTCCACTGGCTAAAGAAGACCCCGTCATTCCAACCCTCTGTAACAAATGGATGAGGGAAGATGCGGTACCCAAGGACGGGAGGCGCCTGTGCTGGAAAGACCCGCTGCAAGGTAAACCCAGAGCTCGCGCATGCGTTACACTGACCAGGGAGAGCGCCAGGTATACACGTGCAAGGGGAGGCTACCACGTCACTTCCTGAAAATCCAGGAACTCCCCCTGCATGGGCGCAGCAGACGGGAGCCGTTCCTTTCTGCCTCTCCCCAGCCCTGTAACGGATGCACTGCTCCCGTGGCAAAGGCAGGACCCGGAAAGGATCGGTGCAGTGTATACCTTCCAGAACGGTCAACCATGCAGAGTGATGGGAGAGTCCGATAGAGTTACCCGCCAAGCACGTATACTCCCCCGCATCCTCAAAGGAGACATTCCGTAGATGAAGCACCTCCATTTCCTTGTCGGTGGTGTTAACTCCAGCAGTCTAGAAGAGACGACGGAAGCAAAATGGACAAGCACAGGACATGAGACCTCAGAGAGGCGGAGAGACGGAGGGGACAGAGAAGGGGACCAAAACCAGAGGAAGAAACGCTCCCAGCAACTCCTTTGCAACAAGGCAAAAAAAAAACCACCAGCCAGCGAGACCTGTTAGAGGAAAACAGCGAGGCTCTGAGGGAGGTTCTCCGGCAGACCTGAGGAGACGACGGCTTGGTTATGACCCTTCACCAGACGCTGGCAGCCACAGGCCCAGCCAAGCATGCGGGCGGTGGGCGGCATGGAGAAATGGAGCCTGGCAGGTAGGGGGGCTGTTTGGTTTTAGGTAAAGACAGTCAGCAGGTACAGACAGCAGGGAAAGAAAGGCATTCCGCACACCCTTCCAACACACACACACACACACACACACACACACGACCTGCAGATACTGATCTGAAAGAGAATATCTGGTCCCTTCTCTTTGTCACTATTGAAAACTTCAGTCTGGAGCATCATTCCTAACATCTCACAAGACCATAGACAGGCACAAGTACACGGAAACACACACACATACACACACACTTGGGGGGGGAGAGAGATGGAGAGGGAGAGGAGGAGGAGGAGGAGGAGAGAGAGAGAGAGAGAGAGAGAGAGAGAGAGAGAGAGAGAGAGAACACATATACACAAGGCACAAAGGGAGCCTCAGATAACCAACATATTACCAAACCAAACCAGCCTCCCAAGCCAGGGATTTTTCCATGGCTCTGGGCATTAGGAACACAGAAGGAGACAGGTAGAGTTGGTACTGGCTTCCCAACCTGCCCCAGCAGTGTGGAGCCTAAATCAAGTACCCAGTACAGGGTCCCGTCCATCTCCCCGTTACCTTTTGCCACAGGTCTGGTGACAGTGAGCCACGCAGACTGGTTAGCTTCACCAATATAATTGGAAACCTTACACACATACTCCCCGCTCTGGGCCTCTGTCACATTGAACAGGGTCAGCACCTCCGCATCCGAGCTATTAATCCCCGAATGCTGGAACAAACCAACGACACACCGAGTCAGTTGGGCAAGCATCAAGATGTGGCCACACTGTGCTCCTCGGGAGCTTTCAGCCCGAGGAGCCAAGGCAAGGGGACGCTGAGGCCCACAGTCGTCTTCTCTTCTTAGTGGGACAAAACGAAACTGCTAGTAAGAGTGGATAGAGACAGAGAGCTAAAATAGTAAAACAGGACGGGGAGGGGAGAAAAAGAAAAGTGGAGAGAGGAAAGTGGAGGGAAGAGGAGGGGGTCGGAGGAAGGCTCACTGTCCCAAAGCGAATACTCAGTATATGTTAAACTCCCTCCTCCAAGACCAGGGTGGGAACTTGTAATTGGAGAACGAGCCCCAAAAGGCCCAAAGCTAAAGCCGGCCCCCTTCCTTCCAGAATGCTTTCAGCTCCAGTGGCAAAGAGAAAGGGACAGCCAGTAAATCTCTAGGCCAGCCAAGGCAGGGGAGGATGAGGTCTAACTTCTGGTTACTCCTGCTGCAAGATTCACTGGAGACTCTGCCAATTAGCTCCCTGGATTAATGGAGCACTCGGACAATGAGAGTCTGGGAGCGAGAGAAGAAGGAAGAAGATGCCATTACTCCCCAAGTGGCTTAGAATTTATAGGTGGCATTTGCTTTTCCGACTGTTTAAGCGCCGTCCTTATCATTTACCTCGTGCGCCAAAAGATTGTTAACTTAGGACAAACAAGCAAGAAGACTCTGGGAAACTTTCGCTGTGGGAAGGCTGTGGTCCCGGGGCCACGAGCAAGCAAGAGTTTCAATGTCTTCCTTGAGTAACTGACCCAAGATCCTGGGCCACTTCAAAGTTCTTCAGGAACCAGTCACCGGTGTCACCCACACTCCACCCGCCGTTCCCAGCTCACCCCCCCCCCCCCCCCCCCCCCCCGTCTTCGGCTGTCACCAGCCTGTGGCCAGATCCCTACGAGGATAGAGTCTACACCTTATGAGGAAGGCTGAGCCCAAATCCCAGGCGCTGAGCCCCAGGGTGCGCACCTGGTCACCTTCCCAGCAAACCAGCCAAGAAATGAGGTTAGGGTTACCTTCAGGATCTGGACGTAGGGTAAGTTGTCCGGACCGATCTTACTCCCGTTCACCTCGATGTGCTTCAGCCACTGGATGTGAGGCTGAGGGTCACTGTACACTTTACACATGAACTCCACGTTGCTGCCCAGGGCCACTGTCTTGTTGGCAGGTAGCCCCGCCTGAAGGATGGGCCGGTGAGGGGATCGTTCTGTAGGGGCGCGGGGAGGACAGACACGTTAGACTCTGGTCATGGCCTGGTCATGGCTGGGATGCTGACAGTGGGGAGGTCTACACCGACCTCCCCAGTATCCTCCCCACTGCTTCTGCTAAACTCCAGCTCCTCGAACCTGATTTGAGAGAAAGGAAGCCATTTCCTCCAGTCCTGCACCCACATTTCCAGACACAACCAAGTCTCTTGTCTAAATAGACCCTTCCCAGACCTCCTAGATCAGAATCTACTCCCTGGGCTACATCAGTGCCAAGGGAGGTACTTGTTGTGAGGCTCTGGACCATACCATCTCTGGAGCAGAAGACCCAGAACCTTTTCAATCATAGCCCTGAGATGAACAACATACTATTTTTCCTGTCTTACAGGACACTACCAAGGGGCCATAATGGTAATTGTGCATTTCAAGGCACTTGGCCTATCTCTCTATGTGCACCCCAGGATGTGCACTTGGCTTATATAGCTACTCTAATTGTGCCTGTACTGCAGAGACACAAAGGACAAAGTTCAGGGGGCATGGACTTAAAGATCCTGGCATGTTAGTGGTGTTCTTTAAGCAATAGCTACTTATTGCTACATCAAACTTCCTAGACATGTAGCTTAACAGTTGCTGTTGCTTAATGAATTAATTTGTCTTTGTTTATTTTTGTTTCTTAAGTGAGCCAGGAACAGTTGTGCAGTTGTACATGCCTTTAATTCAATTCCAGCACTCAGGCAGATCTCCAGTGAGTTCAAGGGAAGCCTGGTCTACATAGTAAATTAGTAAAGTCCAGGTAGCCAGGGATACATAGAGATACTTTGTCTCAAAAATAAATAAATGAAAGGAAGTAAGGGAGAAAAGGGAAGCTTAAGGCAGACCTGTGGAAAGAAGGAAGGAAGGAAGAAAAAGAAGGAAGAAAAAGAAGAAAGAAAAGGAGAGGAGAGGAGAGGAGAGGAAAAAAGTGAGGCTTAAGGCAGGCCCAAGCCTATATAATCTTAGCACTTGAGAGGTTGGAGCAGGAGGATAGCCATGAGTTCAAAGCTAGGCTGAGTTATACAGTGAGTTCCACAGCTGTCTGGGCTAAAGTCCGAGGGAAAGAAGGAAGAAAGAAAGAGGAAAGGGAGAGACCAAAAGTAAAGGCCGAAGCGGAAGTTTGGTACCAAACGTCCAGATTCCATCCCAGGACCTCAGACTCCTCCCTCTCCCTCCCCTACCCACCCCCCCCCCCCCCGCCTCTGACTCTTACCCACTTAGCCTTCTTACCCACAACATCAAGCTGGTAGGTGTGGTTAATGCTCCCATACTCATTCTCCACGATGCAGGTGTAGTTGCCCTTGTCAGAAGGCACCACAGAGTCCATTATGATACTCCAGGTGGCATAGCGGACCTGTAGGGCACAGACGAGGGGCTTTGCTGAGGGTCTGAGCAGGCGAGAGCCACCCACGCGGCCAGTGCTGCACTGTTAGCACACGAAGCGAAGCGCGGAAGGAGCTCTTCCTAGTCTATTCACACTTGGAACCCTTTCTGCAATCTAAAACTAGCAAGGTGTGAAGACTCTGGCCATCTTCACGGCAGCATTCAGGAGCAGCGGCAAACATGTCTTTGGCAAATTCTCCTAAGCTCACTGGGAACCCTCTCCATGTTCGTTAATTTCATTCCTATGCCTGATGTGACAAGCTTCATAAGCTATCTCCTCACGGTTGGCAAGATGGTTCCGTGGATAAAGGCACTTGGGCCACATGGGGGAAGGAGACAAGCAATTCCTGCAAGCTGTCCTCTGACCTCCATGTGCGCACCATTGCTTGCACATGTGCACACAAAATGAATGAACATAAAAACAACACAGAAACCCCGTCTCTTCTTCTAGTTGACTCTGGTCAGATCTGTCCTCCACCGTCTCCCTGCTCTTGAACTGAGGAACTCGGCAGGCTGCTTACCACAACTGCCCTTTGACATTCATTCACCTTTTCATGTGGTTACAAAAACCATAACTTGCAAACAAAAGGACTTGGTAAGTAAGGTCAGGCAAAGCTTTCCCAGATTCCTTCTTTAAAGGAAGGAAGGAAGGAAGGAAGGAAGGAAGGAAGGAAGGAAGGAAGGAAGGAAGAGAAAAAGAACTGGGCAGCGGTGACAGACACTTTAAATCCTAGAACCCAAGAGGCAGAGACAGGCAGCAATTCTGAACTCCAGGCCAGCAGGATCTATAGAGCTAGTTCTAGGCCAGAACTACACAGAGAAACCCTGACTGGGGGCAGGGGTGGGGAGACCAAATAAATAATAATGAATAGAGAAAGAAAAAGACGGTGTGTGTGTGTGTGTGTGTGTGTGTGTGTGTGTGAGTGAGTGATGTGCACATGTACATGCGAGTGTAGGTATGCACAGAAGCCCTGAAGCTAGAGTTATAGGTGCTTGTGGGCTGCCCCGATATGAGTGTTGGGAACTAGACTCTGGACCTCTGGAACAGAGTGGTAAATGTTTAACCATTAAGCTGTCTCTCCAGCCAGCCCCTCCTACTTTTCTTATACAGGAGCAATGAGAAGCCATGTGTATTGGCACATGCTTGTGATCTCAGCACTTGGAAGCCAAAGACAGAAGAATTGGGAGTTCAGGCCAATCTGGGGCATATAGAGAAGGAACACAGTAAAAACAAAAACAAAAAGAGTCCAAAAGGTATGAGAAAAGAGACTCTAGGGGAGATGATGAGACATGACATATTTGGGGATCTTGGAGAATCATCAGATCTCTGAGGAAGAGATTCTCATCAAAATGTTCTTCCTACAAATACAAAGGACTTGACCCCAAAGGGAGAGGAAGCAGCTTATCAGCATAGGAAATGCCTAATGGTATCAAAAAGCAACACGAACACGTTCACCCCATTCACTCTGTTGTACTTCTTGGCAAATGTCTAGGGAGTCTGTCATTTGAATATTCCATTATGGAAGGTGACTGGTTTCCCCTTTTAGGACTTGGGACTGAAGATGAAACTCAATGGTGCAGGCTTCCTATGCACGACAGAGGAGCAAAAGGACTAGGAAACAGGCACGAGGGGCGGGGGGGGGGGGGGAAGAAATGGATTATGGGTACTAACGGCTTAAAACATATCTACCCTGTTGGATCTGAAAATTCCACTTCCAGTAATCTGTCCTGAGAAAGGAACTTTAGAAGTGCACAGGAGGCCTAGGCACGGTGGCACATGCCCCTCTCTATCTCAGCACCCAGGATGCAGAGTGGGTTCCAGGCCAGCCAGAGCTAAGTAGAGAGAGAGAGACCCTGTCTCAAGAACCAAAGAGAGGAGGGAGGGAGGGAGAGGGAAGGGTTAATGGTGACTCAGCTGGTAAAGAAGGGGACTTAAGACCAAGTCCCTGAGTGATCTTCAGGGACACACAAGGGTGAAGAAGAACTGAGTCCTCCCTGTTTTTCTCAGGTCTCCACATGCATATCCTCCCACAAATAAAAAATTTATAAGTAGTAAAAAAATCAAAACACTGCAATTCCCAGGAATCTGACACCCTCCTCAGACCTCTATAGGCACTAGGCACACATGTGGCACATACACACACACACACATACATACATACCATACATACATACATTACACTTGAAACAATTATAAAATAAACTTTAAAAATTAAAAAAAAAGGCTGGGCGGTGGTTGCGCACGCCTTTAATCCCAGCACTTGGGAGGCAGAGGCAGGCGGATTTCTGAGTTCGAGGCCAGCCTGGTCTACAGAGTGAGTTCCAGGATAGCCAGGGCTACACAGAGAAACCCTGTCTCAAAAAACAAAAACAAAACTAAACCAAAAAAAACAAACAACAACAACAACAAAATCTCACCTTTAAAAAGGCAGCCAAAACAACAACCAAAACGGAAATCATCAAAGGAGATAATGCAGACTTGCTGCCCAGCCCCCCCCCCCCAAATGCTTTCCTCTAACTTCCCTTTGGTATGTATGTGCACACACTTACCTTGTAGCCTCCAATCCGGTGGTCAGGCTTGAATTCTTTGCCATTTTTCAACCAGCGCAAGGTGGGGCTGGGTGTCCCACTCGACGGGCACTTGAACTTCACTGTCTTGGCAGCTGGGACCGCGTGCAGCTTCTTTTCCATTTTTTCTGGGGATGTCCAGTATGGAGCTACAGCTGTCCAGGAAAAGCCAAGGGAGACAGATGACAGGGGTAGGAGCGGTCAGGCTCAGAAGCCAGGGCCTAGGCAGGACCACATGCACCCATCTATCTGCTCAGTACTCCAGGTCATCTGGAGGGGCAGCAATCAGGCACCATGGCCCACAGGCCCTCTGAGTCCCTCTCCTCCCACTTTAGACAGGCCTTCCTCTAAGTCCCAACTCCCAGGTCTCAAAGGCAGGAAGATAGAAAGCAGTGTCTCACGCCTACGGTTTGGTTTGGTGTTGTCTGTCTCTTTCTCCTCCGAGGAGGAGTCATCATCGTCATCGTCGTCCTCCGAGGACGGAAGTGCATCTGTGAGAGGAAGGAGGGGAACTGAGGTATGTCTAAGCATTTCTAGACTGCCATCTAGAACAGCAGTTGCCCTGTCTAGACCACCTCACTGCGGTCACAGACAACACAACATCCACCCTGTAAGGACTGCTGATTTTCCTGAATTTTGCCTCAGTGACAGTCTGTGTTTAAGAACTGCGTGTTCCAGTGCTCATCCTGGCCCAGGGCACTGCCCTCTGCCTAAAAGTCAAGATGGCTCTACCAGGCCTGGCTCCTTTTCTCCCAAATTTATTTAATTCCAGCCTATACACCAAGGCCACCCAGCTAACAGTACCACCTGGGTATCCACAACAGCAGCTGAGGCATCGGTATTCTTTGGATATCAACCATTGAGAAACCCAGGCAGATACAGACAACTGGGCCTTGAGGCTACTTCTAAAAGCATGGGTTGAACAGTCTGCAATCAGAATCTTCTAGTATGCATCTCCTGAGGCCCGGGAGCTGCCTGCTTTCCTTTCTCTCTCTCTCTTTCCCCCAAAGGTTTCTTATTTTTTAATTTATACGTAGGTACAGGAGCCTGTATGCGCATGTACATACCAAGAACTGAAGTTACAGGCAACTATAAGCAAGCTGTGAATGCTGGGAACCAAATCCAGGTTCTCTTAACAGCTGGGCAAATCTCTCCTGTCCAGAGCTGCCTTTTTTTTGTAATTGTTTTAAGACAGGGTGTCTCATAATGTAGAGATGTAGACAAGGCTGGCTTCAAACTCAAAACAGAGATCCTCCGGGGTGCAGGGATTAAAGGTGTACACTACTACTATGCCGGCTATAGCTACCTTCACTCCCCAAATGGGATGCACCTCATGTAAAAACAGGCTATGTGTGGCAGCACCTTTTAATCCCAGCACTTGGGAGGGAGAAGCAGGCAGATCTCTGTGACTCTGAGACCAGTCTGGTCTAGTGAGTTATAGGACAGCCAGGGCTGGGTAGAGAGATCCTTCACTCCAAAAATGGGATGCACCCCATTAAAAAGAAAAGTCTTGATATCCACCAGAGGTCCCTCTAGTCCCCACTGCCACTCTTGGGGACTCGGGAAACATGTTCCTTAACTGGGGACAGACAAGTTCTAAATGGTGCCCAGGATAAGGTACCAAGCCCCTATGGCGGCATAAGGAAAGTTCCAGGTTTTCTTCCTCAGATCCTGGTTTTGTGAAAGTCACATTCTACAGGAAACATATTCCCGGCAAGAAGAGTTCTAGGCTCGCCCACCTGGCTGCTAGACCACAGTTTTTTTCCCACAAAGGCAGCGTTCCAGGTTCCAGAGTCCTTCCGACCACAGCAGGAAGCTTACCACACGCTCTCAGGTTCTGGGCTCTAAGCCTAGGCCTTGACAAGATGAAGCTGACTGAGCCCCGTTTAGCATGATCTGGACATGCCGTGCTGGGGAATGAGCGGGTCTTACCACCCCAAAGCATTCATAATCACCTCTGAGGCAGGTCTCGGCATCTGCCCCACCCGGTCAACCTGCCACGCGGAGAGCTAAGGCACGCAGCGGGCCGGGAGCGATGTTAGTGGGCGGCAGAGCAGAGAATAGGGGCAGATCGTGGAGGGGGAGTTGGCCTCCCTTTAAAACAGGCAGAGCTGGAGTGGAAGGGGGGCAGAGGGCGTGGCTACCAACCTGAGACATTGACGGAGAAGTAGGTGGTATCGCTGCCAGAGGGGCTGCTGGTCACACAAGCGTAGAGGCCAGAGTCAGTGGGGATGGAATCCCGCACCTCCACCTCCTCCCCTGTGATGCGGGTGCGGTTGCTCTCCACCAGCTGCACCCCATCGCGCAGCCAGTTGATGCTCTGCACGTCATCGCGCAGCCGGCAGCGAAGCTGTAGCAGGTCGCCAGGGTGGACCAGGAGAGACTCCACTTCCACAGGGACTCCCCAGGGCTGAGCTGCAGCCACACACAGGGACCGGGAAGAAGAGCCGAGTGGAGAAAGGAGGAGGAGAGAGGGAGTTAGGGGAGCCGTAGCGGGAGCCGTAGGCCACTGCACTGTCCGGGCCTCAGCTGAGTCAACAGAGCTGGAAGGGATGGGGTGGGTATCGGCTGGAAGGGATGGGCGAGCCCAGGTCCCCATCTTCTCCTCCACCCCACTTCTCCATGAGTCAAAGAAGAAAGAGGCAAAGTTAGGAAGCAGCCGCAGCAGCATTAAGCAGTGTTTCCACTCCATTCTAAGGGGAAAGGTCTCTCGTCTCTAGAGTGCTCCCTTCCCCGTCTGTCCGTCCGTCCGTCCGCTGCTCAGTTCTTTGCCACTTCCCACCAGAACTCCCCCCCACCCCACCCCCAGGTCCTTCTCAGCCCTGTCAGCCTCACCCCTTTCCCTAGAGAATCCACCCAACCCCTCACAAACCCAGCAGCCCCAACGCCCAAGATGAGAGAGAGCAGGCCTCGGTCAGCCAGGGCTCTTGGTACACATGACTCAGCCGTGGGTGGGGGCCTGGCCCTCCAGCCACACAGATGCCTATGTGGGAGGGACAGCCAAGGAAGAGGTCAGCTCAGGGGAGCCTCCAGCTAACAGGTGTTAGGCCCGAGGCCTGCAGCTGCCACCTCGGCACATTTGCTCGGGCACACATAATAAATCCTTCTCATCGCCTGCCTGGGCTCCCCCTCTCCTGCACCCCATCTTTCTCCTCGAGACACGGCGCCACACTGTGGCGGTGACTGAGAATGGCTTCCGTGCGTTTCGCATATTTGAATGTTTGATCCTGGGTTGGCAGAACTGTTCTGGGAAGAAGTGGAGGTGTCTTTGTTGGAGAAGGTGTGATCGCTGGGGGTAAGGTTTCAAGAGTTCATGCCAGACCCAGTCAAGTCAGTCCGTCTGTCCGTCCTTCCCTCCCTCCCTCCAACTTGTAGACAACATGTAAGCTCTCATGCTGTTCCAGTGCCGTGCCTGCCTGTGTGCTGCCATGCTTGTCCCCAAGACGGCCATGGGCTCAGCCTCTGAAACTGTGAGCAAGTCCCCAATTAAGTGCTTTAACTTGCCTCAGTCCTGGTGTCTCTTTACAGAGACAGAAAAGTAGCTAAGGCATTCCCCCTCCCCACCTCCCAGGATCCCCTTCTGTATCTCGGCCAGAAGCACTAGACCTACCCCCAGGATCCAAGCTATGGAGAGCACCCGCCCCTCCTGTGGGTGAGCCGCCTCACTCACACCACCAGGAAGACCCACATTCTCCGCACTCCCAGTAGTCAGCCATACTGGTCAAATAAATCCTTTGCTAAGGAGGAAGCAAAGACGTTTCTGTTCTTTTTGGACATTCAAAAAATGGCTGGCCGGGCCTCCTCCTCTGAAAGAATGTTCTAGGTGCCTGCCACCCACCTGAGCTTAAGTGGCAGGTGCCTGAGACTCTGAAACAGCGCCCTCAGCCCTGCTGTGACCCTGCCCTTTGTCATTCTCTAGGTGTTCACCAGAGTTCAAACTGGCAGGGACCTCAGTTCTAACCACCATCTGGCCTTCTTTTTTCAGGGTCTCACCTTGTAGCCCTGGCTGGCCCGGAACTCACCGAGGTCCACCAGCTTCTTCACCCTGAGTGTTGGGGTTCAAGCCATGTAACCAACCTTTACTTAAACCCGGACTTTTGTTTTTCTGAGACAAAGTCTTACTACATACCCCAGAGCACCTTGAACTCAACAGTGTAGCACAGACAGACTCCACCGCATCTGATACCCCACCCCACATCCCTTCTACTGCAGTGCTTGGGGTGGAAGGCGGTGCTGGGCAAGGCTGGACCACTGAGCGTCTTATGGCTCCTCTCTCTCTTTTAGATTGGTTTTATTTTTAACTGTGTATATATGTCTGTCTGTGGTCGTGGGTGTGTGGGGGTGTGGCCTACCTGAGGCCAACTAAAGCTAGAGTTACAGGCAGTTGTAGCCCTGGGAGCCAGACTGGGACCCTCTATACTCCAATCAAATCTTAGAAGCCACTACCCCAGCTTCTAACTTCTTATTTTAATGAGTCTCTCTGAAGTGGCCATTGGTTTGCACCAGAAGCTGTGCTTTTCTTCCACGGAGCTCATGCACTGCTGTTTATCAACCTAAGAACTCTCCCCGAAACACAGTGCCATCTCAAGTAGCGTCTGGATACCGGTAAGCTAATACATGTTTATTTTTGTGTTCTGGTCAAGGAGAGCACAAGAGGAGAACAGAGAACACAGCTGATTAAAAATAGCTGCTGTGGACGATTCTTTCCATTTTTAATGGTTTATGGTTTTGCCAAAAGAAGAAAAACAGCTCGGACTCGACCCTGAAGGAAAACAGCGAGCGTTCCTTCCACCTATTGATCCGATTTCATTTCCCCTCAAGTGATCTCCCTGATTAAATATTTTGCTGCTCGAGATCCTCACCAGCCACTGGTCAACAACAGCAAAGTCTAATTCTCAGAGCCAGGCGTCACATGGCCTAATCACACAAGAGACAAAAAGTAGCTCCCATAGAGAACTCAGCAAAGAGAACAGACCGGCGTGCTCCCAAGGGAAGGAGCCTGCAGCCTGCCCTTTCCCATGGCCATAACTTCTAGCCGGTGCTGACGAATGTGGAAAAGAAACTCATCTCTGAGCTACGAAAGCCTCGGGTACCAGCATCCTTGTTTCTAGATTGTCCCTCACTCCCCACAACTCCTGTAGCCATCCTGGGACAGCACTTCTCCTAGCTCCACTCTTTGGTTTACATAGTCACTGTCCTCATCAAAATCTTACCCTAGATTTAAAGGAAGACCCAAGTCCCTCTTTCTTTTTTCCACCTTGGGTTTTTTGAGACAGGGTTTCTCTGTGTACTCGCTCTGAAGACTGGGCTGACCTGCTGGGATTAAAGGTGTGTGCAAATATCGCTTGGCTTCTAAGGCTCCTGCCAACCCCATCTTCCCACTCCACCCAACCTTGTTCCTGTCTTCCATCCAAACCTGGCTATGCCCCAGCACAACCGCACCATCCCCCTGCACAGAAATCGGACTTCTGATGACACCAGTCATAACCTCCTGTGTTCTTCCGCCTCAATCAGTCAAAGTCTATGGGCCAGAAAATCCCAGCAGCATACATATCAGACTACATAGTGTTTAATTTTTCATACATATTCAGTACAGACAAAAAATTCTGCCCAAAGAGTCTCCATCCATGGTTGATTAAATCAGCAAACACAGAACCCATAGACATGGAAGAGAAGCTGTATGTTCCAAGTTAGAAAACCATTCCAAAAATCTAATTTTAGACTATTTTACCTCCATGCCTCAAAAAAAAAACCAAAAAAACATACCCACAGAACTGAATCCTACACACCCTATAGATAGACAGATGGATGGATGCGATGGATGGATGGATGGATGGACGCGCGCGCAAACACACACACACACACACACACACACACACACACACACACACACACACACACACAGTTTCTCAGTAGCCTTGGCTGTTCTGGAATTCATTGTAGACAAGTCTGGGCCTTGAACTCACTCACAAAGACTGCCTGCCTCTCCCCCCCAGGTCTTGTACCCATACCACATACTAGCCACTGTGTATTTCCTTTAATGGGATCACACACTGTATGGTATTTTATGACTGTGTCATGTAGGCAGGGTCCTTCTATGTCAGAAGTTGTTCTCCATACTTTTTTTTTTAATGGCTGAACAATGTTTGGGTGCATGACCTATCACATTCCAGTAACTAGAGGACATCAGGGAGTACTGTCCCTCAGTGATGACAAGTATCCATACCTTGCCCCTCCTAAAAACTAGAAAGCAACCCAGACCAGAACTGACTCTTAAGATTAACACCAGGAACACAGAATGGATCTTTTAGAGGACTCATAAATCGGCCAAGGGGCTGTAAAGTATTATTGGTTTTTACATTGATAGCAGAGGCCTTAGATGTATTGGTTCTCCATTTACAAAGCAGCTACACAGAAAGCTACTTTGTTGTGGGAGGCATGGAAAGGTAGCAAGCTGGACTCTTACCTGTATGTCAGAGTGGCCCTGACATTGACCCTGTTACTAGGTAAGGCTGCTTACTAGCAACCCACGGCTGCGGTTCAGAACTGTGTGGCCCTCACTCACATCTTCCTTTGACAAGAGGTACTTGGCATTCGTAACCTCCTCTGAGCTAGACTTTCTCAGTCAAGACCAATGGTCTGGAGCTACCGCCTGGCAGGTTTATTGGCCAATGAGAGGGCAGCTAACTGCTACTTTCATTAAACTGGCTGTAAAGGATGAAAAAGGGGCCATCTGATTGCTCAGCCAAGGCTGAAATCCACCCTCCAATCCTCGATAGAAGACTGGACAGGGTAGCATGGTATAGCATGGGATAGATAACATGGGATAGCATGGGATAGGATAGGAACCCGTTGAAATAAAGTACAGAGCCAACCAGCCAGATAGATGGTGCAGGAGAAAGGCACTTGCTGCCAAGTCTGGCAACACAAGTTTAACCCTTAGAACCTATGCGGCGGAGGAAGAGAATGAACTCCCCTGACCTTATTATATACATACTAAACGAACATAAATGTCTTCTAAGACTGTTTCTTTGACACAGGATCTCACTGTGTAATCCTATCTGGCCAGGAACTCACTCTGTAGCTGGCTTCAGATTTACAGGAGATCTGCCTGTCTCTGCTTCCTAAGTATTGAGATTAAAATTGTATCCCTCCGAGCTGATTGAAAAACATTTTCAGGGGGCTGGAGTGACGGCTCAGAGGTTAAGAGCACTGGCTGCGCTTCCAGAGGTCCCAGGTTTGGTTTCTAGCACCCACGTAGCAGGCAGCTCACGATCACCTCTAATGCCAGCTCCAGGTTATCTAATGCCCTCTTCCGGCATCTCTGGACACCAGGTATACATGTGGTGCACGGATCTCCATGTAGGCAGAACACTCACACACATAAAAACAAAAATAAATACATCTTGGGGGCTGGAGAGATGGCTCAGTGGTTAAGAGCACACACTGCTACTCCAAAGGTCCTGAGTTCAGTTCCCAGCCACCACATGGTGGTTCATAACCATTTATAATGGAATGTGATGCAGGAGCACATGCAGACAGAGCACTCACAGACATAAAATAGTAAGCAGATCTCTTTAAAAAGTAAAAAAAAAAATATTTAAAAATCCCTCTTAATTACATACAAAGATACTCCTTGGTGTATATTTGCTATAAGATTCTCCTTAGTCTATATATACCATAAGGAAACAGCAAATCAAACCTCCGCTTCCTGCATCTCATTCTGAAAGATGAGACGGTGCTGATGAGATACGTGAGACACACGGCATCTAGATCTTCAGTGATCACCCGCTGGTGCGAGGCTGATGTCTGACTGTGCGTCAGCTCACACTGTCTACCCTGTCTGCAGGGTCTCAGACAGTAAGCTGCAGAAAACAACAAAAACCGTGCACTCTGCTTCAGGCCCGCCGAAGGCTGTTCCCATTACCATCACCAGGAGTGAGCTTGCTGTGAGCGTCCTCACAGAGGGCTCGAGTCGCAACCCTGAATCCTAAAGCCGGTGTGAACAACTTTCTAAAACACACGGGGGAGCAGTCTGGAAGCAGAAGAGGGGGGATACAGACCTGATACAGTGTAGCTGGGCGACACTGGCAACATACAGGAGGGGAAGAAAGGAGAGGCCAGGAGGGAAAGAGGGGGCGTTGCATACGTGGTTACTGAGACCTGCCTGAGGCGGGGTTCATAGAGATGAGGATGCTGGAGGCACCATGGAAACAGGCTGGACCAGTGGTCCCTTTTGAGCAGTGGCTCTCAACTTGTGAAACACCTCTTTTGGGTTGAAAGATCCTTTCACAGGGTTTGCCTAAGTCACCCGAAGACACAATTACAATTCATTTTATTTTATTTGAGACTGGGTTTCTCTGTGTAGCCCTGGCTGTCCTCAAACTCAGAGATCTGCCTGCCTCCCTATCCCTACCCCCACCCCCACCATCCCTGCCCCAACCAGTGCTGGTATCGAAAGCATCCAGTTACATTACAATTCTTAACAGTAGCAAAATTACAGTTACTAAGTAACCACTGCTTTAGAGGGAGGGGAAAATGTGTCAAGGCTTCTCTATCAGAGCCTCTAGAACAGAAGTGGGGAACAGGACTTCAGTGATCTTCAAGAAATCGGCCGCAAAGGGCAGGGAAGGAGATCTTTTTCATAGTGCTTTTATGTTGAAGAACAAGATGAATGAAAATGAAACTCTATTACCCCCGTTTCCTATTTGTACCCCCAAATACTTCGGCTATTGTGGTGACTTCTCAACAAGTCAAGAGGGGTGACATCTGGTGGAGCAGGCCAGAGTGTCATTTAGCACGTAATTCTGGTCTGAGTACGTTGATCAGATACATCTCTAAATCTGGTTTCTGACGTGAGCCCTGTGTCTGTGGGAGAACGGAGCTTTGAGGCCCAAATCCATATAAATCTTATTATGCCTCGGCTTGTACAGCGGTCAATAGAAGACAGCTATCAAAGAAATCCTTGGGGACACACCTGTCTGTGGAGAGTGTGAGTGCAGCCTGCTCGCGCCACATGAATAAGCAGATCTGGGACAGTGTCTTACATCACAACGTCACTTCCTGGGGTGGCAGGGTGGGTCACTTGGCAAGAAAGCTTGCTGCAAAGCTGGACTCTGACCTGAGTTCTGCCTCCAGGACTCACGTGGTGGAGAGAACTGACTCCTACGAGCTATCCTCAGACCACCACATGTGCACCGTGGCATATACATATGTCCCTGGGCGTGCACGCGCGCGAGTGCAAGCATGCATACACACACACCATTAATAAAAAATAAATGCAATTTTAAAAATTTATTAAGAGCTGGAGAGATGGCTCAGGGGTTAAGAGTGTTGTCTGCTCTTCCAGAGGTCCTGAGTTCAATTCCCAGCAACCACATGGTGGCTCACAACCAGCTATAATGAGATCTGGTGCCCTCTTCTGGGATGAAGGGATACATCCTGTATACATAATAAATAGATAAATAAATTTAAAAAATAAAATAAAAACTTATTAAAACACATCATGTCCTTCCCCAGCCCTGGCTCCATAAAAACCAACACGGACTGTGGGCAGAGCACGTCCAACCCCCACCCCCACGTTTTTGTGTGACTTCAAAGAGGAGAGAAGGCACAACTGCACACACAGCACTTTGCCATTCACCCCCCACCCTCTCACCCCCCCACCCCCCACCCCCGGTGATGCTTCCCATTCACAACTGTGCAAACCAGACCCTGGCACGCAGCAGGCCAAGCGGCTCTCCAGGCCGCCGTCTCCTCCGTGTGGCAGCCTCACAGAGTTAGTTCATCGAGTTCTCTCTACCCGTGGCTGTGGGGCTTGCGCCATGCACAGCTCTCTTCTTGTGTTACCTCATCAGATCCCCACAGCTGACAAAACAGGGTACCATTGGTACCCTCATTTCAGAGAGGGGAAATGGAGGCATATGGAGATACTAGGTACAGGACGATCCACCTGCGTAGTAAGTGCTACACAGAGCAAACCCTGGTTCTTCAGAGCACAAGCCCAGGCACAGCTCACCCTTTTGTTTACTTCACTATGTCTTTTGTTTTGCCCCCCTCCCCCCCCCTACCCCCGCCCTTTGAGACAGAATGGCCTGGGCTGGTCTTCCATTTATTACGAAGCTCATAGTGACAAGCCTCCTGCCTCTGGAGTGCTGGGATAAATGAGCTACTACTGTGTGTATACACAACTTAGCTTCACCACGTCTTTAAAGTCATTGATTTCCTGAGATCTGCAGAGCGCTTTTGGTCCAACCTTTAATCTCATCTAATCGAACCCCGCCCGTGTCTCCCATCTTCTTGCTTGGGATTCTAAACTGGCTGCTCTGGGCCCATTTTCCTACCCACACCCATCCCTCCCAGTCTCACAGCTCACTCTCAACAGTACCTTAAGAACTCATCTACCTTGCTGTGTGTGGAGGCAAACAACCTGACTCTCTGGAGGCAGAGTCAGGGGAGATCTGTGAGTTCAAGGGCAGCCAGGGCTACCTAGTGAATCCCTGTCTCAAAACAAGCAAACAAAACAGACTAGAGACAGTGCTTTTAATTGGAAGGAACCCCTCCAATTGAGCAGGCTTGGGAACTGGGTGTACCCCCCTCAATGGCATACCCCTAACTAATGATGATGGCCCTCCTGGGCACTGCAAGTGACACTTGCAAAACATGGTTGCTTAGGATCGAGCTACTGGTCTTTACCTCCTACTTAAAAGGAGTGGAGGTTGTGAGAATTCCTGCAAAGTGACAAAACAAAAAGTTTCTAAGTGTCTGGTCAGCTGTGTCCTGGGCTCCTCCCCCATGCTTCTCACCCCAAGTGTGTTCTAGACAGTTAGGGATGACCCACTGATGGCTTACAGGCACAGCAATGTCCTGACCACAGGCAGGCTCAGAGCCCTCCCTGCTGTCCTCCCCCACAACAGCTCTTAGCAGTCCCCTCAGCTGAGAGCTGTCTTCTCACCCTTCATTTACAGTTTACAGCTGATAACCTCTAGCACCATCCACATTAGTCAACGGGGCTGGACAGTCTTCTCCTTGGCCACGATCCACAGATCAGAGGTCCTGAGAGAAGTACTGGATCAACGACAGAGACGACATGCTGTCTGCTGTCTCCTGCCCCCTTGACATCCCCAGCTTATTCCGTCCTCAGGAATCCAGAGCCGCTGGGTATTGATGGGTATTGATGGCGCACACTGCTAGCCCCAGCACTCAGGAGGCAGAGGCAGGCAGATCTCTGTGAGTCTGAGGCCCAGCCTGATCTATAGAGCGAGTTCCAGGATGGCCAGGGCTACACAGAGAAACCCGGAGTCTTTTATCTGTCTCCTCTCCCCTGCCTCAGTGGTCCCCTTCCCCCCAACCCCATGTTACTTCATTATACCTCCTATGAAGCTTTTTGCCAATTTAAAGACTTTGCATCTCTTAAATGGCTTTTTCTAACAACAACACAAATATATCATTTCAAATTACTTCTGAGGTTTACGGTGGAAGAGCCACTCCTTGCTCCCTCCTTTCCCAAGCTATCAATGAACACTCAAGAGGGGTGTTGGCATCACAGGTGTGACTTGTCACATGGTGCTGAGGATGGAACACAGGGCTTCCAAGATTCCAGGCAAGCACTCTCTCAGCTGAACTACACCTCCAGCCCTGGTAGTGGTTCTTCGGGGTTTTTTTGGTCTGAGAAAGTGTTTCACTATCTATCCCTAGCATGTGTTTGACCAGGCTGGCTTCAAACTAACAGAGATCCACCTGCTTCTGCCTCCCAAGTGCTGGTTTTAAAGGTGTGGGCCACCAAACTTGTTTGTTCAGTTTAGAGACAGCCCCTCTCCCACCCCATGTAGCATGGGGTGGTCCAGAGTCAAGATCCTCCTGCCTCAGCCTTTTGAGTTGAAATTTCAGGTATGTGGCCTTCATCCCATATTTATTTATTTTATGTATAGGAGTACACTGCAGCTGTACAGATCATTGTGAGTCATCATGTGGTTGCTGGGAATTGAACTCAGGACCTCTGCTCACTCCAGCCCAAAGATTTATTTATTATTATATGTAAGTACACTGTAGCTGTCTTCAGACACACACCAGAAGAGGGTGTCAGAACTCGTTATGGATGGTTATGAGCCACCATGTGGTTGCTGGGATTTGAACTCAGGACCTTTGGAGGAGCAGTCAGTGCTCTTAACCGCTGAGTCATCTCACCAGCCCCTTCATCCCATTTTTAAATGTACTCTCACCCCAGACTTGAACTCGGCTTCATCTGTACATTAGCCTGACAGTTAGAACAGTCTAAGCTAGCTAGTGTTTCATCTCTCAAAGACCAGGAATGGTAAAGACATCTTAGGTACCCAAAGACTCCACTCCCTTCACTAAATCCTGACACAGGTGCTTCGAGTGATCTCAGGGTCACCCCATGACATGCCTGTGGTTGGGATTTTGGGGTTAAAGAGAATGAAGGGAGGAGAAGGGGTCACCTCAGCAACAAGAGGGAGATGGTGGTCTGGGAGTTGTTTACAGTCTTGGCACAAGCTCCCAAAGATAAATGAGGGAGCAATTGTGGATGTGGGAGGAATTTGGGGTGGCACTGAAAGCATCTTAGAAGGAACTAAGAAGATCACGGCGGGGCTCCGGGGGCCCTCGGCGGAGGTTTTTATTACGTTATTCTGACTTTGAAATAGAACCGAAAACTTAACTTTAGTCTAGCAAGACCAAGACAGAGCAAGCAATCGCAGCGAAATCCCAGGTGATGACCCTACGAGGGACAGGGACGGGGCATCGAGAATGGGACGTAGAGATAGCCTCGATGCAAGGGAGGCTGCAAAACTGGGAAGCCTAGGTGTGTTGTGGGTAAGGAAGACAGAAGCACCGATCAATTACCGGGGCCTTTCTCCCAATCAGCAGCATTCCTGACCTGGGGTTTGGACAGGTTTTTTTTTTTTAAATAGAAAAAGAAGAGGAGCACGAAGGAACATTTTGCATGCAAATGGGCCGCTGCCAGAACAGCCCATTAAAATGTAAAACTCCGCATTCAGCTGACAAAATGGTGCAAGCCACAGTGCTTGCCACAGGGGCTGCAATAAACCTCACAACAAAGAGGCCAAGGAGCAGGGAGGGCTGAATGGCCTCTGTCAGCAGGTCCCCTCTCTCGTTGCCATGGGGACTCCACCGGGGCTTACTAAAGGTATTTCCTGAGGAGAAAGGCTGCACACACATGCCCAGGCAGCCGAGCTAATCCTGACAGGAAGCCGTGGCCATTCAGGAGCCCAGGGGCTTGGGGCTGAAGTTTTGTTTTGTTTTTATTAAAAAAAGATTTCGGTCTTTTGTGCGCCTCACCTCATCACTGTAATTTAGTACGGGAGCTGCCTGCGACGGCCAAAGCCTCAGCCAGGGTCCTTGCGTCCACCACGTGACCCCCCACCCCCAAAAATCAGCTCCCCTGGAGCTGGGCTTGAGGCGGTAACAGGGAAACCCTTACTTGGGAGTCCCAGGGCTAGAGTTTTGTTTCGACCTTACAAACCTTTCAACAGACAAAGGTGTGCATCAGAACGTGTTCAGTCGGGGCTCCAAGTTCATGCCTGTAGCTTTCCCACCGGCATTATGGTGCCCAGGCCCTGGTGTCCCCTGACTCCCACTGCAGCCCGGTCCAGCTGGAAGGATTGTAATTACATGATTAAGAAAGGAATCAAATCTCCCCTCTTCCCCAGCAAAAGTTCTGGCTCTGCTGGTAAAAGCCTGGACCAAGCAGAAAAAAAAAATCTCTTCCTGTCCGCTTCTCCCCTGCTGGGTCCTCTTCCTCCCAGCTCACTGACCAGAAAGAACCCAAAAAAGAGGGGATGCCCTGCAGCTCCAGGAAGGGCGTCTGCGCTCAGGGCTCCCAGAAGTTTGAGTCACCGAGTCTCACTTGGCACCAGAAGAGTGCAGCTATGGCGGATTCAGGGAAGAAAGCCAACTAACCACACAGCTGACAGGGGAGGCAAAACTGTGTGACAACTGCCTCCTAGGGCAGTTTAGGGTCCACTAACATTTCCTGAGCAACTTTAAGTCAGAAGACCCACCCCCGATGGGGGGGGGTTGCAGGGGGCGGGGGGGGGGACTAAAGTGCAGGATCCTCTGAGATTAAAATCTGGGCCCGTGTACTTGCAAAGTCTGTTTGGGGGGCTATATTCCTCTAGTCCACATACACCTCACAGTCTGAATCTCCACAAAATCAGAAAGGAAAAGAGTTTGCGGAATCATTGATACCCTCACCCAACACACACACACACACACACACACACACACACACACACACACACACACACACCCATTAGGAAGCTTCTGTGGTTGTGACTAGGTGCCTTCGATTTTGGGTTAAAAGTAGCTGTGGGCCATAAGCAGGTGAATCTTGTCATAGTCTCCTTCACCCAAAGTCACTTCCTCAATTCGCTTCGGGAACTGCGATTGGCCACCAAGTGCTAGAAAGCCTAAGGACGTCTCTGCTAAGGAGTTGGCCAGGAAGAGGGGGTGAGGGGGAGAGAGGGCGGTGGTCCTGTTGCTAGGGCGGTAGCTTGGACCCTCCCACTGCTGGCAGGGAGCCCAGGCCTCCCAGCCATGCGTCTGCAGCTGCGACCTGTCATACACTTCCTGGTCTGGGTTCTGTAATGGAAAGATCATTAAGTGTGGGGGAGGGGGGAATCAGAGGACTACAGGGAAGAGGTAACTCCACTCTAGGCCCTGACCTTAAAGTCTGGTCAGGTTCCTTAAAGAAAGGAATGCACGGCCCTGCCCCGAAGGGCCCGGAGCCTCCAAGGGCCACCCCTCCCCCGGCTCGGAGGCTCCAGTTTGGAGAAGGAAAAAGGCCTGCAGCTGGGCAGGAAAAGTTGCAGTCCCCCAAAACTTGCTGATCCATTCATCCAGGAGGAGCGTCAGCTGTTTCGGAATGTGCCTTCTGTCCCCCAAAACCACAGATGGTGCCGGAGTGAACGGTTTTGTCATGTGCGGGCTGCTGTCTGTCTGCACTGTGCCAATGAGTGGGGGTGTTTAGGTCAGAGAGCCCAGCATTAGACCACCCAATCCAGGGTGTGAACTTCTCACAAAGGTCATGTCATCCCTGACCGCAGCTGGGGAGACACTTTAGGGGTGGGGCCCTCACTTGGCATTCTTGAGGTTCCAGTTCAATCTCCACTATCACATTTGCTCGCAGGTTAAAAAAAAGTGTGTGTGTGTGTGTGTGTGTGTGTGTGAGAATCTTTAGTGGCACTCACACCTTAAATCCCAGCACTGTGTATATATGGGTAGGTACATCCAGAGGCAGAGGCAGGCAGATTAACTGTACCTGGTCTACCTAGCAATTTCCAGGCCATCCAGACTACACCAGACCTTGCCTTTAAAAAAATAATACAGATCCTTATTTTTCCATTATGAAAATAAACAAAAACAAAAAAACAAAAAAAAAGAAAATAAACAAAACAAAACACCTTAAGATAAAATAATTCAGCGAAAGCTGGTTGCTTCGTAATAGGCCGACTGTCAATTAGGGAAGGCAGAAGACACATACATCTGGACCTAACTCGCTCACACAAACTAAAAGACCCCAAAGATCTGGAAGTACAGAAGTCCAATGTGGAGGTTCATTCACAGCCCGCCTGTCCACAAAATGAATTCACTCTCCCGCCTCTATCTCTTGCACACACAGTATCAAAAACAAGCAAGCAGTCTTTGCTTGAATAGGCAAAAGAGCTTGGGGGGGGGGGTAGTTCTGAGTTTCTGGGGGGTAGGGGGCTCTCTGTATCTTTTTTTTAACCTGGTAATTCAGAACCATGGGACTCTTGGAGTACAGACTTCCCTCAGTCAAGCAACCCTAATGACCTCTGGCCTGTCTAACACTCAGTCTCAGGCCCGGATTAAGCCAACACAGTTCAGCAGAGACAAATGGCTGAGCTAGAAGAGCTCACAACAGTTCGTAGGTCCAGGTACAGAGGACCCTAGCAAGGCATTGCACACATGTGGTGCATTTAAATGCATTACAGCCCAAACACGAAACATGTAAAATTTAAAAGATGAAAATAAAATTTAAAAACAAAGAGATACCTTTTTAACAAATGAAAATGGAGCCGGCAGAGTGGTGTACACCTTTAATCCCTGAGCTCAGGAGGTAGAGGCAGGTGGCTCTCTGGGAGTCTGCAGTCAGCCTGGTCTACTTCGTGAGATAGTGAGATAGGCAGGGTAGCCTAGGTTATGTAGAGAAACCCTGCCTCAAAAAAAAAAAAAGGATATGGGTTGTTATTTACCTAGGCATTCACCTATTCCGAAAGTATTAATATGCACCAGAAGATATGATTACATTTAATAAATACATATACTCTCCAACTTAAGATCTCTCAAGTAGGAGATGGAAGGATAGCTCTATTATTAAAACAAATATGGCTTTGGCAGAGGACCTGAGTTGGGTTCCCAGCATCCACATGTGGAGGTTCATAACTACCTGTAACTCCAGCTTCGGGGATCTGACACCCTCTGCTAACTTCTGTGGGCTGCAGTCATGCGCATATACATACATACACACAATTAAAAGTAAATCTTAAAGGAAAAGAACCCTTTCAACTATAATATGGTAGGAAAGTAGAAACTATACCATATTCTAGGCTACTCACAGGCCACAGTCTTGATGTGTTGGCCATTAGCTGCGGCTCCCAAGCAGCCTAGATCACAGGGCAAAGTATGAGTCTTCAAAAAACCAGTTTGAGGGGAGGGGTTTTAAAAACTGAACCCAGGACCCTCATATATGTCAAGCAAGCCCCTAGCCAGACACTGAGTTACAACCTCTCCCTAAATGGTTTCAAACTTGCAATCAATCCCCCTGCCTCAACCACCCAAATAGCTAGGTCCTCCGTTGGCTAAGATTAGGCTCTTGGTTTCCCGCTTTTGCCAAGCTTCGGGTTAAAGTAAATCCGCTCGCTGGACAAAGTGGGCCAAACTATGATACAGAACAGGTTGGATGCACTAAAGCAGTTTTAAAACTCTTTATTGTCATTCAGTGTGTTCACATGCCCCCCCCCCCATGCCCACAGAAGCCAAAGGACAACTTTGTGGAGCTGAGTCTCCCCATCCGTCTCCCACTACAGAAGTTCTGGGGATTGAATTCAGCAGCAAGTGATCGTCTAGGCTTGTGCAGCAAGTGTTTCTCCTGCTGCACCATCTTGTCAGCTGTGACTGCGCTATACTCTTAATCATGACTTTAGAATGTCGTCCATTAAGTAGAAAAGGTTTGGGGCTTGAGTTCAATCCCTGGGACTCACACTGGTGGATGAAGAAAACCAACTCCAGCTGGTCATCCTCTGACCTACAAGCACACACACTTTTTCCTTTGTTTTTAATTTCACCATAAAATTAGGCGTAGTGATATAGCCTCAGCACTTGGGAGGTGGAGGCTGGAGGACTGGGAGTTTTAGGCCCGCCGGGTGTAGATGAGAGCTTGCCCATCTTTTAAAAAAAAAAAAAGGTTCACTATAAAACAATGTCTCACATTGTGCCAACATAGCCTCACACACTCAACGTTCCTCCATCTTTAACTGATCATAATCTCTGTGCATGACTTAAACTTGCATTGACTTATTGTAGCCTAAAACCAAGGTCAAAGACCATATACACAGAGGTATGCACCACATAGCCTGGGTGTGGTAAGAACACTTTATTTTGTTTGCGTGATGACAAAAATCTTTTCATAATACGTTCCTCCGAACATCATTAAGGCAACAAATCAATATAAACATCTCTCTGTATAGTCAACCATAATGAAATTAATGAACTGGTATTTCAGATAAGCAATTTGCTCCTTTACTTGGACCTTTGGCCCTCTTATGCAGTGCGAGATGGTCTTATAGATCCTGTCTTAACTTGATGCGGGCCTCAAATATGACTCCCTAAATGAGTTATTTATTAAATCTGCAAGTCTATTAAAAGGTGTGGCGGCATACCACTTTAATCTCAGCATTCCAGAGATGGAGGTAGGAGAATCTCAATAAGTTTGAAGCCAGCCTGGTCTACAGAGTGAGTCACAGGACACCCAGGGCTACACAGAGAAACCCTGTCTGGAAATCATAATTAAAAACAAAAAAGAAAGAATGAAAAATGCCACAGTGCTAACTACTAACCTAAACATAACCTAAATTATTTGATAGTAGAGGGGCAGAGGGGTAAAAATTCCGCAACCCACACAATGCAATACTATATAGGTAAAAAAAAAACTGCATAGGAATATATTTAAGTTACAGGCCAATATATACAGTAGCAATTCCATTTCTCAGATATGAACACAAGAAGAAAATCTAAAAAGAAAAAAAGATTCAGGTCAACTGTGAGTACTGATGGATGATGAGACTCTAAGACATTATTTTTCTGTCTGTACAAGTCTGTAGTCTCTGATTTCTTCTTATAAACACATCAAAATAATGTCTTGGAGGTTTTCTTGTTTGTTTTTATTTTTTGTTATTTAATTGATCGTTCTGTTTTGTTTTTTGAAACAGGGTCTTTGTAGAGCAGGCTGGCCTCTAATTTACAGAAATCTGCCTGCCTCTATCTCCAGAGTACTAGAATTAAAGGTTCTACACCCATCGAAACAAAACAATGTTCTTTTATTTTTCGAGACAGGGTTTCTCTGTGTAGCCCTGGCTGTCCTGGAACTCACTCTGTAGACCAGGCTGACCTCGAACTAAGAAATCTGCCTGCCTCTGCCTCCCAAGTGCTGGGATTAAAGGCGTGCACCACCACTGCCCAACCTAAAACAATGTTCTTAAAGGCACACATCTGTAATGGTAGTACTAGGGAGTGAAACAAGTACAGCCTTTGCTACATACTGAGTTCAAGATCAGCCTGGGCTACACAAGACCCCTATCTTAATAAACAAACAGTGAAGGCACACTTTTCAACTGCACAGATCTTTGTTTTTGTGGAATAAATAGGACTGTTTACTCTAGTATACAAGAAGCTATGGGCACCAAGGTGGGGTGACACACCGGAAACAAAATAACAGCAACAACAAAACACCTATACACTTGAGGATGGAGAGAGGGCTCAGCGGTTAGGAGCACTGACTGCTCTTCCAGAGGTCCTGAGTTCAAATCCCAGCAACCACATGGTGGCTTACAACCATCTGTAATGGGATTCGATGACCTCTTCTGATGTGTCTGAGGTTAGAGACGGTGTACTCACATACATAAACAAAATCTAAAAACAAACAAACCTATACACCATATAGAACAAAATAAACATTCAACTACAAACTGAAAAGTGGGGCAATCTAGAATTCTCTAAACTGCGGAGAGACCTGGGGCTAGAGAGTTGGCTCAGTTGTCCTGAGAACACTTGTTGCTTTGCAGAAGACCCTGCTTCAATTTCCCTGAACCCACAAGGTGCATTACAACCAACAATCTGTATGTGGCTTTAGTTTCAGAGGCCTGACGCCCTCTTCTGGTCTCTTCCGGTACTGCAAGCACAGCATGCACACAGTCACATACTATAACGTGGAAACAAAAGAAACCCCAAGAAAGAGATGGCTTTTCAAATAAAATCTTAGTGTGGATCCAAACTAAATCTTAAGGGTAAGAATTAAATATATATTATTAAAGAGTTATAAAAAGTTGGGCAGGAACAGGTGGGCATTTCATGTTAAAGGAGAGGAACAAGTAATGGTCATATATAAAGTGCATGTTACAGTCAAGGAAAAAACAGGAATATATTTGGATAGATGGGAGAATCAGTGGAGGAATAGGCCGGTAACTGGCCTGAGCTCAGCAGTCACTGTGGAGAACATGGGGGAGGAAAGGGTGAGATCTGGACTCAATTTTCTTTGCTAATTAACCATTTGAAATTTCAGTACTGATGTTTTTCTATCCAGACTCGCAGGCGGCAAGTCTACATTTTGCTGAACTCCCGGGCCCTCTTACCCACTTTGCCTACACATTCAGGGTCTGGAAAACAGCTGCTTTCAGGCTAACCAAGAGGGCCACTGCCCCCGAATCGGCTCTCTTACACAAGCTATCCCGGGAGGCTCCGTAGCACCGCAACTCGGCGGATAAGGTCCTACTGGGTTTCCACTCTCACTCGGGGCCTTGCTCAGTATGCAGGACACGATTCCCGAGTGAAGACAGCAGGGACCGTGTGTGGTACGAGGTAAATGGACAGTGGTGTTGGCCAAAGGCCCGATGGGGGCAAGGGAGAGCAGAAGCCGCAGCCTGGTGCTCTCTACCTACAGCCATGAAGAGGGCCCAGGTGGGCCATGACTGGGCTCCTACTGGTCACACTCCAGGCCGACAGAGCAAACTAAGTCAGAGGCAGGCCAGACTCCAAAAGGCTTCTCTTAAGGCCACGGGTCTCAAACTCCTAACACTGCGACCATTAAATACAGTTCCTCGTGTTATGGTGACACCACCACCACCATAAAATTATTTCGTGGCTACTTCATAACTGTAATCTCGCTACTGTTATGCAGCTGAGAGTCTGCTCTGAATACTGTGAGGAAGCTGAGAAGAGAGAGAGCAGCCGGGTCTCTCCATGTTAGGGGAGAAACAGTTGTCTGGTTTCCAGGTTCCAGGGGAGAGGGAAGTAAGGAAGTGGGGGATGGGGGATGAGCAAACAGACTTCCCAATAGCCTAGAGGAATGAGGCCTTGTAAAAACAGGGCAGAGCTGCTGGTCAGACTCTCTGACCTGGCCCTCACCTCCTGGATAATGATTCCCGAGAACTTACTTCCCCAAAGCCATGATTACATCCCAGAGACACCCTGCTCCTTGGTAGGAACGACCCCTTTCCTTAGGCCCAGCAGACCCACTGGGACGCAGCAGCAGAAGCACGCTCTAGCAGAAGCCAGCTCCCTCGGGTTCTGCCCTCCCCACAGGTAGTCCCAGACACCGGGTGACAGAATCCTGGCAGGAGTCTTTGTATGGGCTCCCTCCCTTCCCCCTTCCAACAGCAAGTCCTCTGGACAACCATTTGTTCTTTCTTCCCTGAGAAATTCCTCCTCCTTCTCCTCCTCCTCCCTGACTTTGGGGAGCGGCTGGCAAAGCCAGAGTGGAAAAATCAGTGAAGCTAATGGTGCAGCAATGCAGAGGCCCGAGCCAAGAACACAGCCTTGAGCGGCTCGGCTGCCCGGACCCGGGCCTCGCTGCTGCTCCGGACACGTGAGTTCCCTCACATTCTCTCACAGGCCGAGCGAGTGCTGCCCTCCCTCCCCACCCCCTTCCACTAGCAAGCACCTTTCAGAGCCACCGGTACTACCTCCTGGTATTCCCTGGGAGGGACTGTACAACAAGGTACAGGGAAACCTGGCAACTTAGAACACATCTCAGACTTCATGGACCTCACACACACACACACACACACACACACACACACACCCTGTTTGACCAAAAAAAAAAAGGGGGGGGGACGTCATTCAACACCTTTTGCTTCATATAATTCCACTCTCATTCTGGAATCCTCTACTGTCCAGTGCGACTTAGAAACAAACAGCGTCTTTTCACAAGAAATCTTACTGGGGGTGGGGTGCGGCGACAGTGTGTTCCCCAAGTGTTCCAGGCCAGCTATGTGATACTACTCCTTAGGTCACATCAACAGGCTACCGCAGCAGGGCTACGGCCTGCCTATCAGTGAAACACCCTGCATACCTAGCCAGGCTCCTAGGCAGCTAGGGCTGAAATCCACACCCTCTTGGACCAAAGGCAGCTCAGGACCCCTAGAGGGGTGGGCGTGGGAGGGCTACCAGGGAGCTACAGCTGAGGCCAGGGCCAGATTTTGGCAGCACCCCCAGCCTTTCCCCATAGGCACAGGTTTCTGCAGAACAAGGACAAAGCCCCGCTTTGTGGTACATAGGCGGCCTACAGCCAGCAACAGGGAGAGAGCCCTGCAGCTTTTCCATTAAACGTAACCTCTCCTCCCTCACCCTGCCGCCAGACTCCTTCAAATCTGGGTGGGTGGGAGGAGCTGTAAAACCTCAGCCATTAAGTCGCTTATGAGTTGCAGGTTTCTGTGGAAGAAGGAAAGTATTTCAAGGCTGGAAGTCTCACTCTCTACTCCTTTAGGGTGCTCAGGGAAGTAGGGGCCACCACTCCCAACTACAAGTGGCCCTGAAAAGTTTTGTACATACCCACTCACTGATCCCTCAAGTCCTGTTCTCAGAGACAAATAACATGGAAACAGCCTTCCTCAGGCTCAGATCGGCTCCTAAACTTTTGGAAGGGGGTATCCTGCTCCTGGGCCTGTGTCCCAGTTTCATTTTACACACAAACTCCAAAGCCCGATTTGAAGAAACAAACTTAAGACTCCACTGAAATATGGCAAACGGGAGAAGGAAGGGGTGGGGGGTGGGGGAGGAGGCTGGTTTTCCTGGAACCCTTATTAAATCAACTTTGTAAGGCAGCCAACAACTGCAGGCCTCCTGGGTCCCTTCAGGGCAGGGGCGTTTGCAGAGACTGCCAGGACAGTGCACAGGCAGGGGAGGGGCTGCCATCTCCTCTCCCCCTCCCCTAAAGCCTTCCCAAAGCTCCAAGGGCAAGCAAAGTCTGGGATGGTTTGTTTTTAACTTCTGGACCAGTCTTTGTCACATAGAGTACAGTTGGTTTTTTGGTTTTTTTTTTTAAGACAATAGCAGCATTACTTAATAATCAGCATGGCCAAGACTATAGTACACTGCATATCTGCTAGGTTCCAAAGTTTACAAGGCAGAGAGAAACTATTCCTCTGACATCACAGTTACAGTGGGTCTCTATTCTGTCAAAATCGCCCCCCAGGAACAGGGTGTGATGGCATAAATCTTTAATACCAGCACTAAGAGGCAGAGGCAGGTGGATCTCTGAGTTCAAGGCCAGCCTGGTGTATATAGTAAGTGCCAGGACAGCCAGGGCTACAGAGTGAGACTTTGTCACAAAGAAAATAGGGAAAGAAATGAAATAATACAGTGACCCACATGGGTATCACAGGTGATTAGATTCATATGTCATCATAAGACTTCATTCTTGACAGGAAATCCTAGAACAAACAACGTTAGTGTACGGTGACAGGAAGTGACAGGATGCAGGTCGGAGACAGCAAGAAGCATGGGAAAGGCTTCTGGGATGACAATCTGATATCTCGACTAAGATGGCAGTAACATGAGGTGTAGCCCTTATAAAAACTCACTGAGCTACCTGTCTAAAATTAGCACATTTTATGCTACATAAATTATACTTCAACCAACTGACTTCAGCTTTGACTACTATATAGCTCCTTCCACCCCTCCACCTCCCTCCCCTTCTATTCCCAGAGCCACCACTGTGTCTGGGATGGTGGCACAAACCTTTCGTCCCAGGCAGGCCTCTGAGTTCGAGGCTAGCCTCAAGGCTACACAGAGAAACCGTGTCTCAAACAAACAAAAAGAAACAAATAAAATGGTCATAGGTCCCTGCTTCAGTCTCTATCACTGCCTCAGCGGCTTCAATGACCCTCTCCCTCCACTTAAAATTCCTTCCGTGGGGGCTGGAGAGATGGTTCAGGTTAAGAACACTGGCTGTATCCTTCAGAAGGACCCAGGTTCAATTCCGAGTATGCGAGTGGCAGCTCACAACTGTCTGAACTTCCAGTTCCAGGGCATCCGACACCTTCACACTGACACACATACTGACAAAACACCAATGCATGTAAAAATTATTTAAAAGATAAAGTCATTTAAAATTTCTCATAAGAGGACCATTTGGAAACTGCTTGCCCGCAAGGGCCTGGGACAAGATCTGAACTGTCTGTTTTCCTTCCTTGGGCTGCAAAGACTTTGTCAGAGGAGAAAAGGTGGACAGAAGAGGAAGAGGAGAAGAGAAGAGAGAAGGATGGGGAGGGAGGAAGAGCTGGTGTCCGACCACTTGACGAGACCCACAGATTCTCTTCTAGAAATGCGGCCGTCACTCTCCTCAGTCCCACTCCCTGACTAACACTCAATGCGCCCTTCTCCTGCCCTTCCTGACAGCAGGGGCAGAGGCAGGAACAGCTACGCACACCTTCAGGTGGAAGTATTGTGTCTGTATTGTGACATCTGAGCCTTTATTGTTGCTCCCATTTTAATGGTTTGTCGCACAAAGCAAACCAACTTACTGAAAACTGGGTTGCCTTGGTATACTTCAAATTTCCCAGCAAGATCCACTTAAATATACTAAGTTCCTTCGGTATGCTGGCTGAATCCAGTTTTTCCAGGTGTTATTCTCCACAGGTATGTACTCAGTGAGCAATACCACTGTCCATACATCTTAAGCCTCTCGACTAAGAATGCCCGCTCTTAACCCCCTTGGAGACCTTAGTACCCTACAAACACCTGTAATCCAGCACTCAAAAGACTGTGATAGAAGATCATGTGACCAGTCAGGGCTACACAGCGAGATCCTATGTCAAAAGATAAAAGGTAAAAGACCCCTACTTTCTTGTCTTTGTTTTTTCCTTTTGAGACAGAATCTATGTGGCACCGGTTGGCTATACAGACCAAATTGGCCTGAGACTCAGAGATATGCCTCCAAGTATAGAGATTAAAGGCATGTGGAGCACGGACAGCAGGACAGATGCAGTTCAGCTCTGGGTATGACATCCCCTCGAATTCCGCTAAAACCTTACTGTGCGGTTTAACTACAGTCCACTAGCGGCTGGAGAGACGGCTCGGAAGTGCACTCGCTGTTCATGCACAGGGAAGTAGGGTCCCAGCACCCACAAGGCAGCTCAAAAGTCATGCTTTTTTTGTTGTTGTTGTTGAGACAGGGTTTCTCTGTGCAGCCTTTGGATGTCCTGGAACTTGCTCTGTAGACCAGGCTGGCCTCATAGAGATCCGTTGGACTCTGCTTCCTGAGTGCCGGAATTAAAGGCGTGCACCACCACTGCCTGGCACTCACAATCATCCTTAACTCCCATTTCCAGAGGATCCACCAATCCTCTTCTGATCTCAGCAAGGACCAAGCACATACACACAGGCAAAACACTCATACACATAAAACAAAACAAAAATAATAAGTTTTAATAAATAAACAAATACTCTGCTTCATTTTTATTGTATCCCCACGGCTTGACAGTAACTATATACCTATAGAGACCTATATATAACCCTATAGGTACAGAGGGTCTCTCTTGCCTCGAGCCTCAAGCATGTTCTTGCTCATATCTGTCTTTGGTTCTATTGCTGAGCGCAACACAAACATGTCAATTTCAGCCACTGCACCTTTCTCACTGCCATTTGTACAAACGAGCTCACCCACTGACCATCTAACAGGTCCCTGACAGCTTAGAGGACAGCTCTGTACACATGGCCACCATTGGTCTGCGCATCCCAGGCCTTTAACCCACTCAACGCCAGACTTCTCTGTGACCAGCCACTAACTCCCAAGACTTTTGACAGCAGAAAGGTCTCAACATTAATCTCTAAGTCCCTCAGAAGCCACCAGGAATCTTCAGACCAGTAACAACTTCCGGGGACTTGTAACACACCACAGGCCAGTGGGGCTCATAAGGCTCCTGTGCCCCATCGTCTCCTGTTCCTTTCCAAGTCCCTTAAACAGGCCATCTCCAAAGCAAATTATTCATCAAGACCCCAGGTAAGACCCGGAGGACAAAGTCCAAAAAGGCGTGTGCTCGCGACTGCTCAAGCTAGAAGATGTGTCGCTGGGATGGCTTTCTGGAAGCCGGAGGCCACTGCCAAGCTCTTCTTACTCCGGAATGCTTTCTCCAAATCTATAGTCACATCACTCTTTCATCTTTCCTCATCTCAGTTAAAAACTCAGAGAGAAAGCAACTCCCCAAGTACCTCACCCCTGGCTAGCGTTTGTCACCAACCTTCACGATCCCCACCTCTGTTAAAGTTGGTTCCATATATGGAAGGAAGCCCAAATCAGCCCAGGTACGGGGACGGGGCCCTTTGCTCCTCCAAGGAGGAAGTCTTTCCAGCTGACCACATCACCTCCATGACAGAAGCCCACCCTGTTTTCTCAGCTCAGGGGTCCAGCTGACCCTCGGCCTGTTGTCTTACCTTGTTCAGGCAAGGTTGGGGCTGGCCTGGCAGTGCAGAGAGTGGCTGTGACCAGCACAGCCCAGAAGAGGAGGCCCCTCCAGCCCCACATCCCAGTTCCGCAGTTAGAGGTTGGTAACAAGGCTCCGCACCTCCATGGATACTCCACTGTAAGTGTGATCCGCCTTCGAAAGCTGACTCTGGGGAAAAGAAAGAAACAATGGCTGAAATAGAAGTTGGGGAGGAGAGGGGCGAGGGGAAAAAGAAAGCACATCACATCCACGGTCAACCTGCCTGAAAGGCGGCGGCGGCGGCGGCGGCTCCCACTGCTGCTTCTTTAAATTAATTTATTCTTTTATATATTACATCCTGACCCCTGTTTCCCCTCCCCATCCACTCCTCTCCTGTTTCTCTTCAGAAATGGGCAGGCCTCCCAGGGATATCAACCAGACACGACTTATCACTCAATACAATAAGACTAGGCACCTCGGGGCTGGAGAGATGACTCAGCAGTCTGACTGCTCTTCCAGAGGTCCTGAGTTCAATCCCCAGCAACCACATGGTGGCTCACAACCATCTATAATGAGATCCGATGCCCTCTTCTGGTGTGTCTGAAGACAGCTACTGCGTACTCATATACACAAAATAAATAAATAAATAAATCTTAAACGACAACAACAACTAGGCACCTCCTCTCATATTAAGGCTGGACGAGGCAACCCAGTAGGAGGACAAGGGTCCCCAAAGCAGGCAAGAGCGAGAAACAGCCTTGGCTCCCTGTTAGGAATCCCACAAAAACACAGCTGCACAACTGTAACATATACGCAGAGGGCTCATCAATGAGGAAGGGAGGACCTCACGGGAGTCCCAAAGAGTCACATTGTCATCATCAAGGGCTTGAGAAAAACATCGTGCGGCCTCAGGTCCCTAGCACTTCTGGCGCGGGTTATGTAGACACGCCCAAATCCAAGAACCACCACAATCAAGCAGTCGCCCAAAACGGCACGGAAATGGCATCAAGAAAGCCAGTAAGAAAGTTGGGTGTGGAGGGGCACTCACTCCCATAGTCCCAGCATCTGGGAGGCAGAGGCAAGAGGATCTGAGTTCAAGGCCAGCCTGGTCTACATAGAAAAGTCCAGGGATACACAGAGAAACCCTGTCTCAATCCCCACCCCACTCCCAAAGATGCGACCCTCTTTAGATGCAGGCAAGCAACACAGAAGCAACCAGGGTGCATGCGGAGACCTCAAGGCCCTTCTGAAGCCTAAGGAGGTTAAGACGGAGGGAGATGCCAAAGAGTTCCAACCACAGGGTAGGCGGACTTGCTCTCATCACCCACCCAAGCTCGGACTTGCTCTTATCACCCACCCAAGCTCGGACCTGGATTCACGGCTGCACGGCCACGGGCTGCTGCAGACTGTACCAGGCAAAGGCTAAGGCTCAAGCGAGGCCGGGGTTGCAGCTGCAGCTCGAGGGGAGAAAGAGAAAGAGGGATCCCTGTTTAAGTATTGCACAACCATTGTAAGGGACCGGAATCTGCTGACTTCCTGATACAAGACTTCATTCCATCCGGGACAAACCAATCCTTCTGGTAAAGAGTAAATAGAGAGGTAAAGAGTGGGGTCACAAGTCAAGAAACAGAAGGTGCTCCAGAGCGTCCGTTAATGGGCAGGTAACTAAAGGAGAGACGGTGCCTGTCCTTAATCCCAGCATTCTGGCGGCAGGCAGAGAGATCTCTGTGAGTAAGGCTAGCCTGGTCTACACAGTGAGTTCTGGGTCAGACAGAAAGAAAGAGGGAGAGAGGGAGGGAAGAAAGAGAAAAAGAAAGAAAGGAAGGGAGAAAGGAAGAAATAGGAGGTTAAGTTGGTTCACAGCTTCAGGTCACATGGAATACGAGACTCCGTCAGCCACTTTTTGTTTGCTTGTTTGTTTTGCACCAGGGATGGAATCCAGAGCCTTTCATAGGCTAAGCAAGTGTTCTACCACAGAGATCTATCCCCAGGTCTCTAGGTTTGTTTTTTTTTTGTTTTGTTTTTTTGCCCCTAAAATGAGAAGAATCACGGAACCCTCCAGTCACACCAGCCTCCCTCCCAGAGAACACACACTTCCCCACTACCTGAAGGCAGAGCCAGACACTGTGAGGTGGATCCAGCTATCATCTCTGACGTTGGGTGGTGATGCTGACATCTGACAGCAATGGGTGGCGACGATGTCAGGGTGAGGTGGAGAGGAAGGCTCTAAGTTAAGCACAGTCAGGGGCCGGTGCAGAGGCAGATGTAGTGGCTCACACAGACCTAGCTAAAGCCGTGGATTCTGCAGCCCCAGTTGTGATGGCAATGCTTGGGTATCGTAAACATTTTCTTGTATGTCTTACTGCTGGAGGTGGGGGGGGCACGACTGTGTCAGAGGACAACTGTGGAGTCAGATCTTCCACCTCTCCCTCTACATGGGTTATGGGGACTGAGCCATCTCACTGGACCTGTGGTGGTACAATTTAAAACAACTTCTGAGGGTCCCGAGGATAAGATGACAAGTGGAGAGAACTGGCCAGCCACTGCGTACGGGGTGACCATCTCCTGTCTCCCAGGTGTTTTCTGTCCTTGGTGTTCCAGGAAGCCATCCACGCTATTCAGAGAATCTGCTTCCAGAACATGCCTAATGTGTTTCAGCCCTGCCTCCCCTTGAGCCACGAAGGCCACTCTCTACCCAGTCAGTCCCGGCTGGCAAAACAAACAAACATTCTTGGCCAGCAGAATGTGTGCACACTACCACTAGCTGTCTCCAAAGGCTTACTAAAAAAATTTAATAATTTGAAACCAAAAGTGAAGTAAATATTTCTCTTCTGGTTTCTTCTTCTTCTTCTTCTTCTTCTTCTTCTTCTTCTTCTTCTTCTTCTTCTTCTTCTTCTTCTTCTTCTTCTTCTTCTTCTTCTTCTTCTCCTCCTCCTCCTTCTTCTTCTTCCTCCTCCTCCTCTTCTTCTTCTTCTTCTTCTTCTCCCCTCCTCCTCCTCCTCCTCCTCCTCCATTTAGGAAAAGGATTAGAAATGGAAGAAATATTTGCTGAATACTCTGTGGAGCCTATACAAGTAAAATACATTTATAACTATAAAACTTCCTTTATTCCTCCTGCTCTGCCTCTAAGGATAGTACTGGTCTCTGCTAAGAGATAAAGAAACTGGGTGGGGCGTTGGGGGGAATCAGGCATCCAAGAGCTTAAGTACTTTGTCCAAGGAAATGGAGCTTTGGTAACATGGAACCCAGGCTTGGGGGACATTAATCAAGGTGGGAGAATGCAAATAATTTTGCCACACCTAAATGGGATACAGCTCAGGGGAGAAATCCTTGCCTGGCATGAGAGGCCCTAAGTTCATCCCCAACACAGGAAACTCAAAAATAAAAACCATCCGATGCAGGCAGACACAGGCGGATTCCCATACGGTAGAGAAATCCAAGTTAACGCTGGAAATGACATTCTCTGTTTCTTTGGTGGACAGAAAGACCTTTGGAAACAAATCACTCAGGACCCAGGGTCAGGCACAGTCTCAGGCCTGAAGATAACTCTAAACCCACACCTCAGATCCCAAAGACACATCTAATCAGTAGAGATAGGCCTGTTAGCGGCAAAGTACACTGGGCAACAAAACCCTGAGTCCCACAGTAACCCTGAGTACTAAGTCTTTAGTATCAACAAAGGGTGGGTGGGAGGAGCCGGCGTCAACATGAGATGACTGATTAGACTCAGGCAGACCGCAGCTTCCACCTGTCACTCTGTCCCCTGAGACGTCTGCCCACCTACCTCTTCCTAGGTGTGGGCTGGCTACACACACCTCCTTTCATCCCCGTGATGAATGCTCTTCAGACACCTGAGACTATTCTGAGAGTATTCTGGCACTTTCCCCCTGACTCATGTCCAAAACAGATACAAGAGTTCCTCCTGCCTCCCCGTCTTCTACTCTCTAGGCCTCAAATTGCACAATAGAGATGCTAGAGACACCTGGCCTCCTGTTACCAACTCCGGGAATAAAAAGGTGGCTGGGCACACACAGCACCCGGCTCTGCACATCTGCAGAGCCTGCGGTGACACAAACGGCGAATCCGGTCTCGATGGGGAATCCTAGAGACTGGCCCCTTGGTCCTTAGGAATCGCCTGTCCTCCACTGCCTGGCAGGCTTCCCCACAGTACTCATCTGCCGCCCCATCAGTCCCTCCACTCTCAGCTGAGGCCCCCAGATTCCAAAACCCAATCTGCTTAGCCGAAGAGGTCTTCAGTGAAGGGCACTGAGATCATATGACCTCAGCTTTTATGCTCGTGGGAAGGGTAAAATATCTGTCCTGAGGACATCCAGGTGATTACAGGGACCAAATGCACAGTGTGAAGGAAACTGAGAGGGTCTCTTTTAAAGAACCTACACCACAGGAACTTCAGTGTATCTAGCAGGAAGTCAGGGCCTGGAGCAATCGGCCTTGTACCTCAATTCTAAAGGTACAGAGTCTATTAACATCGGATCTCTTTGTCTAAAAGGATGCAAGAAACCTAGCTGGTGCTTTCAGGGCCAAGTATCTGTCATGGTCTCTTCCTCCTCATCTTCCTCTTTTTGTTTTTTTTTTAAAAGAGTATCGATGTGTAGTCCTGGCTGTCCTGGAACTCACTCTGTAGATCTGGCTGCTGGAACTGAAGAGATTCACCTGCCTCTGCCTCCCAAGTGCTGGGGTAAAGGATGTGCACCACCACACCCACCTTCTCATCTTCCTCCTAAAGATTTTCTGTGTGTGTGTGTTTGTACGCGCGTGTGCGCGCACGCACATGCATGCTGTGACTGTGTGCCAGATGTGTATGGGTACCCAAGGAGTCAAGGAGAGAGATTGTCATGTGTGAGTGTGTGTGTGTGTGTGTGTGTGTGTGTTATGACTGTGTGCCATACGTATTTGGGTACCCAAGGAGTCCAGGAAAGAGGACGTCATATCCCCTGGTATAAAGTAACAGGAGGTTATGAACCACTTGATGTTGGTCCTGAGAAATGAACTCTGGTCTTCCTAAGGACAGTGAGCACTCTTAACAGCTGTGTCATCCCTTCAGCCCCTAGGCCTTCATCTCCCTGTTCTCTAGAGAAGGCATGACACTGCCCCCATGGGACAGTTCCTTACCCTGTGCACTGGTACCCAATTGAAGGAGACCTGAGCATTTGTCTTCCCACATCACAGGTGGCTACATACACACATGTTCACGTGTGTACACATGGCCAGTACAGTGAACAGCCTGCTCTCCATAAGACTAGGCCAACAGAAGAAATAATAGTAAACGTATTTAAAAAAAATACTTTTAAACATGATGTGTCTAGCTATTTGGCCTGCTTATATATCTGTGCACACTACGGGTGTGCCTGAAGAGACCAGAAGAAAGCATCAGGTCCCCCTGAAACTGTAATTGCAGATTGTGAGCCACCATGTGGGGGTGCTGGGAACCAAGCCCAGATTCTCTGAAAGAGCAGCCAGTGCTCTTAACCACTGAGCTGTCTCTCCAAACCCCAAACTCCTTGTATTCTGAGTCTCTCCTGGACCACACTCCCCGACAGGACACAAGCTTCCCTCCTTTCCCACAGGTACTTCCCTCCCTCCATTCTCACAGCCCTAACACTCTAGACCGAGTTGGCAGATCTGGTGGCTCCGGGCCACACTGCAGCTGTTGAGCTATTGAAATATGGTTCCTGCCAACTGGGGTGAAGGAGAGTGAAAAACAGAACGCAGTCATCAACATTTAGCAGGAAAAAATGTAAAATATCTTGACCATTTTTTTTTAAAATATCAGGACCAGATACAGTGTGTATCTTAGCATGCTCGAAGTTGTCAGTTCAGTTGAATTGCCAGCACTTCCAAATCTTTGTATTGATTTCATGCAAAAGTATATTTTAGAAATATCAACAATACGATATAAAATAAGACCTAATATATGTACAATGTATTCTTAAAGTCTAAACAAAAACATTTAAAGTGGATTCCACCTGTTTCTTCTCATATACTTTTATTTTATTTTATTTTTTTTTGGTTTTTCGAGACAGGGTTTCTCTGTGTAGCCCTGGCTGTCCTGGAACTCACTTTGTAGACCAGGCTGGCCTCGAACTCAGAAATCCTCCTGCCTCTGCCTCCCAAGTGCTGGGATTAAAGGCGTGCGCCACCACTGCCCGGCTTCTCATATACTTTCAAATAAGGATACTACTGCCCCGAAACTTAAGGAGGCTCCCATTGTATTTGGGGGTCTGTGCCAGTGTCCCTCTTGCAATTAGGTCCCCACAATTAGGTCAGGTTAGACCTAATCAATGAACCCCATCTCACAAAGTTCCGCTTCCACAGGCCTTCCAGCTCCCCAGACCATTCCTCTGCCTTCCCAGTAAATGAGCTCTCCCCATCAACTTACTGGACACGTTCCTCATGTTCCCCCTTCTTCTCTCCCCAAGCATGCTGGATAGTTTTATGTCAACTTGACACAACCTAGAGTCATTTTGAAATTGAATTGGGAAACCTCAATTGAGAAAAATGCCCCACCAGAGTGGCTTGATTGATGACGGATGTGGGCGGGCCCAGCTCACTGTACACAGTGTCACCCCTGGGTGGGTGGTCCTGGGAGCTATAAGAAAGCAGGCTGAGGGGCTGGAGAGATGGCTCAGCAGTTAAGAGCACTGACTGCTCTTCAAAAGGTCCTGAGTTCAAATCCCAGCAACCACATGGTGGCTCACAACCATCTATAATGAGATCTGATTCCTCTTCTGGGGTGTCTGAAGACAGCTAAAGTGTGCTTACATATAATAAATAAATAAACAAACAAACAAATCTTCCTCACCAAATTATTGCTTTAAAAAAAAAAAGAAAGCAGGCTGAGAACTGGAGGGATGGCTCAGCTGTTAAGAGCACTGACTGCTCTTCCGAAGGTCCTGAGTTCAAACCCCAGCAACCACATGATAGCTCACAGCCATCTGTACAGCTACAGTGTATACATAAATACATAAAATAAATAAATGAATCTTTTTTTTTTTTTTTTGGTTTTTCAAGACAGGGTCTCTCTGTGTAGCCCTGGCTGTCCTGGAACTCATTCTGTAGACCATGCTGGCCTCAAACTCAGAAATATAAATCTTTAAAAAAAAAAAAGAAAGAAAGAAAAGGAAAGGAAAGGAAGAAAAAGAAAGCAGGCTGAGCACAGCATGGGGAGCAAGCCAGTTAGCAGCACCCCTCTGTGGCTCCATCAATCCCTGGTTCCAGGTTCCCGCCTTGCTTTCCCTCAGCGATGGGCAGTAACCTGGAAGGGTAAGATGACATAAACTCTTTCCTTCCCAGGTTGCTTTTGGGCATGGTGTTTTATCCCAGCAACAGAAGCAACAGAAACTCTAAGACACCGAAAAACTTGTAGACCTCTGTGAAGCAGGATTGGTGCCTACCTGCCTTTCATCCTATCCCTTGCTCCCAGCACAGGGGGGTGGGGGGGACACAGACACGGGGCCAGAGACAGACACAGGAAGTGGGGCATCTATGTTAAAGTGGGATAAAAGGCAAAGGAGACTGAGAAGACTCAAACCCAGGCCCAGGACCCTCTTTGTGAAATGTCTGGAACCTTCCATGTTTCAGATTTAGTAGTCATTTGGATTTTAGAACATTTGGATAGTTCTGCCAGTGAGATCGAAGTGTGAGAACTCAAACACCTTGGAGTCTGAAATTCTTTGACTGCCAACATGGCATGTGTGTCTGGAGTCCAGGTTCTCAACCTGTATATATTCTTCAAGAAAAAAGAATAGACTTTTGGGGGGGGGCGTGGGGGGGAGCCACTGCCAATTCCCCACACTAACTACCCATGATACCAACAGAATAATGTTCTAAACATATTGAGGTCCCAGATTTGAGGACTATGGTACAGAAGTTTTACTCTCTTTAGATAAAAATAAGACGTACTAAACAATAGAGGGAACTTTCCCCTCACAGTGCTTTAATAAACATTTTTAAACACTAGGGGTAGCTTTGCTCACAAAACTGTAACTCGAACAAAAGAAATGCTAATTGTGGAACTGGAGATAACTCAGCTCACCAGTGTAGCTGAAGGCCTCATTCAGATCTGAGTTCGGTGACAGGAGTTCGCACTCATATGCGGAAACATACAGATACATATAGATAAAAATAAAATAAAAAGAAATGCAATGCTTGCACATTTTATGAAGAAGTTCAGTTTATTAAAAGTATTTTAAGCGTGAGGATTAAGAGAAGGAAATAGGTTTTCAGAAAGACACACCCAAGATTGCTGACAAGGATTTCTCTAAAAGACAGTGGTCTAGCTTATTTTGCCTCTCTGTTACAAAGTATCCATATAGGGCTGGAGAGATGGCTCGGCCGGTTAAGAGAACCACCTGCTTTTCCAGAGGTTCTGAGTTCAATTCCCAGCAACCACATGGTAGCTCACAACCATCTGTAATGGGATCTGATGACTTCTGGTGTGTCTGAAGACAGCAACAGTATACTTGTATAAAATAAATAAGTCTTAAAAAAAATCAGCCTCAGCTACATAGGAAGTTTCAGACCAACCAGTGCTATATGAAAGTTCATTTCAAATAAATAAATAGATATATAAATAAAATTAAAAAAAACAAAAACAAAGTATCCCAATTGGGGAAAAAAAAAAGTATCCAAATGATTGGCAACAGGCCTTGCAGTTTAGCTCAGTAGTAAAACTATTTGCCTAACAAGTGCAATGCCCTGGGTCCATCCCCAACACTACTGAAACAAAACAAATGTGTGTGTGTGTGTGTGTGTGTGTGTGCGCGCATATATGAAAAGTATCTAAATGTTTTTTATATTGAAAAATTAGTAATTGTATGGGGCATATGGGGCACGGAGCATATCTACGACCTCACACTCAGGAGGCTGGGGCAGGAGTATGTCAAGCTGCTGCCCTTGAGGGCTATGAAAACCAGACTCAAAAAACAAAGACCAGAGAGATGGCTCAACGGTACCTGCTGCTCTTAAAGACGAACTGGGTCTATCTAGTTCCCAGCAACACAAGGCAGCTCACAACCACTTGTAACTACTTTCAGGGGATCTAACACCCTCTTCTAAATGCATCAGGGACCAGAAATGCATGTGGTACACATATATACATGTAGACAGAACATTCATATACGTAAAATAAATAATTCTAAAAAACAAAACAAAACAAAACAAAACAAAAAACAGTAACAAGAACACAGCAAGTGAAAACATCAGCTAAGCTGCTGAAGACAGGACTTAGGAACAGAGTCCAGTGTTACCATATTCTTGGAATTCCTTACCCAGGTGAACAATGTTTAAATTTCCAGGCTTGGGGGCTGGGGGGTTGGGGCTTCTTCCTGGAGGGATGGTAGTAAGTAAAGAATTCCTATTTAAGGCCAATGCAAACTTGGGGGGGGGGCACAATTAGGGGGTGGGGGGCAATATCCCACCCCATATGAGGCATTTAATCCCTCTGGAAACACCAGCACCTTTTCCACACCTGGCCTCCCGGGTGCATGCATTTCCAGTGCCCTAGAGAAGAGGAGAAATGTAAGACAAATTTCCCAAGAGGAAACTAAACTCCCCTCAAGTGATGGGAGTGTGGCCTGTTCACAGCAAGACATCAGGGTCAATCCAAACTCCTCTTCCTCCTGTAGCTCAGGCCCAGGTTTTCCAGGGAGGAAACAGGTTCCTCAGGAGGGCCACATCAGCTTCGGACTCAGCATGCAGGATGACCTTGACCTGTGGACCCTCACACTTCTACCCAGAGGTCGGGAGGTCATCAAGATGGCAGGTGTTAAAGGATTTCCTAGGCCGCTCTTTAACAGCCATTTTGATCAAAGAGATTACAAAAATTGGAGGCAAAAAAAGGGGGGGGGGCCTTTGGGGCCAGCAAGATAGCTCAGCAGGTAAAGGGGGGATTGCTGCTAAACTTGATTTAGATCTCTTAGACCCAAACCCACACAGTGGGAGAGAACCAAGTTCTTTTCTTTTTTCTTTTATATTACACATATATGTGCATGCCAGTGCAGGTGCCTTCAGAGACAGTAAGTACATTTCCTGTGAACTGCCTAACGTGCATGCATGCTGGGAATTGAACCCCGGTCCTCTGGAAGAGTGGCCGGTGCTCTTTTTTTTATGGTTTTGGATTTTTGGTTTTTGGTTTTTCGAGACAGGGTTTCTCTGTGTGGCCCTGGCTGTCCTGGAACTCACTTTGTAGACCAGGCTGGCCTCGATCTCAGAAATCCGCCTGCCTCTGCCTCCCAAATGCTGGGATTAAAGGCGTGTGCCGCCATTGCCTGGCTAGTTTTGTTTGTTTGTTTGTTTGGGGTTTTTTTTTGTTTTGTTTTTTTGGTTTTTGGTTTTTGATTCCAGCCAGTGCTCTTAACTGCTGAGCCATCTCTACAGCCAAGGAATCACTTCCTGCAGCCCGTTCTCCGATCTCCACTGGAGCACTGTTGCACCCACTTAAATAGATGAGGAAATAAATGTAATTTTAATAATAATAAAAAAATAAACGTGAAATGGAAAAAGGCATTCAGAGAGACACTGGCTGCTAAGCCCCAAGTTCATATAAACAGAGTTTTTAAGAGTGGTGCAAGGGGTCAGTATAAGCAAAGAGAGGCTCGCTAACAGTAAGTCCACAGACTCTTGGTCTCCAAGGTTGGTGTCTTGCCTATGCCATGTCCCATTCAGTTTTCTCATCTGGAGTCCACTCTGAAGACAGTTAGCTTGGGTTTAGGGTGCTTATATGCATTCTAATCCTCTCCTGTGAGGAGCCCGTGATAAGTGTCATGCGCTGCTTCACGTTTTATTCAAAGGACCCCGACTTAACCTTCCACCATTGCTTCATGGCCAAGGAAAGCAATCCTCTCAAAACTACATGCCGTGGAACCAAAGGAAGCAATGGTCACGCTCGTCCAGCCTCCCGTTGTGAAAATACCTCTGAAACTCGTATTGGAAAGACACATGTCTCTCCATCCACTGCCCCTCACTGAAAAGCTGACATTCGGCTATGACTAGGAGTCAACGCAACATATTTCAAGTAGCTTGTCACTGATGAAGTGTGTAACTGGCCAGGCTGGAACCAAGCCCCAGACAGCAACTCGGTCCCCTAACACCCAGCACTCTGGGGTCAGCTGGGTCCCCAGAGTGTGTCCCAACTGGGAAAATATGTAAACAAGCCATTAGGGAGGTAGGCAAGCCGTCAGCACAGTTGGCGGGTATTAGTTGAGCTTGTTGGCCTTAGGTCACTGAAAGGAAGAGACATCACCCCCGCGTGGGGGTGATTGGCTAGACATGGCCGGTCCCAGGGGCCAGCTACTTAGCTTTAAAACAAGCCCCAGAGAGGAAGCCCTGAGCCTGGCCAGGGAGGAAGATGGCCACTTTTTTGCTCAACCATCTCAGGGCAATGGCTCTACAGTTTAGATACTGTTCCAAAAAAAGCAATGGTCCGGAGGTGCGAAGACCAGAGAGCACATCTGGGAAGGAAACGGTCACCTTAATTACCATGTCTAGAGAAAGTGCGATTTCATTACAGCCTCCAAAACTACCGCCCTAAGAAGGAAACCAGAGAAGTGTTTTCAATTTAAAAGACTGGAGAGGGTGAGAGGCACCGGCCCACTCTACCCACCCAGCCGCTAACTTTGGACCCTTCGGATGCTTTGCTGCCCCCCTCCTCCCAAAGAGTGGCCATTCCACCCCTGGCCCTGAAGTCATTGTTTAAACGGCTAAAACACTCCATTTTAAGCTTCTGAGGGCTGCAACCCAGGAAACTCATTGAAAACACAAGGTGCCTCTGGCAGCTACAGCACCAGGGGCCGCACCCTGCTCCCCAAATGGAGGACAGAACGGAACCCCGAGAGGGACTGGACGCGTGGCGATTGGTGGGCCCGTGGGGTCCACAGGAGACAGACTCTCCAACTATGATTTAAGGGAGAGGCAATCCTTGGTTCCAGGACACGTCAGGGCCGATTTTAGCCCAGACCCACTGACAAAGGCCACCTCTAGTAAGTAAGAGGCTCCCAAGAGGGTCCAGAGATTCTTAAACACCGCCCCCCCAACCCCCATCGGCGACCACCAGCAAGAGAGTGAAGGAATCCAAAGGCACTTGGGATCTATAACTTTCTTTTCTCTTCCAATCCCAAAGCCTCCTCTCCAGGTCTCAAGAAATTTTAAGGGGTGGTGATGGTGGTGGTGCTAAAGACTGGTCCAAGAATCTCAGTTTTAATTTAGGAGGGGGAGGGGAGGAAGAGGGATGTTTAATAATGTGGCTGCGGTGTACCCGTGTAGGGTGAAACGGAACCAGATGCGGCAGCTACATCTGGGAAATGGGGGGTGGGGTGGGGGGGAGGAAAAAACGCCGTCGAAATGCTTTGCAAATGAGTTAATAGCTGCTAGGCCCAGGAAAAGAGATCTCCCTCCCGCACTCCCAAGGTGTCCAGTTGCCTCACTGGGTGTAAATGTCTATTACAAACACTATCTACAAAAGAAAAAAAAAGTCAGTAAATTCCCCAAAAAATATGAGTAGTAGGTTGTCTTACCCCGTCGGAGACACCACAGGAGGAGACGCAGGAGGCACGCAGAGGGCGTCTGGGCCAGAAAAGCAACAAGCGGGCAGAGGAGGTCTCCTCACCGGACAAGCTCTCCCGGGTTCCTCCACTTCCCAGTACAATCCAGACCCCGAGGGCCCCCTCCCCTTCTCCAGACCCCTTCAAGAATCCTCTAGGTCTAAGACGAAATAGAACATCACCACCACCACCCCTCAAAAGGGGGGGAATCTTTGCTCGCTCTCGGCTAAAGCCGATTCAGCCATTTGGTGACGACACCTCCTTCAAACCTATTCCAAGACAAGCTAGCCAGCCTTCCCCGCCACTTCCTTTCCTCCTCAACCCCCCAAACCTGGACTCCAGACTTGCCCGGAGGTGGAAAAAAACTTGAAAAGATCCCAGATGTGGGGTGTTGAGCCCAAAGCCTCCGGCTCAAGAGGACCAAAAGATGATGTGCGCGCACACACACACACACACACACACAGAGTCACACTCACACACCCTCCACCTCCCAGCCCACTCCCGCCTCCTCCCCAGTAGGGAACACACGGCTTCCGCCGCCTTCTCCCGGGCCGGGAGGGTCGGGGTCTGGACTCGGGAGCGCAGCAGCCGCTTCGCCAGCTCCGGAGCGCGAGTTGGCGGAAAAGTTGGGCAGCGGGCAGCAGCAGCGGACCTCGCGCGCGGGGAGGGGGCGCGGGCAGCGACACTGGCCCAGGGAGGAGGGACAGGGGCGCCGGGGAGGGAGCGGAGCCGGAGTGGGGGGTCGGAGGAGGGAGGCGCGGGCTGCGACTGGCGAAGCGCGGGGGCCGCTCGGGACGCCCAGCCAGCCGGCTCTTCGGGCGCCGGCGACTCTTACCTCACTTGGCGCTGCGGTCCCGCCTCTGGAGAGCTCGCCGTGGCGCGGCGGGTGTCTGTGTCTTGCGCTCCGGCCGCTCGTTCCCGGGCTCCGTTCAGATCCCGATGGGGTCTCGAGAGCTCTGCGGCCGAGGCGCGATTCCCGGCGGCACTCGGAGCCGGGCGCCTCCAGCCCGGGCGGGAACAATGGAGCCGAAGCTGGTGCCCCGGAGGCGGGGCGGGGGGGAGGGCTCGGGTCCGCCGCCCGGGGTCCCCAGATCGTGCGCCCCCCGCTCTCCAGTACGCGGCGGCGGAGGCGGCGGCGGCGGCTCAGGCTTCTGGCAGCCCGAGTTCCATCACCCCTCCGGGGACTACGGCTTGCATTGACTGCAGCACGGCTGTGGTGCGCCCCTGGGACCTGAGAAAAGTCCTCGGTCTCCGCTGCTTTTCCAGCTGCGGCGCGCGCTCGCGGCCGGGAAAGGCGAGGTCGCCGCAATGCGCTAAGCACAGTCTCCGTCCAGTCCGGACGCTGCGGCTCCGCTCCCTGCGCAGCCCGGGTCCTCGGCACGCAGCGGCTGCACCGGCGTTCCGGCTCCCGTTCGGCGCCGCCCGCAGCCGAGAGCCCCGCAAAGGTGCCCGCAGGAGCGCTCCGAGCGCTGTGCGCCGGCGAGGCGCGAGGGCTCGCTCTCTCACTCCTACCCGGCGCTAGTCCCACCTCCTCCTCCTCCCCCTGCAGTTGCCTGCTGGGCCTTGTAGTTCTCGAGCCGCAGCCCGGGAGATGAGCAGAACGAGCGAGCAGAACTGCTCTACAGTCTGGCTGACTTGAGATTCTTCTGAAGGGTGCCCGAATTTTAGGCTGTGGGGAGATCAGTGATTTGGGGACAGGAGCGGAGGGTGGGGAGGGGCGGGGGCCTGGCTATAGTTTTGAGGCTGTACTTGGCAACTCGGTCTTTGGTTATCTGTGTGCCTTGGGGTATGATTTTCCTGCTCTAAATCTCCGTTTTCCTGTCTCTAAAAGGGAGGTAATAATACACGTAAAATAGAGGAATAAACAGGACCATCACATAGTTCACAATAAATACGAACTGTTTTTACTGATGGATAGGCCAACTTTCCCCCTCAGACCCTTTCCTTGGATCTCAACTTTCCCCAGCCACATAATTTAGGTTTTGTGGTTCACTCTGGAATGGACCCTGCAAATTCTACAGTGCTGTTCGTGGTAGCCTCAGAAATCACCCGCTTTCGGGAAGCAACCGAGGAGAGGAGGGGTTTTGGTTTTGGTTTTTTCAGGTGGGGGGTTGTTTGTTTACTTGCTTGGTTTTTTTTTTGTTTGTTTTGTTCTGCTTTAGGAATTAATCAGAGTTAAACCAGAGCCTCCACATTATACTATGAACCTCAACGAAAATCGCTGAAAATGCCCTTCCCACCAGATCCCTCCACAGAGCAGTTAATCTGTGGTTTTTTAATCCAGTGAATCCAGTAGACCTGAATCATATTGAGAATGTTAAAAAATACAAATTTTTGGTCCTACTTGGACATGAGGAATACCAATATTATGGTGAAGCATTCTAACAAATTCGAGATAATGGGTAGGGCCTTTACCCAGTTGCAGGAGCTCAATTTCTAGCGCTGAATAAGTCAAAAGTGATGATATACATCTGCTGTCCTAGCACTGGGAAGGTGGAGGATTAAGATCACCCTTGGCCACATAGGGAGTGAGAAGACAGTCTGTGCTTATAGACCCTGTCTCAAATTAAACAAACGGGCTGGGGGTGCAGCTTAGTTGGAGGACAGAGCTTTGATTCCAGCACACTTTAAACCTGATTAGTGGTTGACACCGGTAGATTTGCTACATAGCAATGGGGCGGGGGGGGGGGGAGGGGGCTCTGCAAATTTACCTGGTGACTGTGATGTGATGTCTAGTTGGGGACCACTGGGAGGGTGGGATATGCCACACTAGGTGTGAATTCCACCACTCAAAGACTTCGGATGTGTCGTGCATCTAATAAGCTCTAGTCTCTCTCTGAGTCTCCCCCATGAGAAGCAGACTGAATGAATGTAAGTGTGCCAAAAGGGTCACACACGTAAAAGTCACTGTGAGGGGGGCTGTTCTGCTCCTCGGGAACCCCTCAACAGAGCAAGCTGTGACAGCCTGAATACCAAACGATCTGACTCTTCCCTCCACATTGAAGACAAGAGTTTCTAAGACAGTGTTCTTTCTATGTGACCACCAGGCGAGAAAATGGTAAGCTACGAACTATTACCGGATTTGTTTTTTATCTCCAGTGAAAGGTGGAGGAAAAAGAAGAAGGGCTGTTGATGAGTTTATTGGTTTATTATTGATTTATTGGGTTGTTTTTTGTTTGTTTTGTCTTTCTTTGTAGAGATAGTCTTACGCTATAGCCCAGGGTATCATATAACTCACTATGTAGTCTCAAACTCAAGGAACTCTCCCAACCTTTGCTTCTCGCCTACTGAGACAACAGTTTGTAAGTCAACCACCATGCTCAACAAAGCTAGATGCTTAGCTGAGTGGTACGTCCTGTGCTTAGCGTGTACAAAATGATCTGGGTTCAAATTTGGAGGAGGCGTACAGAGAGAATACATTTATTGAATGCCTAAGAAGTAAATATTCAGTAAATATTTCTGAACAAAGAAACAATAATGAACTAAATAAAAAACAGAAATGACTCTGTGGATTGAATGAACACCAGCCAATATTTAAGGGTTATTACCCACATAACAATATCCGTGCCCTGTTCAGTCCCTTGGCTCTTAGTCAGGCCCCAATTATTCCCTCACAGAAGCTACCGAACAGCCTTCTCGGCCTGCTACCTCCCGCTGTGGCTGCCGATTTGATATTTAGCATAGTTCTTCCTAGGTGTCTTCTTTATTTTGTGGGTTCTCTCCAGCAAGCTTCAGAACTGTTCTGGGACAGTGGTGGCATAAATGTGTCTCATCTAACTCAAGAGTTTTCTAGACTCCTACAGATCTGTTGTTCGGGAAATGGCTGCATGTGAGAGACCTGGGTTACTGAGGCTAGGTTGATTCTATGACAGGCTTTAAATTGACAGCTCAGGAAACCAGGCCTAAATCTCTGTTTTTAAGAACTGGGTAAGTCCAGGCAAGTCTAGGCCTCAGGAGCTGTGCTGGGGCAAGGATAATCAGTCAACAAGTTTCTAGACTTCCTCAACAACACTTTCCAGCCCCCAAGCCCTGGTAGTGGGATGTCCCTAGAGACAGACAGAACAAGATAAAGGTCACCTAACCCTGGAATCCCCTGATGTACAGGTCTGCGAGCTCACTTGGTTGTCTATCTTGGTATGGGAGACCCCAATGTACTAGACTTCTACACAATAAAACATTCTTTACATTTACATACTGTTTGAGGCTAGAGTATCATTCTTTGACAAATCATAGACCCTTACCAGAGAAAGAAATCTTACCAAGTGGAGTAATGGTGGGGAAGGGGACTCATGGAAAATGCTGACTACCCAGAACCAACTACGTTTGTCCATTTTTCCTAAGGACACAACATTGCACTTCATCTCATTCTTCTGACAAAAATCTTTATTTATTTAGAGACAAGGCCTTACTAGGTAGTCAGGCCAGCTTCAAACTTCTACATCAACCACTCCCAAAGCAGGGATTGGGCCTGTACTCCCAGAGGATTTTAATACAGCACTGGGTTGGGAATGTGGCTCTATGATATGCATTCCTACCGGGAAGTTTCTCTCTCTCTCTCTCTCTCTCTGCCCCCCCATGTGTGTTGCCCATAATTAAATTTATTAAATAAATATTATAATAATCTTTTTTGGAGGTTTTGAGACATATAATAATCTTACCGTCTAGTCTTTTTAAATTTTATTTCTCTCTGAAGAACGCACAGAAGGTACAAGTTGAAGAAAATGCCCTTGCTGTAATCAGAAAAGAAGAACGATCCATGTACCTATTTGGTGTTGAGGCACAGAGTTTGACACTGTTAAAAGATTCCTCTCCAGTGTTAGGGGAACGGGGAATAAGAGTAGCCAACTCACTAGCTGTCCACCTGCTCTCCCGGGAAACAGCTAGAGAGGCTGGACTGGAGAAGGTGACATCGCCAGAGGAGACAGTGCTCCCAGATCCAGTCAGGGAGCCTGGTTTTTTTTTTGTTGTTTTTTTTTTCCCCTTGCAGTCTTGCTCGGGGGCCGCGGCACTCCCGCCGGGTTCCTGCAGAGCCTCAGCCCCTATAGGAGTCGGTGCTCCCGGGGCAGCTCGGGGACGCCGCAGGCCACAGGGTGGGGCAACCGCGGCGGGGCCCTGGGCCTGCCCCCTGGGCAAGGGCGCCTGGCCGTTGCCTCTTTACCGGGAAATGTAATCTTCCCTCTGAGATAACAAAGAGCTGGGAAGTTCAGGAAGGGTTTGTAGGCCCCTCGCCTGGCCGGTAGGTCGGCCGAGGCGGGAGACAAAGGCTCTTGCGCTCCAGGGCCAGAGATAACCAGGGGGACTGCTGCCTCTGGGATCGGTGGGAGGAGGGGAACGGTGCTGAATACAAGTGGGGGAAACGGAGCTCTCCCCAAAACCCCGGCTGCCTTCTTTGTTTAGGAACACGGCTGCAGAGCCTTCCCTCTCTCTGCCTCGGCGGTTCTAGCAGGAAGGCAGGAATTCTATATACCCAGGCTCTCTCCGGGTTGCTAACTCAGGAATCAACCGTGCCCACCATGGCCGAGCACCCCATCCGGATCCGGCCATCAGGGCCCCTTGGTTGGGAGAGTGGAAGCAGAGGATGGGCTCCCAGGCCCACCAAAGCCACCCGGCTGGAGTCCCTGGAAAGCTGGGAGAGCCGTCGCAGGAGGGGGATACAAGAGTAGCGAACTGTTTGGCTCTCGGTTAAAAAGTGGCTGTTTCACAGGCCCCGGGTAGCAGGTGGGCCGGCTTGTGCCTTTTGCCTCCAGGCTCCTGGAGTTAGGGACAGCAGCCAGTTACCATCTGGCCGCCATTTGGTGACCCCTGGCTGTTCCTAGTGCAGCATCCGTGAGGGAGGGAGGGAGGGGGAGAATCTTGTTTGGCATGGTGTTTTTGTAAATAACTTTCGGTTCGTTCTGGATGCTGCGAGAGAGCGAGCGGGAAAGGGAGCTGCCACATTCATTCTTGGAGACGGGCGGGCGACATCTGTGTGTCAGGCTCTGCCTCCAAGAGAACAGATTAGGAAAGGAAGAGATGCCTGAACTTTTGAGAGCACCCTAAGCAAACATGCAGACTCACCTGGAAGGGTGGAGGAAGGCGGGCTCTGAGAAACAAGGGAGGATGGGTTAAGTTGACATTAGGTCACTTTGGAGTGTGGGTTCCGGACCTGCCACGCCTCCCTGCCTGTGTTCTCGCCAGTTCCCTTGTCAGTTCCGTTTCCACGATGGTACCTTGAAGATCCCAAGAGTACCTTCTTAAGACTGGTGAAAGGGTTAGATGAGATACTGTAACGACACAACTGGCATGGTGCCTAGCACGCAGTAGGTGCAGCATAAGTTACTTTGTTACTCCGTTAGCCCAGAAACTTTGTTTTGGCCCAAGCCATCTCTTTTGGAGCCTCCTTTCTGGATTCCGCTCTTTTACCTACACCCCTGTTGAAATGCCTTTCTCTAGCAGCGGCGGCAGAAAAGGCTTCCCTTCCCTCCCTTTTGGCACCCCAAGATAAGCAAGCCCCTCTGTTACAGCTTTTGCTGTGGAACAAAAAGAAAACAAAAACTTGTATAGAAAAGGAGGTTTATACAAACCTCAGCAACTCCGTATAACCTTAGTCTCTGGTCTGGTTTTCCACCTCCCTTCAGAACGGCAGCTGAAGGCAGGTTGGCCTTTTGTCCTCTTGTCCTTCAGGACTCTCCAAAGTTTCCCTTCCTCCAACTTACAAACCTTTCCCAGTTAAAGCCAAAAATTCATCCAAGGCCAAGAGACTGGAGAGGTGACAGAGCAAACAATTTGCATTTCTGAGAAGCCCTGGGGGTGGGGTGGTGGATGAGTTCTAAGGCTTCTGCCTAGGGACAAAGATCAAAGATTCAGGCTTTAGGCTGAGACACTTGGGGATTGAACTTTGAAGTGGATTCCATCCGAGTGGCAAACAATTTCTGCTAGGTGGCTGAGAACTTTTGGTGATATCAGGAGAGGTGGAGCTAAAGAGGAGGAGAACTTAAAAGCAGGAGATAGAGAAAAATCAGATGCAGGAAAGCGTTTGCTTAGCGTGCACCTAACCCTGGGTCCCATCCACAGCACTACAGAAAGGAAGGGGTCCTAACACTCCTGGCATGCAGGCAGGAGGATCAGTAGTCCAGGGTTATCCTCCTGCCTTGGTGAGTTTGAGGACTGCATGAAGCCCTGTCTTTAAGAAGGGGGAAGCCGGGCGATGGTGGCGCACGCCTTTAATCCCAGCACTTGGGAGGCAGAGGCAGGAGGATTTCTGAGTTCGAGGCCAGCCTGGTCTACAGAGTGAGTTCCAGGCCAGCCAGGGCTACACAGAGAAACCCTGTCTCGAAAAACCAAAAAAAAAAAAAAAAAAAAAAAAAAAAGAAGGGGGAAAAAAGAAGAAGAAATAAAAATGAAAAAGAGAGCTGGAGTGGTGGCTCAGCGATGTTAAGAGCACTGACAGCTCTTCCAGAGGTCCTGAGTTCAAACCCCAGCAACCACATGGTGACTCACAACCATCGGTAATGAGATCTGACTCCATCTTCTGGAGTGTCTAAAGACAGTGTACTTACATATAATAAGTAAATAAATCTTTAAAAAAATTTAAAAAATGAAACAACATGAAAACATCTGCCTCCAGTAATTCTCTTCTATGAGATTATTACACAGATGTTTTTGCATACACATAGATTAGATATGCTATATTTATGTAGGTATCTATGTGTCTGTATTTTCATAACACAAAATTACAGTCACAGTATGAAGCATCGTGTTTATAGGTAATAATTAATGATCTTTCTTATTCCTTTTTAAAAGGATATTTATTTATTTATGTATTTACTTAGTGTGTGTGTGTGTGTGTGTGTGTGTGTGTGTGTGTGGTCAGAAGAGGGTGTTGGACCCCTTGGACCTGGACTTTCAGGAGGTTGTGAACTGCCTGACAGGAGCTTGAAACAGAACCTGGATCCTCCAGAGGAGGATACCCAGTTCTGAATTATGGATATACATGATCTATTTCACCAAGTTCCCTGTGGACTAATCAGATGGACGTGCATGCTGAGTTCAGTGGTTTTCGCCCTCCAACGATTCTGTGACAGCTATTTTATCTTCCCACGAACACCAAAATCATAGATACCAAAAAATCCAAGCATGCTGGGAGGCCTTACATAAAATGGATGTTGGCATATAACAGTGCACTTCTTCCTATATACTTCAAAGCATCTCTAGATAATTCCCAATATGATATAAATGCTGTGTAAATATTGTTACACTGCATTGTTTAGGGAATAATGGAAAGAAAAAAGTTTGGGCATATTCAGCAGACACAATTTTTAAAAATATATTGCACTCTAGTCTGAATCCGTGGATGCTGAGCCCTTAGATACGGAAGACTAATATATTTGTTCAACTAGAACATCTGGAAAGAAGCTCACAAAATTGATAGACTAAGCAGCTAGTGGACCAGTGGGAGAGAGGATGCTTTTAGAATATGTCTTAGTTAGGGTTTTACTGCTGTGAACAGACCCCATGACCAAGGCAACTCTCATAAGGACAACATTTAACTGGGGCTGGCGTACAGATTCAGAGGTTCAGTCCATTATCATCAAGGCAGGAGCATGGCAACATCCAGGCAGGCATGGTGCAGGAGGAGCTGAGAGTTCTACATCTTCATGTGAAGGTTGCTAGGAGAAGACTGGCTTCCAGGCAGTTAGGTTGAGGGTCTTAAAGCCCTCTCCACAATGACTGACTTCCTCCAACAAGGCCACACCTCCTCCAACAAGGCCACACCTCCTCCAACAAGACCATACCTAATAGTGACACTCCCTGGGCCAAGCATATTCAAACCACCAGAGTACGTTCTTTAGAACTTGACATTTTTACCACAGGAGCCAATGATATTACTTAGCAGGTAAAGATACCCCTGAGATGCTGCTATGCTTGATGACTTAAGTTCAACGCCCAGGACCCTCACGATAGAAAGAATTAACTCCTGCGTGTTGTCCTCTACCCTCCATATCTTTGTGGTGTGTGCCGGCCAGTTTTATGTCAGCTTGGCACAAGCTAGAGTCCTTCTGGAAGAGGGAACCTCAATTGAGAAAAGCCCCTACCAGTTTGGCCTGTAGGCAAGCTTGTGGTATACTGTGTGCAGTGCCACTGCTAGGCTGGTGGTCCTGGGCGATATAAGAAAGCAGGCTGAGCAAGCCATGGGGAGAAAGCCTTCTCTGAGGCTCCTTACTGATGGGTTACCTGGAAGGGTAAAATGAAATGAACCCTTTTGTCCCCAAGTCATTTATATTTGTTCAATATTTTTTTATTACAGATATAGAAACCCTAACTACAATACCGTGGTACATATGTGTCCATATGCTGCATAGGTAAATATATATAAAACACACACACACACTAATATGTAATTTTAATAGCTGGAGAGATGGCTCAGTGGTTCAAAGCATTTGTTGCTCTTACAGAGTATCTGAGTTCAATTCTTTCTACCCACATGATGACTTAAAACGGTCTACAATGCTAGATCCAGGGCACCTCATGCCCTTCTTCTGACTTCCAATGGCACATACCAGGTACACATACATACATGAAGGAAAACATATACATAAAATAAGATAAATAAACCTAAAAAGAAATGAAATAAATGTAATTTTAAACAACTTAGAAAATTTTACTGTATTTTTGTAATTTCTCTCTAACCATTTTTTTTCCTTTTCTATTGAAGCAAAAGAGTAATCTGTTAATGAAACTACTAATAATGGTTATCTTTGGGAATGTGACAGCTTATTTTTTTATTTATTGTATTTATTTATTTTATTTATTGATTGATTGATTGTATTTATTTATTTATTTTGGACTTTTGTGACTGGGTTTCTCTATCTACCCCTGGCTAACCTAGAACTATGTAGACCAGGTTGGTCTCAAGCTCAGAGATTCAGCTGCTTCTGCCTCCAGAGTGTTGGATTAAAGGCATGCACTACCACCACCTGGCCTCTTTATTATTTTTTTAAATTTTAATTCATTAATTTATGTAAGACAGAATCTCTCTGTGAAGCTCTGGCTGACCTGGAACTCACATACAAAGCTAGGTTGAGAAAGCTGGTTTACCATCCTTGTGTGCTGGAAAGGCAGAGAACAGGATCTCTGGGACTAACTGGCCTTGAACTCTAGGTTCAATGAGAGGCCTCTTTATAAAAAAATATGCTGGAGAGCGACTGGGGAGGACATGTCATTAACATGTTTCCTCTGAATACACATACACACCCATACATGCACAACTGCAAGCACTCATATGCATACACACACAAACATGGACACACACACACACACACACACACACACTCCCAACAAAACCTCTAAACCTACATTGAGTGGTGTCCTGGCTAGTCTTATGTCAACTTAGACAAGCTAGAGTCAATTGAAAGGAAGGAGCCTCCATAGGATTCTGCTGTAGGGTGTTTTTTTTTTTAAAGATTTATTTATTTATTATATGTAAGTACACTGTAGCTGTCTTCAGACACACCAGAAGAGGGCGTCAGATCTCATTACGGATGGTTGTGAGTCACCATGTGGTTGCTGGGATTTGAACTCAGGACCTTCGGAAGAACAGTCAGTGCTCTTAACCGCTGAGCCATCACTCCAGCCCATGTAGGGTGTTTTTTAAAGTATTGATTAATGGAGGGAGGACCCAGCCCATTGTGGGTGGAGTCATCTCTGGGTTGGGGGTCCTGGGTTCTATAAGAAAGCAGTCTGAGCAAGTCATGGGGAGCAAGCCAGTAAGCAGCACCCCTCCATGGCCTCTGCATCAGCTCCTGCCTGCCTCCAGGTTCCTTCCTGTTTGAATTCCTATCCTGACTTTCTTTTTTTTTGTTTTTTTTTTGTTTTTCGAGACAGGGTTTCTCTGTGTAGCCCTGGCTGTCCTGGAACTCACTTTGTAGACCAGGCTGGCCTCGAACTCAGAAATCCTCCTGCTTCTGCCTCCCAAGTGCTGGGATTAAAGGCGTGCACCACCACCGCCCGGCTCCTGACTTTCTTAAATGACAAATAATCCTTTCCTCCCCAATTTGGTTTTAGTCATGGTGTTTCATCAGAGCAATAGAAACCCTAGGACGCTCATACCAGCGTGGTGGGGCATTGCTGTGACAGACCTAACTATGTTTTGAGGAAGTTAGAGAAGGACTTTGGAATTTTATGCTAGAAAAGCCATTGAGAGAGAATTCAAGGCTTGGTGAGCTGTTCTGCAGGGGCCCGGGAAGAAAAGAAGGTTGAAAGCCCTGCAGACAATGGAAGCCCGGGTTGTGAATTCCAGAGGGAAGATTGAGAGTCACTTAAAGACTTACAGGGTATGTTTGGTATTTTGAGTTGAGAATCTGTGGTTCTGGTGAACTGGGGCTGAAGAATCAGCTGTGGGTAACAAGAGACTAGAATCACAGAAGTAAATACAACCTTTGCTTTACCAGGACAATTGATGTTGGTCAGCTGGAGCTAAGAAATTAGCAAGATTAAGAGGAGATAATTGGGCAATGAGTTATTTACATAGTTTGGAGTTTGGTGTTTGTTTTGACCTGATTGTAACTGTGCCCTGGTTCCCTCTTAAATTAAGAAAGTATTAATTTATTTTTTTATTTTACAGAAGCTCACAGTTGAGAAACTGCTTTTTTTTTTTTGGTTTTAAATGAGACTTTAGATTTTTTTTTTTTGTTTGTGTTTTGGTCTTTTTTTTTGTTTTGTTTTGTTTTTTTGTTTTGCTTTTTTTGAAACAGGGTTTCTGTGTGTAGCCCTGGCTGTCCTGGAATTCACCCTGTAAACCAGGCTGGCCTTGAACTCATAGATCTGCCTGCCTCTGCCTCCTAAATGCTGGGATTAAAGGCTACCTGTGAGACTTTGGATTTTTTTTAAGAGACTGAGTCCTAAAGTGTTTGAATTTATAAAGACCACGAGTCTTTTCCAGATTGTAAAATGTTTTATATTGCGATGTTGGTGTTCACGCGTGATCTTGGGGATGAACAACAAAGAAAAGGTTATGCTTTAATAGTGGGGTGTGTGTGTGTGTGTGTGTGTGTATTTCACAAGGGACCAATTGTATGTCAACTGGAGCGGAGCTAGCGCCATCTGAAAGGAGGGAATCTCAATTGAGAAATGCTTCCATGCTGGGCAATGGTGTTACACGTTTTATCTAGAGGCAGGCAAATCTCTGAATTCAAGGCCACCTTAGTCTACAGAATGAGTTCCAGGACAGCTGGGGCTACCCATTTTCTTAATTAGTGATTGATAGGAGAGGGTCCAGCCCATTGTGACTGGTGCCATCACTGGGCTGGTAGTCCCTGGGGTTTATAAGAAGGCAGATCGAGCAAGCCAGTAGCAACACTTCTCCACGGCCTCTGCATCTGCTCCTGCCTCCAGGCTACTTCCATGTTCGAGTTCCTGTCTTGAATTTCTTCAATGATGGACTTTAAAATGTGGAACTGTAATCCAAATAAATCCTTTCCTCCCCAACTTGCTTTTGGTCATGGTGTTTCATCACAGCAATAAAAAAAACCCTAACTAAGATAAATGATATGGGTTTTGGATTTAGGCAAGAAGAGAAATCATGAAAAATGACCTGTTAGGTATCCATTTGGATAGCAACAATCCGTCTAAATAAATAGTCCCTTACCTGAAGGGAAAGAGATGGTAAACCACCTGATAGTTTCTGGGATAGAATAGCAAGCATTCTTAACTGCTTAGACATTTACAGTCTTGGATGTGATTTACATCTTTAGTCTGTGACTTCCACTCCTGCTGAGTAACCCAGTCCTCGTTTATCTTCTTCCTTACACAGTGCAGATGCTTGTGGATGGCAGAAAAAAAACAACAACAAAAAAAACCCCAAAAAATGTTAACGTCAAGACTTGGGATTTGGGTGAATCGATTCTAACCTCTTTTGAAAATATGGTTTATGGAGTTTCTTTTATTTCTCTTCTACTTTCAAACACAAACACACACACACACACACACACACACACACACACGCACACACGCACACACGCACACACACACACACACACACCCAGGTCTGGTTGCTTACTGTGGTTGGAGTTGAGTTTCTTTTCAAAGACTGGGCTCAGGCTCTGCAATGATGCAGGAGAGAGGCTGGAAGGAAAAGGAAGGGAAGTTGGAGGGGGCTGGCAGGCCCTGGCTTCTGAATCTTCTGTGCTTGAGCCTGTGTGTGTGATTGTTTGTTTGTTTGGTTGGTTTATTTTTTGAGGCTAATGTTTGACAGTGTCTACTACAAGTTGGCAGCACACTGAAGCAGCGGTGTGTTTATCTCATTTAACCCTACAGTGATGAGGCAGGTACTATGAGCAAGCCCCATTTCACAGGTGGGAAGACTGAGTCTTTCCAGAGGCTAAATAATAACAAGGCAAAGCACAGAAGCAAGCCTCTACATCCAAATAGACTGACTACAAAGCCTTCTCTACAGGAAAAGAGGCTGCTCTCAGTTAACATGCCCACAGTGGGGATTTAGAACTGGTATTTCTTTAAAACTTTAATTATTAAAAAAAAATGTTATTAGCTAAGCAAAAAAGAATGGTGACCACCTGGAGCAGTATATTGAAGAGGACTTGGCGCTAGCCAGTTTGAATCCACACCAGCTCTATCCTGTCTAATCCGGTGACTGGGCATGTTTGTTGGGGAGTACAGAGGTATGTGAGGAGATGCGCGTGAGCATTGAGGAGGGGGAAAGGGGGTGACAGAAAAATTATTGAGGGGCTTAGTGGGTAGATCCCAATAATCCACATGTGCACTGGGTAGGTGTAGAGGCTCACTGGTAATTCCTGTGGAGGCAGAGAGAAGGGATCCCAGGAGATCACCAGAGTCTGCTTCGGGTTCAATGAAGAGAGCCTGCCTCAGAGAATCCGGTGGAAATCTGGCAGTCAGTCTTTGAAAGTCTGCCTCAGGTCCTCACACACAGACACACAGACACACAGACATTGTGTAAGCACCTTCACACGTGTGCCCAACATGTATTCATACATACTTGTACATCATACAGACACTTAAACAAACAAAACCCACTGGAATCTGACACTTTCAGGTTGGGATCTGTGCCCCTTAGCTAGGTTTCAGGGTTACCCCAGCTGCTCAGATCCAGCTGGTCTTACTGGAGGTGCTGGTCAGGAGTTATGAGTTCATTTGAGGCACGGCCAGGGAAAATATGGCAGGCATTTTTTAAGGAGACTCACCCAGTCCGTGCAGAAAATGTATTTTAAGAAACCATATCTCTGTTATGAATAGGCCCAGGGAGAACGGAGATGGAAAAATTCTTCCAAATCAAGTGTGCTTTCTGCTATGTATGCTTCAAGTTTATTTTTGTCTTTTTGTAATTTTTTTCCCCACTCCCTTCACCTGCATTTAATTCCATCTGCTTTGGTTTTCTAAAGTTTTGGGTCCAGGAGTAAGAGACAGTACTCGGGCTCAAGAATTGGCTTTGCAGGGCATGGTGGCCCCAGCACTCTGGAGCTCGGCTGAGCTCTGAGTTCAAGGCCAGCTTGGTCTATGACCGTGATGTTTCCTTCCCTTTCTAAGACACCAGGGAGCTAGGGTAGTTGGAACCCTTTGCCTAGTGCCAGCCCCAACTTACCTTCCTAAGAACAGAATGGGGGTCACTAGTTGCCCAGATTAGAGTTGAGCTGAACACCATGACCAAAACCAAAGTTGTTTTGTTTGCTTATTTTGATTTTTTTTTTTTTTTTTTTTTTTTTGGTTTTTCGAGACAGGGTTTCTCTGTGTAGCCCTGGCTGTCCTGGAACTCACTTTGTAGACCAGGCTGGCCTCGAACTCAGAAATCCTCCTGCCTCTGCCTCCCAAGTGCTGGGATTAAAGGCGTGCGCCACCACCGCCCAGCTTTTGATTTCTTTTTTAAACACAGAATCTCACTATGTAACCTTGGCTGGCTTACAACTGTATCACAGTAGAACAGGCTGGCCTCAGAGTTCCTTCTGTCTCTGTCTCCCAAGTTCTGGGATTGAAGGCGTGCACCACCACAGGCAGTAAAGATTTATTTTTAATTTTGTTTATTGTAGTATGTGGGATATGTGCACATAAGTACAGATGCCCATGGAAACCAAATCCCGCCCTGCAGCTGAAGTTACAGGTGGTTGTGGGTCCCTGATATGGTACCTGATGTGGGTACCTGATGTGGGTCCCGGGAACCCATGGGTCCTCAGCAGGAGTGAGCACTGTGCAGTTTTATCCGCTGAGCCATCTCTCCAGCCCTTTAACGCAGTGAATGTCATTACAACACTTAAGTGCAGAACATTAAATACAGAAGTAAAGAATACACTCTAGGAAGACAAATACCCAACAGGTCCTTCTCTCTGTGTTTGCCACTGAGCCCAAGCTTCCACCAGGAGGGCCACCGTCTCAGCAGTAGGCTAGTGATCAGCAGGCAAGTCCAGTCCTCAGGACTTGATGGAGACTGGGGGAAACCTGCTGAGGCAGCTAGCTCTGTGGTTTCTCTCCTCTAGCATTTTCACTGAGCCCTGGGAAGGGAGCCAGGACATTTGATGATGTTTGTTTCTACAGATCCCTTGCTGTCTGTCTTTCTTTTCTTTCAGATCAGATTATCATGTGTTGGTGGCAGCAGCGAAGAGTATTGATGACAAGTAGTGAATTGGAGCACACTGTAAAATAAATACCCAGACAATCTTGTCCAGGCAGCAGGCTGGAACGGTTGCTGTCCCAGGCCCTGGAACGGCCTTGTTTCTGCTTCGAGGAAGCCATTTGGTTTTAACTTTCAAGCCTCTTGGAAAATCTAAATGAGACTTCCACTGGTCATAATCAAAACATAGAATAACCCAACACCAGTGTTAGTTTCACTGGCCTCCAGGATCCTCCTGAGGACCAGAAGAACATTGTTCTCTCTCTCTCTCTCTCTCTCTCTCTCTCTCTCTCTCTCTCTCTCTCTCTCTCTCTCTCTCACACACACACACACACACACACACACACACACACACACACACGGTGTCCTTTTGGTTTTTTCCTTCTGTTGCTCTGGCAAGTTGAACAGTGAGCCACTGGGGGTCACGATTCCTCAGCTATAAAATGGAGGGTCCCCGACCTGTGGCTATTCGACTTTGTGAGTTCCAATCACTGCAAATCTAGTGGGCACTGGGAGACACATGTTCCTTTGCCCTATCTATCATCTTCAATCCTTAAGCATGACAGGTGGGGGAAAACAAAAAAGGCAACTTCTTACCCATTTCTCTGGAACTTCAGGGTAAACTGGGGGGGACGGTAGCAGGTACAGTCACCTTAACTCCCCGGTGCTTTTATTTTTAACCAATAAGACTTGCTGACTGTACCATATCCCAGGCGGCATGGAGAGCATGATTTAAAAGAGCTATTTGGGGTGTGGACAGCAGGGAAGGGAGAGATGGTCCATGAGGGAGGAGCTCAGACTGAGATGTGAGCTGCAGAGATGGACTAATATAATAGAATGTAATATAAAGACATGGCAATTGTATGGGAAAGAGAGAAAAGACAGGAGGTGTGGAGAAGGAAGAGGTCAAAGGGGACAAGAGAAGCCGGGCAGTGGTGGTGGCACACGCCTGTAATCCCAGCACTTGGGAGGCAAAGGCAGGCGGATTTCTGAGTTCGAGGCCAGCCTGGTCTACAGAGTGAGTTCCAGGACAGCCAGGGCTACACAGAAAAACCCCATCTTGAAAAACAAACAAACAAACCAAAACAAAGGGGACAAGAGAATACATGGTTAGGGTTAGGGTGAATGACAGGTGACTAGAGGGGACAGTTGGGTGAGAGGAGGCTGCTGGAAGGCTCTTCTGCTCCTGGAAGAGAAGTGCTTAACTCAGGGATCCTCTAAGCCTGGCCACTGTGGGATTCAAAAGGGGACTCACTAGAGTCTGTCCTACAGGCTGTATGGTCTCCAGACAACAGTCCCTCAGTCCCACAGCATCCTGGGAAGTGTCTGTTCTCCCTCTGCAGTCAAGACTCCCAATAGTACATGGAGAGCTGTTTCTCAAGTTATGTCTATGACCACAATGGCATTTCCAGGAATGAGTACCCACTATCTCTTAGTCAATCTGGTGGTAAATTCCAGAGCCAGGAATTTAACAGGCCTTCTTGAAGTAAGGCTAATTAAAACTGCAAATTCAACTTTGTTTAGTTGTTATAGAAAGTAGCCTCGGGCTTGAGAGATGGCTCAGTGGTTAAGAGCACTAGCTGCTCTTCCAGAGGACCTGGGTTCAATTCCCAGCACCCACATGGCAGCTTACAACTGTTTGTAACTCCCATATCTGATACCCTCACACAGACATACATGCAGGCAAAACACCAATGAACATAAAACATTATATAGACAAAAATGTAGCCTCATTAGACCTCAGAGTCCAGACCCGACGTTTACACTAACTGAAAAGTTGTTCATAGTAAGCAAGGCACAGGTATCCCAGGAGCATCTCTCAGCTTTAAGCCCTTAGCCAGAGCCTTCAGGGTAGACCTAGGGATGCAAGACACTATCGAAGTCTTCATTAGAGAACCACTAGCTTGTACTGCAGGGGCCATAGAGAGCAACAGTCCCTCCTGCTAGCAGGGCCATGCTCTGTTCTAGGATTCAGAAGGTGCTGGTTGTTGCCTGTGTATTTTTATCCTGTAGAGGAACTCAAGAGGAGGGGGTATCATTTGCCGTATTGGTTTCAAATCATGGAACTCAGACTGGAACCATGGCTTTGCCAGAGGACCTGGGTTCAAGTCCCAGCACCCACATGGTAACTGTAACTGTAACCAGGCATGCATACACTGCATAAACACATGCAGACAAAACACCCACGCACATAAAACAGAACAACATAAACGTTAGCCAACCATAGAGACTCACACCTTTAATCCTTGCTCTCTGTAGGCAGAGGCAGGTGGATCTTTATGAATTTGAGGTCAGCATGTTCTACATAGTTAGTTCCAGGACAGCTAGGGCTACGTGAAGAGACTCTGTCTCAAGCAAAACTAAGTAGGTCTGGATACGGATGTGTCACAAATCCGTATTACTATAACTCCGGGGGTGAGAGCCTGCTTCAGAAACCTGTATGATTTTGAAGGGATGCCACAGGGCAGGTTAATCAGTCTGTGCTGCGCTTTGCCTATTTTCACAGAGTTCTGAACATTGGGGATTTGTGCAAATGGGTCTGTGGAATGTGTGAGAAACAATATGGGATCTTGGGAGTGAAATGGTCTCTCTGTCTTAAGTTTTCTTTTCTCAATGCTGAAATGTCCTGTCTCTCTGTGTTTTAGTTTATCAAATTTTTTTTTCTTTTTCCTTTTGATGTGTGTGCACTCATATGCGTGTACAGAGATACCCGGAGGGACCAGAAGATAGGTTCTGGGAAGCATGCTCTTGTTTTCTGTGTGTAGTATTTGTTCTTAACTGATTAGCCATCTCTCCAGCTACCCTGAACCCACTTTTCTTGTTTTGGCTTCAAACTTACAGAGATGCTCCTAGCTCTGCCTCCTGCCTGCTGTTACACAGAAGCTGTATAGAAGCCTCTAACCACATACACCTGCTTTCTGCGTTTCCTCCTTTGCACACCCTGGTTTTAGAGCTGTGCTCTCCCTCAGGAAAGCTAGATGTCAGTACCTTCTGCGAAGTCCTCCCTCAAAGGTGGGACTGGGCTTAGAAGCAGCAGGGCCTACGTAAATTCAAGATTATTTATTTATTTATTTATTTTGGTTTTTTTCAAGACAAGGTTTCTCTGTATAGCCCTGACTGTCCTGGAACTCACTCTGTAGACCAGGCTGGCCTCGAACTCAGAAATCGGCCTGCCTCTGCCTCCCAAGTGCTGGGATTAAAGACGTGTACCACCACTGCCTAGCTAAATTTAAGACTCTTTGTGTCACATATTGGTTCAGATATTTGACATTTACCTGGCTTATGTAAATCTCATCTGATGCAAATTAAGCTTCCAGAAGAGGGGAAAACAGCTTCTTTTCTTTGTTCAGTAATTCTCCACCCTTTTGGGGGTTGTTATTATTATTATTATCAATGCAATTGAACCTGTACTTGTTCTGCAAAAACATAAGGTAGTGAACTGCGTGGCTGGCTGGCTGAAGGTAAGATGTAGCCACAGAGGATGGGAATGGATGGATGGGAGACTCCTGAGGTTGTGTGTGAGGCAGCAGAGGAGAGAGCTCAGCCTCACAAATCCCAGGGCTCAGTTCTAGGACTGAGTCTACGGAAAAGCCCGTAGGCGCTCGTGTTTCTGGACAAGGGAGAAGGTGTCTGAAGCCCCAAAGTGAAGACGATCTGGTGACAGTGACTGGTTACAGCTTCCTCTCGGGCTCATCTAACCTTCCGTGTTCCTCTCCCTCAGCAGCGTCCCTGTCTGGGAGGAAGGTTGCCAGCTTGGTGTTTACTGTCCCAACCCAGGAAGGTCTGGTCAGACTAAAAGAGAGTTTATTCTCTGTCTTGTGCACATTATACAAGCACACACATATAAGCACATACATACACATATACATATACACACATGTACACATGCCCACATATACACACATGCATACATATACATACACACACATATACACAAACTTACACATGCACACACATAAATACATATACATACACATACTCACATACACACATGCACATGCATGCATATATACACACCCACACATGCGCATACATACATACATACATACACACACACACACACACACAGAGTAAGAAAGAAGACTTTTCCTGTTCCGAGGCATATTCTTGGACTGATTGTACAGTTCTAAGTCCAGCGTGCATGAAGGCTGAATAGATCATTCAGCTTTAAGCAGAACCATTCAAGTCTTTGTGCTGTGGTCCACAGTACCCGTCCTCTGCAGAAAGAGACCTTTGCTCAGAGTGGGTTTTGGTATCAGCTGGCATAAAGAATTCAGAGAGGGCAGGAGGCAGGAACTTGTAACACACAGGAGAGCCTTAGACAAGGATTTTGTGGTTGTTGAGTCAAAGGCACCAATTTGTTCAAAAGTCATTTCTTCCCTTACCACCAACATCTGAACCAAGAATAGAGAAAAAGTATCTCTTCTACCTGGCATAGATATCATCTTCCCCAATATTTATTTATTTTGGATTTAGTACTAAAGAATAGTAGTCTAGATTAACAGAAATTTCATTCATTCACTTATTTAAATTAAATATTTTATATATGCAATGTATATTATGTGTCTATTATATTCACCTAGCCTTCCAGTCCCTAGACTGAAAGGAATGAATATATATATATATATATAAATATATACATATATACCTTGGTATACCAAGGTATAGTCTTCCTGTGTAGATCTGGCTGTCCTGGAACTCACAGATAATCACTTGCTTTTGTCTCTTGAATGCTAGAATTTAAAGGTGTGCACTACCACACTGGTTATTTAAATATATTTTTAAATTTTTTATTTGTGTGTGTGTGTGTGTATGTGTGTGTGTGTGTGTGTGTGTGTGTGTGTGTGTGTGTGTATGAATGAGAAAAAGAAAGAGAGAGAGAGACTGCCTTTCTCAGGTTCATGTTAAAGGAAGAGAACTTTGGAACTGTGATGAGTAGGGAGAAACATCGGGAAGATAAATTTCTGTAGAATGACAGACACAGTCAGGATGAAGACTTGTCTAAAGATGGGACTCGGTGTTTAGGAAGTTGTTCCTGTAGAAGACAGGATTGGGGCTTTGGGGTGAGAGTCAGGCTTTAGGTTGGTGGCAGACAGGTGTGACACTGAAGTTCCCTCCTTATCTCCAGGGTGAGGGATGCTCTGGAAAATGTAATTGAGGACAGTCCCTTGCATTCCTATGGTGCCAAACTGCCAAAGAGTAGTTTGATGCAGGAGGAAGTGGACTGAGGAGGGAATACAGACGTAGGGAGCAATAAGTAATGGACAACAATTTTGAGAACCTGCTTTGCACTAAAACTATACAATCTCTATTTCTATATAGGCATTCTTTGCTGCCATTTGAGAAACTTCTATACTGGTTTCCATAGTGGCTGAATTACCATAAATCTCCACCAGCAGTAGATCAAGGTTCTTTATGCATCTCACCAACACTTTTTATGATTTATTCTCTTAATGACAGCCATTCTGAGAATGCTATCATTTTTGTTTTTGAGACTCTGTCTTGCTATGTAGCATGGAATAGCCTCAAATTCTCTGTGTACTCCAGGTTTGCCTCTAACTCCTGATCCTTCTGCCTCTATCTCCTAAGCCATGGGGTTATGCACACGAGCCACCATGCCTAGCTAAGCACTGGATTTAAAGGGAACTGGCTCTTCGTGCTGCTGGTGGGAATTGGTACAACTTTACCATAAACCATTTGGCAAATGACCTTCAAACAGAAGTTTGTAGTTATTCCATCATGGGAGCAAATCCTGGAGAATTGAATTCTTGGACGTGTGTGTGTGTGTGTGTGTGTGTGTGTGTGTGTGTGTGTGTGTGGTAGCCAGGGTGGGGCCACAAAAAAGGTCACAGCAGCCACACAACAGGACAACCCAATGCTCATTGCCAAGAAAATGGACCAACAAAGCAGATTCACTCACTCATGAGTTGCTGTTCAACAATGAAAAGAAAAAAATAATTGGAATTATCGTTGTCAGCATAGACAATAATAGAAACCAGCCAGACACCAAAAACACAGTGTGATGCCGTTTTTTAAAGAACTCAAAGCAAGTACAACGAATCGCCGTGTTAGTTCAGGATTGTGGTAAATGCTACACCCTAAACCGGAATAAGAAGTAAGGACAATGGGTCTCTGTACGAGCTGCAGGAAGATTCAGTTGTAGCCAAGGCTGGGCTTGAACTCACAGAGATCTACCCTGCTTCTGCCTTTGCAGGACTGGGATTAAAGGCGTGTGCTAATACACCTAGCCCTGTGGGCTGTTTCTGTTGTTGTTGTTGTTTGTTTTTTGTGACAGGGTTTTTCTGAGTAGCCCATCCTGGAACTTGCTCTGTAGACCAGGCTGGCCTCAACTCACAGATCTCTGTCTGCCTCTGCCTCCTGAGAGCTGGGATTAAAGGTGTGCTCCACTAACATCTATTGATGGCAGGGCTGTCATCACAGGATCAATGGCCGATCAATAAGTCAGAAAGAAAATGGATTTGTCTGTCAGTATAAAGGTTTGGAGAAACCAAACCAAACCAACCAACCAACCAACCAACCAACCAAACAGACAAAAAACCCTTAAAGCAGAGCCTAGCAGTGCATGCCAATAATCCCAACTCAGAAGGCTGAGGCAAGAGGATTCCGCCTTAAGATCAGCCTCGACTATATAGTAAGTTTAAGGCTATCTAGGGGTACATAGAAACAGCTTGGTTTTTTTGGGGGGGCTGGTTGGTTTTTTTTTTTTTAAAGACTTTCTCACAAGGAAACAAAAGCCTCAGAGGATTAGGATTTAATTAAAGGGCTGAGGATGGTGAGATATGGAATTTGGACCTATTTAATGCTCTAGGGATAGGGAGTCCAGTCACATCCCATTGAGTCAACAAGAGGGCAGAGGCAGATGATTCTTTGTTGATCTGAGCTGTAAGTGTCTCAGACAAGCTGTCAGGCTGTTGAGAAAGGGTCACACTCAAAACCGAATGAGAGCAGGGAGCAAATACATCACGGGACAAGTAGGTATTAACATCAAATGTATGTCAAGTGCATGATGGAGTCAGGAGGGTGTAGAGTACCGGAGAGGTAGGCAGAGAAAGTGCGCTGGCACAGATGCTGGGAGGGGCTCTATGGCTGAAACCGTGGGCCTTCAGGTAGAAGTGAACAGCATCCAGGAAAAGACAGGGTTCAGATGCAGCAGCTAGAGGACCTGCCAGGGGCTTAGCTGATCTGGTAAAGCTTCCCAGAGGATATGGCTTTCAGAGCTGCTTGAATAAGGCAGAGGATCAGGCTGCTGAACCAACTGTGGGGCAGCCGTTTGGGGCAACCGGAGGCGATGCACGGTCAGATCTGATAGTGTGCTTGGTTATCAACTTTCTGTTGTGTCTCTCTTTTATGCCTCCTTCAAGTTCTCAGAATCTGGCAGGGGCCTTCTATGATAGGCAGCAAGCAAGTAGATGCCAGAACGCAAATGAAGAATTCGGCATCCTTGGTGTCAGGTGAGACAAAGGGAACTTGGCATCCGATGACGTAGTCCTGGCAGAAATGGAAGCAGAATAGCCAGAGGCACAGAACTGTGTGCAGCGATCAGGGGCCTGGATCTATTGCTGGGCCACGTAGTGAGAGACCCTGTCAGGGTGGGGAGGAGAGGAAGATGTGCGCGGGAGGGGTGTGTGTGTATTTCTAGTTTACATGGCTCAGTCATTGATAGCCAAAAGAAACAAGTTAAGCAGCCTCAGACCTAGCTGCACAGTGTAAGCATCATTCATAGACACGCCTACCAAGCCCTCTCTAAAGGTCGTTCTCCTGTACCATTTCATCTGTGTCACGTCATAACTTACGAGGCCAGCAGGGCAAGTGGGTATTAAACCATTTTACAGAGATGGAAACTAAGAAGCCAACTCACGGTATTCAAAGTGCTATCCCGAGTTACCTTTCCGGACGACATTCTGAGCATGCTCAGTACCGGTAGGGTTTTTGAAGCCCGGACGCCCAAATTGCTTTTTGTTTTATAGACAGGGTCTTTCTCTTTATAGCCCTGGCTCTGGTCTGGAACTCAGTATGTAGATCAGACTGGCATTGAATTCAAAGAGATCTACCAATGTCTGCCTCCCAAGTGCTGGGATTGAAGTTCAGATACCCACCAGCAAAAAGGTTGGTTGGTATGTTTCTTGTTTCCCACCAGGCTTATTTTAGTCTCCTAACCTTAAAGTCATTCTGGGCCACTTTCATTTAATCCTACAACTGGCCGTGGTGTATCTGCCTCACTGCGTACAATCTCACACTCTGGCCAGTCAGGGTACACCCTCTAATCTGGTGAAAATGTGCTGTAAATTGGTACTTGGAGCCCAAAGGACCCATCCTCTGGGCTCTTAGAGCAGCGGCATAGACTGCTTGGGCTCTTGTACGAGGGGAGTGTCTTTGCTTTTCTCCCAGCCTGGCTTCCTGTCTAGACATCTTGAATGGTCCACTGCATTTAGCATGCTGGGTTTGCCTGCCAGCTCTGTCAAGCCCACACAGTTCAGTATCCAGTACTGCCTCCCCCATATCAGGCCTGAGTTCTGGAAGGAGAGAGTGGTCACTGAGGATGGAGCCTAGGAAATTGTATAATGAGAAGGTATAGGGGAACATAAGAGATACCAACACGCCTACAAGTAGCTCAGCATCGCAGAATCCTGTCCCCACGCAGGTACCCTCCCTTTTTTCCCACACCTGAGAGAATAGGTTGTCAAGGCAACTTCTCCAAGGCCCCAGCATCCACAGTTTCATTGGTCCCCATGGGCCACTGAACTCGACTGAGAGGGATGGGCCTGTCTCTTGGATTGGCTCTGGAAAGATGTGAATGGAGACTAATCGTCTGGAATATTTCATCTCCGGCCAAGACTTTCCCCTTCTTGGACTCTGCCTCACTAGGGGTGACCCCTGAAGAAGAAGGAAAGTTAAGAGAAGCATCACCCTAGCCAGGTAGAGCCAGGATACTACTGGGGCTAGTCTTCCCCATAGACGACAAGCTCACTTGATACACAGCTCACCTGCCCTGGCCCCTCAGCTGCTCCTGACACAGGACATTGGGATGGAGAGAAGGAAGAGTGTCATCCCACTCTCCCTGGCCCAGACTACAGGAGTGGTGTCAATTCTACGGTCTCCAGTGTGACTCCAAGAGACCTGAAATTAAAATCAGGATAAAGAAACAAATCCCGCCGGGCAGTGGTGGCACACGCCTTTAATCCCAGCACTTGGGAGGCAGAGGCAGGCAGATTTCTGAGTTCGAGGCCAGCCTGGTCTACAGAGTGAGTTCCAGGACAGCCAGGGCTACACAGAGAAACCCTGTCTCAAAAAAATCAAAAAAAAAAAAAAAAAAAGAAAAAGAAACAAATCCCAGGGACTGGAGAGATGGCTCAGTGGTTAAGAGCACTGGCTACTCTTCCAGAGGACCCAGGTTCAATTCCAAGCACCCACATGGCAGCTCACAACGGTCTGTAACTCTTCTTCCAGGGGCTCCAACACACTTAAATAGACATACATGTAGTTAAAACACCAATGTATATAAAATAAAAATAAATATTAAAAAAAGAAGATGCAAATCTCAACTGTGTGGTGTCCTTCAAGACAATAGCCTTCTGTATTTGGGACCATAACCATTATTTAACCAACCTTAGATTATTCTTTTTCAGCATTCCTTAACCCATATATTGTAATGACTATTTATATGGCATTTGCATTATATTGGATATTATCAGTCATCTAGAAATGATTTGAAGAATACAGGAGGATGTGGATAGCTTCTACGGATACGCAAAATCAAGGGACTTCAACCTCTGCAGATCTTGTCACCCTGAAACCAACCCCCCATGGATGCCACAGGAGGACCATACCTGACCTGAACCAAAAACAACAAAGTGAGGGAATGCTGGAAATCCCAACAGTTGGAAGATGGAAACAAGAGTCGGGAGTTCAAGGCCAGCCCCTGGAACGAGAGAACCAGCCTCAAAACACCAAACCAAACCAAAACTGCTAAAATTATCAAAAATAAGAAATGTTAGCTAAACTGTTAGAAACCAGAAGAGCATGAGGAGGTATCTATCCTGTATGGAGCGATCACGTGCAAAGCATGGTGACCACCGGGCTGGGGGGATCCACTGTTAACACCTGTAACTACCAGCTTTGCCCCAGTGATTTTCTGTTTTGAAACACAGGAATTTTTTTTAAAAATTTATGTATTTAGAGATGTGCTTGTGTGAGTGTGTGTGCATACACGTGGCTGTGCAAGCTAACTCTCAGAGGCCAGAAGAGGGTGTTGAATCCGTGGAGGCTGGAGGTCTAGGTGCTTTCAGTACCCCTGGCTTGTTAAGTAGAAGCTGGGACCTGAACCTCATGGTGGCACAAGCCCTGTCACCGTTGAGCCATCTCTCTAGTCCCCACACAGAACTTTTTAAAAATAGACATCTTTATTTCACAGGGCCTGGTGAAATGGTTTGCTGATAAAGTGTGGATCCACTGTCCCAACATAAAACTGAGTGTGGTGGTCTGTCTGTAATGCCATCCAGTACTGGGATGTGGTGCTGGAAACAGGCAGATCCAGGGGCCCACTCTTCAGTCAAGGCAACCGGTAGACCCAGGTTCAGTGAACATCCCTGTCTGAAAAACACAGAGAGACTTGGAGTCACACTGGAGACCATAGTGATTAAGAGTTCTTGCTGCTCTTGCTGCAGACCTGGGTTCTGTTCCTAACACACCTACATGGAGGCTCACAACCATCTGTAACTCCAGCTCCGGGGGTGGGGGAGTGGGGGGTGGGTCTGACACTCTCTTCTGACCTCTACAGGCACCAGGCACACACGTGGTGCATGTATGTACATGCAGGCAAAACACGCATATGCATTAAAATAAAAATGAAATAACAAAAATAGGTAAATACGAAAAAACAGGATAATTGGGGAAATGCCTAGTATCCATCGCTAGACCTCCACATGCATTTGTTTGCACACACACACTGGGAATATAACTGAGTTGTTAGACTGCTTACAATAGCATCGTGCATGGAGCCCTGAGTTTTATCACTAGCAGCACCATATAAAACAGGTATGATGGTGCGCATTATCCTTGGCTACATAGCAAGTTTGAGGTCAGAATGAGTTACATGAGACCCCTGTTTGTTTAGAAACAGCCAGACAGGGTGGTCCATACCTGTAATCCTAGCACTTGAAAAACTGAGGCAGAAAGATTGCCATGAGTTCAAGACTAACCTGGGCTACATAGTGTGTTTGCTGCCATATGAGGGTAAGAGTGAGACCCTGTATAAAAAAGGGGAGAAACAAGTCAAGGAGCCATCATTGCATGACTTACCCTATCGACCTGGGTCTCCTGGCTGAGGGACTGTTGTGCATATTAGGGTTATTCACTGCCAGGTTTTGTGAAAACAAACTTGCGTTTTGTTTGGATTTTGCTGATGGCAGTGGTTCTCAATCAGGGTCCCTCTGTGTAACCCACTCTGGCCTTGAATTTTAACCACCTCAGCCTCCCGAGTGGGTCATGACAAGCAGAAAGAACGCTTCTAATGTATTCTCACGGAATCTTTAGGACTTCTCCCTACCATTGAATTGTGGGAGGGGAACACTGAGTCACGTCTCAGAGGCCCTGGTTCTAAGACTTAGATGTGTTCCGTCTTACAGAGTTGGTGGCAGCCAGACTTCTATCACACTTACTTCCAACCTTCCCTAGAAAAGACAGACTCACAGGGTGAGAAGAAGTGGACAGGGTATAGACTGCACTTTCCCGGGGTAAGGAAAGCTTTTAGCTGTTCCATCAATGAGCACGGAAGAAAGTAAGTGAATTAGCTGGATGAATGGAGAAGATAATAAATTGGTCGTAAACTAACTAAGGCCTAATTCTACACTGAGCATTACAAGGGACAAAGATGTCTGGGAAGTGAAGCCTGTTTTCCAGCACCATTCGAATCCCACCTTGTCCCCGAGGCTATTACTCAGTGTCTTATTGTCCCACTCTGTGCCTCCAGCCCTCTGTTATGAAATAGTGGTCCCCTCACATGGCTTGCTAGTAATCCTGTGCATATATGACTTGCTCTGGTATAAGGGGATCCCACTCTTTGTCATCGAGGTCTTATGAAAACATACTCTGTTGTCTTTTATCAACTCTGAGATCACAAACTAAGGTCTTGGGCTGGAGAGATGGCTCAGCAGTTAAGAGCACAGCACCCTCTTGCAGAGGTCCTGAGTTCAGTTCCTACCACCCACATGGCGGCTCCCAACCTATAACTATAGTTCCATAGGATCTGATGCCCTATTCTGGTGTGCAGAGGTACATGCAGACAGAACATCCATACACACGAACAGATAAACCTTCAAAAGAAACTAAGGTCTTACTAGGTAACGAATATACTGGACTCTAAGGATAGGAGGCATCATGGGTGGCTTCCTGGAAGAAATGGGTCTGCGAGTGTTGCTGAGGAATAGCTACAGGTTGATTTTTCCCCCCAGGCTCCTCATTCAGTTCAGCTCAGAGGCCAGGTCCTCAATCCCACGGTCTTGAAGGTGGTCTCTTCCTGTTCTCCATAGCCTCACTGTTCAGTCCCAGCTCTGTCTACTCACATGATCTTTCCTTCTGAGTCCCCGGTGACTTTGCCAGGCTGGTGTAAAAGCCTCTGCTGGTAGACCATCCCCTGACCTGGATTGTGAGTTGTATTTTGTGAATTGGTTTGGGCTTTTTATGGCAGACGTACCCCCCGAGCTCAGTCCTAGCTTTAGTGTATCTATGCCCAGCCAACAGGGGTGATGATATGGGTTCCTCTGTCTTCGAAGGCAGAAGTCTTTCATTTTGTCACATTTCCAACACCTGACTGATTCTTCTCATTGGGTTTCTCATCCAATCTTGCCCAACCCCCTTTCCATTGATGGGAAAATTCTTTATAAGGGTACACAGCTCCTACCTCCCCACTTACTGCTGCTCCCACAGAGCTTGGGAATTTGTCAATCACAGATCCAGAACGCCCACACAGTCTGTATCCTAGCGACTCTGGAAGGTTACAGCCCCAGCCTTTCTCAACTGAATAAAGCAGCTCGTGTCTGGGGCCTGTGAGGTAATATTGGGACATGAATCTTTGTGAATGTGTGTGGGTGTGATGCGAAGTTGTATATTGTGTTGTAGATAATGATGGGTGTCAGTATGCATGTGAGTTCTACATACACCAATGTGTCCAGTGTGTGTTGTATTGTTACATATATGCGTGTGTGTGTGTGTGTGTGTGTGTGTAGGTTTAGGTGTCTGTTATGTGTACATGAGTAGAAGCTGAGTCTGTGTAAAGAATAATGTGGGTGTGGGTGTGGGTGTACCAGTGAATGAGTGTGAGCAGGTGTCTATGTTCTCCAGTCTAATTCTGGGTGAAGAGTCAGGACTGGATCCTGGGCCTCTCAGACTACAGCCTGAGGTGGAGGAAGCTTCCACACCTCTCCCTTGTCTAAATTTATCCCCCTAACCACCAACGAGTCCTCCACAGTCTAGCGGGCACTCAGACATATTACCAAGAGGTCACGGTACTCCAATCCCTTCTGGAGATGATGGTTCCACGAGGAAGGGCACTCACTATCCTCCTCATCTTGGTCCAATCCTCTACCACTAAGGGCAGGGCCAACCTTTCTCCAAACACTAGAAGTCTCCTAGACCCTACAGCCCAAGTTGATGAATTTGGCAGCAGACACCAAATGGGAAGAAACTGCTGACATAAGCTGAGGTTGCCCAGGCCCTGCTGAGGTGATGGATGAGGAGATTCAAGAGAATCGAATAGAGAGCCCATGCATAATACATCTTTATGGAAGCAGACTCCAATTTGCATCCCATTAGGAAGCTGAGGTCTCAGGGGCCCCCGAAGTACAACTCAAGCCTCTGTCAGAGGGAACCCTGAGAGGGGAGATGCCTTGGCTGAGAGGCAAGACTAGTGGACAGGGCCATCCCCTCATGCCCTTTCAGGAGCCCCAAGGCTTGACTCTAGTGGCTTTGGGTATGCTTGGTGTCCCCAGGTTTGTGATAAACAAGACCAAAGAGCAGACATCATTAGCTTCCGTCAGCTTATTATAGATCAAGAATAAGCAGGAAGTCAGTGGTTGATGGCAACCGCCTTTAGTCTTCGCGCTGGGGGAGACAGAGCAGACAGATCTCTGAGTTCGAGGTCAGTCTGGTCTACAGAGCAGAACATACGACACAGAGAAATGCTCTTTTGAAAAACAAACAAGTCAGGTAGTGGTGGCGCATGCCTTTAATCCCAGCACTTGGGAGGCAGAGGCAGGCAGATTTCTGAGTTCGAGGCCAGCCTGGTCTACAGAGGACATCCAGGGCTATACAGAGAAACCTTGTCTCGAAACAACAACAACAACAACAACAACAACAACAACAAAAAACCCATAAAAAATAAAAAAAATAAGAATGAGGAGGATAGTGTGTACCTCAGTTTCCAAAGATGCAAATGGGGCCCCAAAAGACCACAGGCTTCTCCTGGCAAGGACCACGTACTGGGGACAGTGGAGAGACACAGTACATAGGTGCTGTTATGTTGCAGTGTTCATCCCAGACAGCTAGGCCATGTGGGCAGCTATGCTCGTTCCAGCTCTGCTTCCCGCTGTCTAGCCTATGCGCCTATCCATTCTTTTCACTTTAGTTTTCTGGTCTGGGAAGGAAAGACAATCATCTACTCTGCAGAGTCTCTGTGAACTTAGACAAGAACCCGGAAACCTCACAGTGCTGTAGACCTAAGGAGGGTCTCTCTGGACCCCAGACGCAGTGCTGCAGTTGAGGAGGTGGGGCTGGCCCCGGACCATAGTTAAAGGCATATAGGGGATAGAGAGAGCAAGATGGAGCCCAGGATTCTATCTTCCACTCTTCCCTCTCCTCCCTCCATGCCTCGGGCTTCCTCTGCAGTCGGTTGGGTTGGTGGCAATAGTAGTTGGGGCTGGCCAAGTGGAGCCGCGGCTGGGAGTCCTTTGGTTTCCTTTCTGGACAGAGAAGTTTGGGAGAGGAGGAGTCTGGGCAGTGGTCAGTACAGCTAAATTGAAGCTCTTGATATTTTAAGAGCAGAAAAGAATGCTGGAAAAACTAGAGGACGAGCCAGGCGTGGGGGAAGGAAGACTATAATCTGCTGGAGGAAAGGCCTGGACCAGAGGCTTGGGCTACAGTCCACATCCCTTTTAGCCCAGAGGTTGTTTCAAGCTCATTTGTTTGCTTGCTTGCTTGCTTGCTTGTTTGTTTTTCACTTTGGAGGACTGGAGCTGGAACTCAGAGCCTCGTGTGTGCTAAGCAGTCGGTCTAGACTGAGCTATACCTGTGGCGTTTCCCTGGGTCTTAGCTGGGATGATGAAGATTGGCTTCTTGGGGCTTAAGTCTCTGCCCCAACAAGCCTCTTTGTACGCACTACCTAAGTCCCACCTGATTCTGTCCTGCTGGCCACTGGCCTCTCTCTTGTGTTCCCTTATCCCCACAACCCTGACTCAATGCCCCCAGACAAACGTCGAAGTTCAAAGAGGCCATTCTTTCTGTGGCCAGGTTGAGTGGCGCTCCTAGACATCACCAGCTCCCTACAGTTTGTGGAGAGGCTGGAAGCTGTGGTCTGGGATGTGCACACCCTCAGTGGTGTGGTAGGGCAGAGTTTAGGGAGGGTTTGGCTTCTCAGTTCTCAGATTCATTCTGCTGCCTGATACTGTATAGCTTGGGATGGCCTCAAACTATCAGTAATCCTCCTGCCTCAGCCTCTCAAGTGTTAGGGTTACCGGCATTTGGCACCAAGTCCAGCTCCAGACGGCATACTTTATATGACATTAATGGAAGTGAATTGTCTAGCACATTGGAATCTTTCTAGTTTTCTAGACCAGGGAAGCAGGGGTGGACAAGTTGGTACAGGTGTGGAGAACATCATTTGGTAACACACCTTAATCTGTAGAGGATGGATGTCCTCGTATGGCTACAGGTGTTGGTGAGCCAAGAGCAGAGTCAAAAATGACATTCCCAAACAACTTTAGGTCCTAGAAGGCCCAGCTATACTTCAGTTTTCCATCATTGTTTTCTCTTTGTTTGTCCTGTTTGGTTTGGTTTGAGACAGGGTTTCTCTGTGTAGCCTTGACTCTTTTGGAATTCACTCTGTAGACTAAGTTGGCTTTGAACCCAGAGATCCACCTGCCTCTACCTCCTTAGTGCTGGGATTAAAGATGTGTGCCTCCACCACCCAGACAGTTTTCTTAAACAATACTTCTCCAAGTCTCATCATTTTCTTCAGGTAGCAAAATGGGAGGCATGTTAAGTTCAATAAAAGACAGAAATGCATGTTTTCTTCCTCTCTCTCTCTCTCTCTTTTGGTGTGCGCATGTGTGTGTGTGTGTGTGTGTGTGTGTGTGTGTGTGTGTATTAGGGCCTTTTCTTGTGCCGAGGTACTGAAGCCATACCACGAGATGCTGTAGTGCTTTGACAGTACTAAGTACATTGTGAGATCTAGGTCATGACATCATTGCATGTGTGCAGCTTATTAGACTAGCCCTTCGTGTGTGATGATAATGTGTTTCTGGAGCAGGAGGTCACATTGATAGGCAAATGTCACACACAACTGTCTAGACACGGAGGCCTTTGAACTAACGCCATCACATACAAGCTCCCAAAGTCTGACAGATGTACCTTGAGAGTTTCGAAATCTCCAGCATCTAGAGGGGCCAGGGACTTGTAAGCCAAGACTTCCATGGGTTTCACCGGTTCTAGCACTGTCCTGCAGGGGTTGGGCAGTGGTTGCTTGTCACTTATAACCCAGAATGACCTTGGACTTTTGATCTTCCTGCTTCCCACCCAAGATCATCACATATACCAGCACACTCGGTTTTATTCGATGCTGGGAGCTAGCCGAGGGCTTTCTACAGGCTGGGCAAGCACCCGACCAGAGAGGCTGCAGGCCTGGGTCTGGTTATATAGCCAAGTCTGACCTTGAAGTCACAGCCTTCCTCCTGCCTCACCTTCCTGAGTGCTGGAATATAGGTGTGCTCTACCATGCCCGACTATTTTGTGGTTTTTGAATAGGTAGGCTGATGTTTGTGACTCTGTCGATTACCTCAACAGTAAAATTATTCTTTTCCAACAGACCATTTGCTCGGTTAGACAGGGTTGGTTGATTGGTTGTTCCAGCTCAATCACAGGACATTCTGTGGTGGCGATTTCCCAAATCATTCTTCAGTTTGAACTATCATATTACACCAATGCATTCTATCAGTGCACACGTGAGGGCTAACCACTGCCATATAATCATTGTTTTCCTGCTTGCAGGATCTTCAGCAGATAGGGTGGCCTGGCCTCTGATTACACCTTTAGTTCTGTGGTTTAGTGGGCTGTTATTGTGCAAGCTTTCATCCCTGAAGAAGTCAGTTTAAATGTGTAGCAGTGGACACATGATTCTGACGCAACCAGATGAACATTCGGTGTTGACCAAGGGCTTTACTTTTTTTTTTTTTTTTTGGTTTTTCGAGGCAGGGTTTCTCTGTGTAGCCCTGGCTGTCCTGGAACTCACTTTGTAGACCTCGAACTCAGAAACCTGCCTGCCTCTGCCTCCCAAGCGCTGGGATTAAAGGCGTGTGCCACCACTGCCCGACGGGCTTCACTTTCTTATGTCACAGGCCAAATAGTTCTTTATTCATGATTGTATCTAAGCTGCTTCAAGAAATTTTTTTAAAAATTACATATGTATTATTATTGGATATATATATATATATATATAGTGTGTGTGTGTGTGTGTGTGTGTGTGTGTGTGTGTTGATGTCCACATGCCATGGTGCACAGGTAGAGGTCAAAGGACAACATTGTGGAGTCAGTTCTCTCCTTCCTTCCATCTTTGTGTAGGTTCCAGGTTTTGAACTCAGGTTTTCAGGCTCACACAGCACCTTGCTGGCTCCAGGATCAAGCGTGCTCATTCATTCCCTTGGCCTTCGTTACTGAGCCCCCCCACCCCCACCCCCCATAGTTTTTCTAACAGATTTGGCTGTTCAGCTTTCGAGTTTTAATGCAAAACCCCTCAGATGTTTACAGACCGACTCAGTCGCTGCGATGCTTGCCTTGCTTTGCAGCTGCGGATCTCTCTGTTGTCAACTGTGACTTATTCCTTTCCACCTGGGGAATGGGGAGGCTTTTCAGAAGAGCATTTGCGCAGATCAATGTTCATTAACACTCTGACATTCTATATATTGTCTGCTATCAGACCATCTTACAATGCCCTGACTGTGTTAGCATAGTCATGACGAATGGGAACAGTTACCTAACACTATCCTCTTCCCCTCCCCTACTATCCCCTCCCCTCTCTTCCCCTCTCTTCCTCTCCCTTTCCCTTCTCTCTCCTCTCTTCCCTCCTCTCCTCTTCTCCCCACTTCCCTCCTCTCTTTTCTCCCCACCTCTTTCTCTCAGAGACAGTCTTACTATGTAGCCCAGGCTAACCTTGATTTTTGATTCTCCTGCCTCAGCCTCCTGAGAGTTGATCTGTGGGTACACATCATCATGCCTGACTCCACATCTTAATTTTTCCCACGGTGTTTGATGTTCTCTTCTGTTCCTCTTTATTATTTTACTCATCTCTGGTATCTACTGGGTGCAAGGCAGGGAGTGATGTGGGGTAAACAGAGGCCTGGCTACTCTCTTTGTACCTGCTGAGACAGGACAATAAAACACTAAACGATTTCATCTCACTCAACTTTGAGACCTAGCTCCAAAACACCACCACTACCAACAACACCAACAACAGATCCTTGAAGACCCAGAAAAGATTCATTTGAAGAGAAGGGACTGTTGGGGAATTGTGATTCCCAGGGGGCAATCTACAAGGCTGTAAGTCTTTTGAGGGTAGAGGCTAAATCTTCATACACACACACACACACACACACACACACACACACATACACAGAGAGAGAGAGAGAGAGACAGAGACAGAGACAGAGAGACAGAGAGAGACAGAGACAGAGAGACAAAGAGAGAGAGACAGAAAGACAGAGAAACAGACAAAGAGAGACAGAGAGAGGAGAGATGGAGACACAGAGAGACCTTGGTACAACCTCTCTTTTTTTTTATTTTATTTTATTATTGTCTTTGTACTGAATTTTTAGTCCCTGAAATGAATGGTTCTCTTTGGGGTGGGGTAAAGGGGAGTCTGTCAAATTGGGGCTGTGCCATTTGAAAAGGTTTTTCTATATTATACTATAGTCTGATATTTACAAACCCAAAAGGAAAAAGACTTAGTACTTTTAAGTGCTAATCTGGGCAAGTGGAACACCGCCTGGGAGGGGTGGAGATGTTGATTCTCTATCAGTTTTCCCAGGGGTGATGGAGGAGTTCTCTGGCTTTATCTCACGTTGTTCTTTCACAATTTGGTTCAGTTTACATTTCTTTTTGGCAAGGCCCATCTTGCCAGGGAGCGTAGGGACTTGGCTGGCCTGTCAAGTATACCTAATGGATTTGGAAGTGATCTGTTCTCTGGCAAACTGGGGAGCCAGTGGGTGTGGGTCTCTCCTTCACCCCCTGACTATGCAAAATGGTCTTTCATCACACTAACTGTAAAAGCTGCAAGAAGCCACAGGGATGGATGTCTGGACCCTTGGGTTTCACAGCTTGATTTATGGGATAGGTAATAACTCAGAGAGACCAGGAAAGGAGGAGGAAGAGGAGGAGGAGAGGAGGGTAGGTGGAGGGGGAGGAGAGAAAGAGGAGGAAGAGAGAAAAAGAGAAGAAAGAGGAGGAAGAGAGGAGAGGAGGAAGAGGAGGAGGAAGAGGAGGACAAAAGGGGGAAGAGGAAGAGGAGGAAGGGGAGGAAGAGGAGGAGGAAAAGAGAAGAGGGGGAGGAGAAAGAGGAGGAGGAGGAGAGGAGAAGAAGAGGAGGAAGATGAGGAGGAAGAAAAAGGGGAAGAGGAGAGGAGGAAGGGGAGGAGGACAGAAGAGGAAGGGGAGGAAGATGAGGAGGAGGAGCAGGTAGAGGAGGAGGAAGAGGAGGCTCAAAACCAAAATAAAGCAAAAACTAACCAAACAAAAAAACCCTGAAGGCAGACAGGATTCCTTTGGAAAAGGAGGGGCCAGCGGGGAGTTGCAACCTAACCCCCTGGGACTGCAGCTCAGAAGCAGAGCTGGGCAGTTCGGTGAACCTGTTAGTAACATGAACTTGGTCGCTGTATTTCTCAGCTTTGGCTCATGCATTATTTACCTGGCATAAGTAAACCTGCTTCTCCAGCTGTTGCTGGGGAAACCACTTTGATTTATCGGGTTCTCTTATAGTTGCCAATGAAAATGCTCCACAGCGAAAGGGAGGGACAGGGCGATCCCAGCTCCCAGGGGCTCAGGGTTTGGAGCAATAAGGGGAGTCCCTATTTCCCCTGGGGAGAACTCATCAGGAAAAGGATAGATTTCAGCACTGGGAGCCCCAGGCTGTGTTTCCTGCTTTGTGGGAACGTCACCCCTGCTAGCTGCCTATGCCCAAATCCCAAGGAGAGAGGTAGGCCTTTTGTAAGGCTCTGCGGAGGCTACAGCCACTGTGCTGAGATAGGCATCGGTCTGCACTGGGTCAGGAGAGAAGGGAGTCAAGTTTCCCCAGGGGCTGTTTCCCAGGTGAGTCAGGCCTGGGGAGACAGTTTCACGAGCACAGGTAGAGGGGTCCTCTCCGCTCCAAACTCCACTTTAGCTTAGATTCAGGAAGCCCCCTCTTGGATCACACAGCCCAGGAGGCTTAAGAAAGGATTGAGACTGTGAGCTTAAATCTCAGAGGTTTTATTAATAATGTGCTCACAGGTATGTTATATAATCTCTCTGACCCTCTCCTCCCCACCAACGGAGCGTGGAGACTAGAACCTGCCTTAAAGTGTTTTGGGGAGATAGTGTTCATCAAATCCAGTCTGCTCATTGCAAGGCCTGTGAGTCAGGATAAGGAGTCAGCAACTTCCGGCCTCGCACTGCCTTTGCTTGACAAGATTCTGACATCACCGCCACAAGGCGCTTTCTCTTTATTGCTATTGATTTTTTCTTTTCCTCCCTTTGTTCTATTTATGGCTTCTTGGCCCTTCACAATCGCATTATTCCTTTAGAAGTGGGCTGGAGGCGGAGTGTCCAGCCAACCTGTGCCGCTCGCTCCTTCTTCTTCTGGCCAATGACCTTGGTTCATTCTCCTGGAGGAAAAGCACCTGTAGCGCCTTCCCCATTCTTGGAAGGAAGCTGCTGTTTGTCAAAGTGAATGTGGAGGCAGCTGCCTGGGGAGACAGATTCAAGATCTGTCAAGAATACCGTTTACAGGGGCCGTGCGCTTGCACCGCATTTAGACAATGGCCAGCAATTGGAGAACTTTGATATTTTTGTAAAAAACGGAATGAGATGCTTTAAAGAGGGATTTCTCAGCTGGGCCCAGTGGCTCACGCCTGGCTGAGGCAAGAGGATGGAAGGTTCAAAACTTGTCTGGGCAACTTAACAAAACCCTATTTCAAGACATAAGAAGCAAGAGGGCTGGAGATGAAGCCCACAGAGAGAGAGAGAGAGAGAGAGAGAGAGAGAGAGAGAGAGAGAGAGAGAGAGAGAGAGAGAATTTGCCCAGCGTGAGTGAGGCCCCAATCGATCCTCTTTCTTCTAGAAGCACAGATGCAAGCAAACCTCCTACATGTCTCAGGTACCTCGTTCTAGATTTTCTTTTTTCCTTCCTCCTTGGGAGACCTTGCTTATAATCAAGCTTATGTTTAAATCTGTTTTAACAACTGTTGAGATTAGTGTGTAAGTATTCTGGCCTTTTTTTTTTTTAACATTTCTGCTCTTCAAGGAGGTGTTAAATGTCCCCCAAGTGGCTTACTTTATCTCCGCTTAAGCCAGTTCACCTGCTCAAGGCCTTTGGCATTCCTGTTTCTGAAATGGCTTCAGGGCCCATACCCTTCCCCCGCCCCGCTCCTCCCCCCCATCATCTGCCTTCATCTAGAACCTTTTCCCAGAGGGCGGATGTATCAAACTGGCTTCTTGCAGACTCATCTGATTTCTTCCCAACTAAATAATAAAGGAAAGAGAACACCAATGGTGTTACAAAGTTGAGATGCTTCTGACAGGTTGGATGAGTGAATTCCTTCCTGAGAGAGATCCGTCCAAAGAGGCTCTGGGCAGGGGTGTGGGGTAGGGTGGTGGTTTCTAGGCTGGTAACTCTCTGTCCTGGGGCTCCTGCCAGAGACAAGATCCTGATGTCACTTGTACTTGTAGTAAGTTCTTAGGAAGTGCTGAGGAAGGTATTTGGTAGGATCCACTGACGGAAGTATAGAGGATATCAAAGGCATTGGTGGGGGTGGGGTGGGGACGGGACTGCTAGAGGGTTCAAGGCCATCAAAGGAAGGCTGGAGCGTGTAGCTCAGTGGTAGAGTGCATGTGGAAGGTGGTGGTGATGGGGAGGGGAGGGGGGAAGGCTTCCAGCAAAGGATAAAGTGCAAAGGCCAGGAGCTGCAGCGGGGCCTGTGAAGCAGTGAGGGAGTGTGCATGTGCACATTAATCTTTTGCTGTTGTCCTTTCGTTCCATATGATTCTTTCCAGAGTCTGCATCCTGTAAGCTCCCTCGTTGTTGTTTTGTTTGAGGCAGGGTCTCACTCTATAGCCTTGGTTTGCCCATAGACCAGGCTGACATCCATCTCACAGAGATCCTCCGGTCAGTCTCTGCCTCCAGAATGCTGGGATTAAAGGTATGCACCACCACCACACACACAGGGTCTGGACCATTGGGTTTCATGATCTCAAAAATTCTAGGCTCAAGGCCTCTTTTTGCCTCAGTTTCCAAAAGTGTTAGGACTCCAGGAGCTTTTGCAGTCGCCTATCTCTGCTTTGTGGCTGCAATTTCTTCCTTGGAGTAAGACCTGTCTGAAATTCATCACACACCAGCTCTGTAAGGAGTGATTTTAAAAGCCTATTCCTCCTACTGGTCCCTAAAATGGGAGCTGTTACAGCCTTGTTATCCTGACAAGAAAGTTGAGCAAAGTCATCAGCTCTGAGTCTCAACCCCACCCATATCCTGTTCCTCCTCAGCATCGTAGGCATGGAGAACAACCTGAGGTTGCATGACTGTTATTTGTTTTTTTATCTGCCTTTGTTTGTTTGTTTGTTTGTTTGTTTTGTTTTGTTTTCCGTGCTGGGGATAAAAGCTGGAGCCTTAAGATCTATTACTGAACCTCACCCCAGGTCCCTGGTTGCTATCTAAATGGTGAAGCAGGTTCAACCTAGATCTCTTTATTGCAGGTTTCTCACAAATCTGTGCTGCTAATGGCCATAAGCCTTAAATGAGTGTCTCTCTTGTGCCTGGAATTGAACTAGGTGCACTAGGATGCTAACTCAGGAGGAGCAGGCCCCACCCAGCAGATGTAAGGGCCAGGCTGGTGTCCTGCAAAGATAGGGCAGATAGTTTTGTTCTCCGGATGGGCCTTCTGTCCCATAACCTTGCTCCCTCCAGGGCTGGGCTGGGGCAGCAGCTGGGTTCCTGGGCCTCAAGGTGCCAACCGGGCCAGTTGTTCCACAAAGCTGCACAGCTACAGAGAGATACGGTCTTCCCCCAGGGAGCGAAAGCTGATACTGTAAACACTTAAGGATTTATCTTTGATCTGCTGGGTCATCAGAATGGTCCTCCTTCCCAGGTAGAGTTCCGAGAGGGAGGGCTAGCCCCAACCTTTGGGAAATGTTGCCTGCTGAACAGATGGTCCAGGGGCTGGAAAGGGGCTGGGAGGAGCCCAACCTGGATCCCAGCCACCGAATTTCCAGATTTAAGAAAGAAAGAAGGAAAGAGAGAGAGAGAGAGAGAGAGAGAGATATTGAAAGGAAGGGAGAAAGAAAAAAGAAAAAAGAAAGAAAGAAAGAAAGAAAGGAAGGAAGGAAGGAAGAAAGAAAGAAAGAAAGAAAGAAAGAAAGAAAGAAAGAAAGAAAGAAAGAAAGAAAGAAGTTTTGGGGGAGGGGTGATTGTAATTTAATTTGTTTTTGTTTTCGAGACAGGATTTCTCTGTATAGCCCTGCCTGTTCTGGAACTTTCTCTCTAGACCAGGCTAGCCTCAAACTCAGAGCTCTGCCTGCCTCTTTGAGTACTGGCATTAAAGGTGCGCACCACCATGCCTGACTTAATTTCTAAATTCTTGACGCAGATCTAATGTGCTAGAAACGGAAATGGTGTGGTGTTTTGAGGGAGCCACAGACAGTATGTCCTAGTGGCTTTGGGATGTAGGACAGACCAGATGATCCCCAGTATCTGCTGGCTGGAAAATGGCAGAATTGCTCAGAATGGTGCCTTTGAATTCTGATTTTTCCAATGGGTGAAAACATCTACAGCTGAATTTACATCTCCAAAGTCAAAAGTGGAAGGGGGTTGGGTTTCTGTATGTCAGTGCAGCACCCTCTCTGTAAATCTAAAGATGACACCCCTTCTTCTAGTAAAATGTGTCATATTTTGTACATCGATGTGTACTGTTAGTATTCTGTCTAAGCTCCACCCCACCGTTTACCTGGCAATAGCCAGGTAGACCTGGCCCATTATAAAAGGGGTCTCTTGCCCCTCCTCTCTCTCTTATTCCCTTACTCTCTTACTCTCTTATTCTCTTACTCTCTTGCCTCTTGCCCCTTTGCTCCCCCTCTCTCCCCATTCCCTTCCCCCCTCTCTCCATGTGGTCATGACGGGCCTCTATTTCTCTACTCTCTCCCTCTCTCTGCCTTTCTCTGCCTCTACTACCCCCTTAACTCCCCCCCCATGCCCTAAATAAACTATTCCATACTATACCATTGTGTGACTGGTCCCTCAGGGGGAAGGGATGCCTCAGCATGGGCCTACTGAGGCACCCCCTTGCCCTACACCTCACCACAACCCCATAGAACATATTCTTATATTTCTTTATCTTTTTATGATCACAACATGTACCTCTTGCTTTAATTTTTTTATTTTAATGTTTTTTTATGTGTATAAATGTTTTGCCTGCAAAGATGTCTGTGCACCACATGCGTGTCTAGCATCCACGGAGGTCAGAAGAGGGCCTTGGATTCTCTGGAACTCTATGGTCAGCACCACGTCATGGGTGCTGAGAATCGAACCCAGGTCTTCTGTAAGAGCAAGTGCTCAGACCACTAAGCTATCTTCCAGTGCTCCTCTACCCCCACCTACCTTGGGGTAGCCTGGGCTCTGCCCCAGGACACACCTGTGTTCATACTTTTGCTTTCTCTGACTCCCTGTGTGTTCCGGTTCCCTGCAGCCAGGACACAGAAGACCCTGGAGATATACACACCAGGTTCAAAGTGGGGAGGAGAATGAGCTAGGTCTCTGAGAAGGGAGTGGGCAATTAGAAGCTTTGATCCCAGAGAGGCCTGGTGTGTGGCTGAGATGGTCTGGTGGTACCCTGGAGAGTCTGTCTGTGGTGAGTATGTGTGTGTGCTTCTGAGTGTGTGCACGCTCTGGTGTATGGGTGCGTCTCCTAGCAGAAGTCTTATGTAGCTTCAAGTCTTAAGCTGGGACTTCTAGAAGCCCACTCATTCCCCCAGGTCTGATGTAAACAGTGCCTCCAACCAGACCCTGTACAGTGAGTACTCTCTTTACGCAATGGCATACAGTGCTCCCTGAATTTAACGAACACTTTAAGGGGGCTGGAGAGATGATGGCTCAGTGGTTAAAAGTACTGACTGCTCTTCCAGAGGTCCTGAGTTCAAATCCCAGCCCTCACACAGTGACTCACAAGCATCTATAACCCCAGTTTCAGGGGATCTGACTCTCTTCCAGCCTCTGTGAGGACTAGGCATCCCACCGGTATACAGACATACATGCAGACAAAACACCCAGACACATAATATAATGCAATAAAATAAAGCACATCAAGACTCTCCTTTTCTTCCCTGTCCTTCTTTAGTACCCATGATCAAACCTGTTTCTCACATGTGCAAGGCTGGTGTGCAAGGTGCTACCACTGAACTACATCTCCAACCTCCTGAATTTTTCCCAATTATGAAAATTACAAAATTCACACACACACACACACACACACACACATGAGGTTTTGCTTCTTTTGTATAAATGTTTTAATAAAGTGTAAGCATATTATATGTTGTACTACTTCTCTTAGCTCTTAGAGAGCAAACCCAGGGCTTTGCATATAGTAGGCAATTACTAACCCAGGGATCTATGTCTCCAGCCTATATATACCTTTTTTTTTTTTTTCGAGACAGGGTTTCTCTGTATAGCCCTGGCTGTCCTGGAACTCGCTCTGTAGACCAGGCTGGCCTCGAACTCAGAAATTCGCCTGCCTCTGCCTCCCAAGTGCTAGGATTAAAGGCATGCGCCACCACCGCCCGGCTTATATATATCTTTTTAAAAGTGATGTTTTTAATTTAAAAAAAAAATTCATTTCTTTTGATGTGGATGGGTATTAGCCTGCATGCATATCTATGTATCCCATGTGTGCTTAGAGCCCATGGAGGCTGTAAGAGGGTGTCAGGTCTCGAAAAACAAAACAAAAAAACCAACCAAACAAACAAACAAAAAGAATACCACAGGCAGTGTTGATATTCCCCTTTCTCAGGTTACTAGTCCATCAAGGAATAAAGCAGGGTCAGCCACATGCTCCTAGCCATGAGGTCTTCTTTGCCTTCTCTGCCACGAGGGACTGGATCCTCTCAAACTGTGAGCCAAAATGTTTGAACTGGTATTCCGTCCCTTAAATTACTCTTTGTAGGGAATTTGGTGATAGCCAGGGGAAATGTGAGGGTTGATAGTCCCAAGAAGTGGCAGTCACCATTCTTAGACTGTTTTTGGAACTGGTTTGTGGGAGTGATATGGAGGAATTGGCGGCTAGAGGCTAGATAATCCCTATAGTACAATAAGTACAGCTTAATGGGCCATCCTGGTGAGAACTCAGTTCGACAGAAATGTAGAAGTGGACTTCTGAGGTTTCAGGGTGAAACAAGAACTCTCAGGGACACGCGAGGCCATTTGTGTTACATTCTGGCAACAAAATGAAACAGCTAGAACAACAAAATATCAAAAGGAACAAAACCGGAGGAACAAGCTACTTTCTGCTATGAGCTGTTAATTTGAATAAGATGAATGCAAAAGGAAGGGACTGTGGTGACTTGAATAAAAATGGCCCCCTTAGGGTGATATATTTGAATGTTCAGTCATTAGGGGGTGGCACTACTTGAGAAGGATTAGGAGTTTGGAGTAGGTAGTAGGTCATTGGAGGTGGGCTTTGACCTTTTCAAAGCCCAAGCCAGGGTCAGTCTTTCTTTCCTTTCCTGCTGCCTGTAGATCTGGACGTAGAACTCTCTTAATTCTCCAGTACTGTGTCTGCCTGCATCCTGCTATGTTCTCTATCACGATAGTGGACTAAACCTCTGAAATTGTAAGCCAGCCCCAATTAAATGCTTTCTTTTATCAGAGTTGCCTTGGTCATTGTGTCTCTTCACAACAATAGACCAGTGACCAAAACGGGGACTAAGTTAACTAATGGAAAATTATCTAAGCCTGCATAGCATGCAGGTTGCCTCCCAGTTGTAGCTCACTGAGGTATTGAAGTTTATAATAAGAATTCAAATTGCGCAGAAGTGGCGTACGCCTTTAATCCCAGCACTTGGGAGGCAGAGGCAGGTGGATTTCTGAGTCTGAGGCCAACCTGGTCTACAGAGTGAGTTCCAGGATAGCCAGGGCTACACAGAGAAACCCTGTCTCGAAAAGCCAAAAGAAAAAAGAAAAAAAAATAATTCAAAGCAGGTCCATATGAACAATGAAGTTTATCGAGGAAAAATGTAGTGGAGGCATCAGACTGAACCTTGATAAGGTGACTGAAATTATTAAAATAAAAAGAGAAACCCCTGACTTTGCAGTGGGAGAATAGAAAAAGTTACTTGTGGGAAAGTCTTCACCTGTGGGAGAGCTTTAGGTCACAACAGTGCAAACCCATTTGGAAAATGTTTGTAAAGACAGCGCTTGGGTAAGGACCTTTGTGGCATCCTACTTGAGCAGAACTACCCAGGGAGGTATTTTCTCAGGTTCATCTTCGAGGCTTACACAGGCTGCGGCAGCAGTCCTAGAGGGCCAGGCTGTCTCTGGAGCCGACAGCAGAAGTTGGCCTTATCCATATGTTGCTCATACTACAGGGATGCTAAATGCAAGAGTTACGGGCTCAGGGAGGGTTTTTACCAGGTTCTGGGAAGCCTGGGGCCAGGCAATGTGCAACAGTGTCACAGTTTCTGAAGGGAGCTTTATGTAAAGCTGTGTAGGTTAAGCCTAAGCTGCAAAGAAAACTCCGGGATTTTAGAGATGCTAGAGAAGATGGGATATTCACCAAGGAAAGCTGCAGGTATAGAGCAGATCCAGCCCAAGAGAAGGCTACCCACAGTAGTTAGAGCCCAAACACTGGACAGGGAGCTTTAGCGTTTGGTGTTTGCTTTGCTGAGTTTTAGTCTTGATTTGGTCCAATCTTCCCTTGCCACGAGACCATTCTTTTCTTTACTCTGTGCCATTGTAATTTGATTTTCAATTTTATAGGGGCACTTTATAGTTAGGAGACCGAGTCTTTGTGTTCCCTTTGAGTGTGGGTGTGTGTGTGTGTGTTGTTTTGAATGAGAATAGATCTAATAAGCTGGTATTTGAAATACTTGGTCTGCAGTTGCTGGAACTGTCTTTGAAAGGATTAGGAGGTGTGGCCTTGTTGAAGGAGATGTGTCACACTAGAGGTGGACTTTCAGGTTTCAAAAGCCAAAGCCAGACCCAGTCTCCTCAACCTCTATACCCCCACCCCCAACCCCTACCTTCCTCCAACCTCCCCACCCACCCCACCCAATCACACCCACCCCACCAAGTGCATCTGTGTGGATCAGATGTAAGCTCCCAGCCACAGTTCCTGCACCGTGCCTGCCTGCCTGCTGTCACTCTCTCCATCTTGATGGGCATGGATGTACCTTCTGAAACTCTAACCCAGCTCCCAATTCTAAGCTTATAAAAGCTATCTTTTATAATTTGCCTTGGGCATGATGTCTCTTCCTCAGCATTAGCCAAGTAGCTAGGACAGAATTTGGTGCTGTTACAGGCAACCCAACAAGGGGATCAGATCTCAAAGAGAGAAGCAGGAAATGGAGGTCTTGAGCTCCACAACTTTGGGGGCAGGATGCCATATCCTCAGGCTGTGGAGTTGGCTCTGAGCTGAAGCTTGGCACACACACACACCTTAGGCCCTTGCTTTCCGTTCATTAGGCACGTCACCCTCATTTTTATTCTACCCAATGCTTCCAATAATGTCCTCAGTAACTAATTTTTCTCCTTTGCTCCGAATGCAACACAGGACCCCACACTACATAAAATTGTCATTATCTCTTCTCTGGCATGATTTTTAATTTTTGCAGAGTTGCTGATAGAACTTGAGGCCTTGAGCATACTCCACAGGCGCTCTGCCGCTGAGCCACGCTCCAGCCTCCCTCACTCCCCATGAGGCTGAATGCTTCTTAGCTTAGCTTTGTGTTTGACGTGCCCTTGACTCTATTTTGTTTCATAAAGTAGCTCAGATGAGACCTTGACATTTTAAAGTAGTTTAGGCCAACTATTAGGAGACATTTCCTCAGTTTGGCCTTTTCAAGATGTTCTATGATGGTCAGGTTCATATTATATTTGCAAATATTCCTCTATTTCTCATCAGAGCTTTGTACAATAGATGCTTAAAAGTTATTTGCTGAACATGGCAGTACATGATTTTAATATCAGCACTTAGAGGCATGGCATAGTGAGAATAAATATACATCATATATATATGATTTTAATTGTATGAATTTATGGGGTATAGTGTGTATATGTATAATGTATAAGATATAATGATGAAACCATACTTACTATTTATATCTCCTTAAACTTTTTTTTATTAAAAAAATTGTTTTTTTGACATGGCTTCACTATGTAGATCAGGCTAGCCTCAAACTCATAGAGATCTGTTTGCCTCTGTCTGATGTGTGCTGAGATTAAAGGTGTGTACCACCATAACCTGTCTAGGCTTTAAATTTTTATTAACTTGTAATAATTGTAATATTTTTAAAGCAGGAAAGATAATCCACTAATCAGGATAAATCCTGTGATCATATCTTATGCTTATTTTATGTTGGAAGCCTTTGAATCCCTCTTTCCTATTTTCTTAAATTTAAGTTTATTTATTTTATATGTATTGGTGTTCTGACTGCATGTATGTATGTGTGAGGGTGCCATATTTTGGAATTACAGATGGTTGTGAGCTGCCATGTGGGAGCTGGGATTTGAACCTAGGTCCTCTGGAAGAACAGTCAGTACTCTTAACCACTGAACCATCTTTCCAGTCCTGCTTCTTTTCTAGATGTTCATAAAATATCCTGCTGTGCTTAGGATGCTAGAATCTAAACATACTTTAATACTGACAGCTTTTCAACATCATTGTTTATTTACCAGCTGACATTTTATCATGAGGAAGAATTTCCCCCTGACTGTGGTGATTTGAAAGAGAACGGCTCCCATAGGCTCATATATTTAAGTACTTTTCTCCACTTGGTGGAACTGTTTGGGAAGGATTAGGAGGTGTGGCCTTGTTGGAGGAGGTGTGTCACTGGGGGTGGGCTTTGAGGTTTCAAATGCCTATGCCATTTCCAGTTAGCTTTCTCTGCCTCTAGCTTGTGGATCAGAATGTTGGTTCTCAGCTACTGCTCCAGCACCACGCCTGCCTACTGCCATACTCACTATTGTAATGGTCACAGATTCCAGCTCTCCTTTTAGTTTATTTTTGCTTTTTGAGACAGGGTTTCTCTGTGCTGCTCCAGCTGACCTGGAACTCACTCTGTAGCTCAGGCTGGTCTCAAACTCAGAGATGCACCTGCCTCTGTCTCCTGAGATATGAGATTAAAGGCATGTGCCACCGTGTCTGGCATGGTAACTTATCATAGCAATATAAAAGTACCTGTCTTAGTTAAGGTTTTACTGATGTGAACAGACACCATGACCAAGGCGACTCTTATAAGGACAACATTTAACTGGAGCTGGCTCACAGGTTCAGAGGTTCAGTCCATTATCATCAAGGCAGGAGCATGGCAGCATCCAGGCAGGCATGGTGCAGGAGGAGCTGAGAGTTCTACATCTTCATCTGAAGGCTGCTAATGGAAGACTGACTTCCAGGCAGCTAGGGTGAGAGTCTTAAAGCCTGCGCCCAGAGTGCCACACATACTCAAACAAGGCCACACCTCCAAATAGTGCCACTCCCTGGGTCAAGCATACACAAACCATCACAGTATCTAAGGTAAAAGTTGGTACCAGATTCTGGGACACTGCTGCTCCAGGCCTGACCATGCTGTTTGGGAAGAATGTGGAAAACTTTGGGACTTTGGACTAGAATAGTAGCTGAGCTCTGTAATCAGGGCTTAATGGGCCATCCAACAGTGTTGGGAAGACAGCAGCACTGAGATCAATGTGGACAGTGGAGGCCCAGCTCAAAAGGTTTCAGAGCAGAGCAATATTACCAACTGGGTAGAGACCACTCTCCTGATATTTTGGCAATATTTTGGTGTTTGTCCTAACAATTTGTCTGAAGCTAAATTGAAATATATTTTAATAATTTTCTTAGTTGAAGAGACTTCAAGAAAGCCCAATCAGTATACACAGGGCCTGTATAAGGTCCAGCATTGAGAAGGGGAAGTAGACACTAGTTCCCAATCCTAAGCAAAAAAAAAAAAAAGTCTCCAATTTATATACAATGAAAAAAAAAGTTTTCTTCAGTGCAGTCTCACTGGGTATACAAACCACACTCATGGGCAGGCTCCATGCCCAGCAGGAGATGGCATCACAAAGTTGGCATCACAGTGATATTTTTATACACTTTTTATTTCATATGGCTTTGTTTGGGCATTTTTTTTGGTCTTATTGTTTGTTGTTGCTTGTGTTTTTTGTTTTGTTTGACTGTCCTGGAGCTTGCTGTGTAGACCAGGCTCGCTTTGAACTCATAGAAATCCACCTGTCTCTGCCTCCTAAGTGCTGGGACTAGAGGCGTGTGCCACCACTGCCCAGGAGTCTGATTGGTCTTTTGCTTGTATATTAATGGTTTCTTTTTTATGTTTTTACACGGGGGTTTTGTTTAGTGTGTGTGTGTGTGTGTGTGTTTCTTGTAATTTTTCTTTTAAAATTCTGGTTTATTTGCTTTGTTTTCAAAGGAAAAAGAGAGACAGAAGAGGCATGGAGATGGATGGGGAGCTGGGAGGACCTTGGCGGAGCTAGGGAGAGCTGGGGAAGGTGGGGTGGGTAGAAACTGATCAGCATATATTTTATGGGCAGAATTATTTTCTTTTGCTTTCTTTTTTTCTTTTTTTTCAAGAGAGGGCTTCTTTGTGTAGCCATGGCTATCCTGGTACTCACTGTGTAGACCATGTTGGGCTAAAACTCAAAGATCCACCACCTCTGCCTCTTGAGTATTGGGATTAAAGGTGTGTGCCACAATGCCTAGTAAGGAAAAAAAATTTTTCAATAAATACTATGTTTTAAAAGTTGTCCTCTTGTGGCAGCACACGCCTTTAGTCCCAGCACTTGGGAGGCAGAGGCAGGCAGATTTCTGAGTTCAAGGCCAGCCTGATTTCAGAACAGCCAGGACTATACAGAGAGCCTGTCTCAAAAAAAAAAAAAAAAAACAAAACCCGGGCGGTGGTGGCGCACGCCTTTAATCCCAGCACTTGGGAGGCAGAGGCAGGTGGATTTCTGAGCTCGAGGCCAGCCTGGTCTACAGAGTGAGTTCCAGGACAGCCAGGGCTACACAGAGAAACCCTGTCTCGAAAAACCAAAAAAAAAAAACAAAACCACAAAACAAAACAAAAAGTTGTTTTCTGACCTCCACTTGTGTGACACATGTGCTCATTCCTGTGCTTAAACACAAAATAAATGAATGTTCATAATTAAAAAAAAACATACCTAAGATCAGAAATGATCAGACACCCTAATAAGAACTCTGTCACATGGTTATTAGTAATGATTCTTACTCAGGTCAGAGTGTGACTTGGTGGGTCTGTGTCTCTCTGGGACAATGTGATAGGTGTCTGTCATCTGCTTAGCATCCTTCCTTTTTTTTCCTTTGGTACTTTGCCTCCAGTCTTGGAAAAGATGTTCACCCTCCATTTCTAGCTCATGTTCTAAAGTTTGAATGTTGTTTGTCCCCCAAGCCCCATGTGCCGGTTTGGTCCCCAGGTGGAGCCTTAAGAGGTGGGCCCACTAGGAGCCCTGAGGGGGAGGGAGATTGCCACTGAAGAAGATTTTGGGGCCCTAGCCCATTCAGTCTCTTCAACTCTCCAACAGATGGTTATGAGCCATTGTGTTCCATAACCAGAGCTTCTCACTGCTCCCTGGTGCTATTCCCCCACAAGATGCTAATCTTAGAGTGGAACCACCAAAATGAGGCAAAAAAAGGGGGGATCTTTCTTCTTGATTAGGTAATCTCCCCAGGTAATTTGTAGAGATATGGAGAGCTGACCAATGTAGCATGTGATTTGGAAGGGACTAGCTCCATCCAACCGCAGAGATCAGAGATAACTCAGAAATAAACACATGATCCGAGCTGGGCCCCTGAGACTCATCAGTGTTGAAACTTTTGGGAAGAGAGTTCTCCTGGGCTGAAGAGAAAGTTCAGTTGGTAGAGTGCTTGTCCAGAGACCTGGGTTTGATTTTTAGTTCTGCATAGACCATATGTGGTACAGATAGATCCCTGTAACCTTAGCACTGGAGAGGAGAAAATAGGAAAAATTAAATAAAATTTAAAAAGTGTATCCCCCCCCTCCTGCTTTACACTGGAGTAGCTAGATATAGGGAATCATACCGCATGGACTTTCTGGCATGATTTGCTGCCCTGCTCAGTGATCCTGCTGGAAGGAGGGAAATCAAGACTGAGGGAACACTGAGTCAGATTGAGTCTTGGCTGACATGAGTTTAGCCTTGATCCCACTAAGCTGGAATCCATCTGCTCTTGGACACTTTTAGTTTCAAGAGCTAAATAAGTCACTTTCCTTTTTGCTGGTTTGATTCAGGCTTCAGTCATTTGCAGTGACGGGTCATGATTAAACCTGCTTCTTTTGAGTCTCAGTCCCCACTTCCCAGAGCTTCAGATCCTCAAGGATTAGTAAAGTACCCAGGCTGGAGCACAGCAGCCCGCCTTGCCAGCCTCATAGCTAATCATGTAAGGAGACCACAACATGCCTACTGCTCTGGCTGCTGAGAGTCATGGCTGCTTAACCTCTGGGTTTTAGCTAGTCTACTAGTGACGGCTTGGTTTCATTCAGGTTTGTCTTGTGTGTGTGTGTGTGTGTACATGCACATGTGTATATACATGTGTGCATGTGTATATGTATATTACATTGTGTATTTGTATGTATGTATGTATGTGTGTGTGTATGTATGTATGTGTGTATGTATGTGTGCATGTGTGTATGTGTATATTTCATGTGTGTACGTGTATGTAGGTGTACACGCACATGTATGTATGTGTGTATGTGCACATGTGTATGTATGTGTGCACATGTGTATATACATGTATGCATTGTGCATGTATTTGCATGCACATGTATATGTACATGTGTGTATGTGCACATACAATGTGTATACGTGTGTATGTGCATGTGTAAAGTTGTGTTTTTCTTCTTAGCTTGTAAAATAGTTGTAAGGCTCAGATGGAATTAGATTAGGCATTTACTTTCCATTTACAGTTCACCCCAGTGTCTTCTCTCCCTTCCATAACTCAGTGTGTGACCTAAGGGTCTGAGTGTTTTTGAACGTCCAGCATCCTGGATACATAACAGGGTGAGGACACGGTTGCCAGAAACTTGCATTTCTTTTAATTGATTTCATCTGCGTGAGTGAGACATCTCACTCACTGAATAATTTTTTGTCACATGTTTATGCAAATCACTATTTGTCTTTGAGCTGACAGCCCCAGTCCTTGCTTTGTTCCGGATGCTGCAGCAGAGGCCAAATGTGCCATGTTCTCTCTGGTGATGGCTGCCAGTTCTTCAAATGTCATAACAGACATTTCACAAGGGAGCCAGTGCCTGTGTTGAGGGCAGCCAGGAAGCATCTATGAGCTTGGTTTTTTTTTGTTTTGGTCCTCTTTGTTTTTGTAATACATTTTAACTTTACTGAATTTGTAAAAAAAAAAAAAAACGTTCTTATCAGTCAACATAGATGACTAAAAAAATTGTTTTTTTCTAGTCCAACTCTGCTTTTTGCAGTGAGCAGTAACTAAATTCATGCATTTCCACCCATACTTTCCCATGGACATATTTTCTCAGATTTTAGAATATAGGTTACCCCTTTTAATTTTTTAATACAAATACTATTATATTTTATATTCTGATTTTTTTTTTTTGAGAGAGAGAGAGGGGGTCTCACTATGTAATCCAGCCTAGCTGGGAACTCACAGAGATCTGTCTGCCTCTGCCTCCTGAGTGCTGGGAATAAAGGTATGAGCCATCATACCTTTTTTTAAAAATTTTCTTTTAAAGCTAATAATTACCATTTTGGGGTCACTGTTTATAGATATTATCTTCTATTTGTGGGAATGCCATAATATTTCTCTAATTAATTAATAAGTTTTCCAGGTAGCTTATAGCTTTTTAAAAATACTTATTGCATGTATCCCCAAAATAAACAACTTTGTAAATATATTTGTTTGTGTTCAAGGAAACATTTGGTGGCTCTACTCTCTTGGTTCATATGCTGTACCCCAGGGACTCTTCCGATGTCAACATCTCCTGTGTCTGCCAGCTACATGTGACATCTTCCTGTCCCCTCTATAGGGCGTGTTTTTACCAGAGCTCTCTTGAATACAGGATTGACTGAGCTATAAGAGGAGCCCAGTTCCAGACTTGATCTGACAGCCATGTCCCGACCGCTCTCTTTTCTCTTGATGCCCAGAACACCTCAGTAGCTTCCACCATCAATGACAAGAAGTTATTGGAGTGAAGAGAAGAGACTTTGAAGTCTCTAGATAAATAAGATAGTAAACCTCTGCTCTCCAGGGATACAAAGAAGGGTATGAAACTATTGAATGACCTCAGCAGTGCTGTGGACGTAGTACCTGTTTAGTTAATATGGAATAAGAACAATCAATCCATCGCCAAAAGCCTCTCTTTGAAGTTCGGATCACCTCTGAGCCGTATGAGAGTCAGTGGACAGGACGATTGAAACTCACACACAGTCTCAAAACTGATCTTAAGAGTTAATAGGCTCAGGCTCTTTACCTCCATTTAGCCATTTTTTTTTCTGAACTGCTAAAGTCAACCCCCAATTTTATCCATTCCTTTTCATGGAACTTGAGCTGTGAAATGGCCACTGAGCTGGCGGCGAAGGGAAGGAAGAAGCATCAGCAAACCCATGAGTTGACACTTGGGTAGTGTCTCAGAAACAAGTTCTGAATCATGTAGGTCAGAGCTGCCAAAGAACCCGACTGGAGCAGTGAGAGGCTTCTGGTCTGGGTGGGGCAAGAAGGGCGGGGGGGGGTGAACGGAAGGACTCAAGTGAGCCTAGGGCTCACTTGAGGTCTAGGGCTGTCTGCACAGCGCCACCTTCTAGGTTGTTTAACCATTCCAGCTCTAAAGACAAGCCCCTTGTGCACAGGGCTGATCTGAGTGTATTGTGGTTGAAAGAAGCATTGTCCTCTCATCCTTTCTGGGAAAGGAGAAAGGACCCACTGTAAGCTCAGACACTGAACAAGGATGCCATGCCAGCCTCAGCTGCACCTCGCTCTCCTGGGCCGCAGCGGGGGACATTTTGCTCCGGTCCCTTCTGCAAAATGCAGGGGATGGGGGCAGTCGGGTTGTAGGATTTCAGGAGTCCTCTCCTCCCGCTGCTGCCTGAAGAATTCCGCACTGCTGCTCCATGGGGGAGGGGGGAGGGGGAGGAGGGGGGAAGTGTTCCGAGGGGAAGAAGGGACAGATGGCTCCCGCTGGACTGTGTTCAGAAATGTGGTGTGTGATATACAGCGTGAATAAAGTGTGGTGCCCTTTAAACACAGCCTCCCCCCTGCGCTCCACTCTGCCTGGCTCGCTGACTCTCATTCACAGTACACCGTCAATCTCCCACAGGCAAACCTTAGATACTTTTGCGCCGCCGGAGCACACACATACACCAGCAGACGCTGACACACACTCGGTGACTCACCGCTGATCCATCAGCGCGCACGGAGGGTGACTCAGCGGGGACCCTCAGAGGCGGGTTCACACTCAGTGCCGTTGATGTGCACAGAGGGCCTCTGCAGCGGTGGCAGGCACTCCCACCTCCCACTCGGTCCCTGGTTGAGCATCTCACGGAGGCCTGCAAATGATTTGCATTCTTGGCTCCTTGGAACTGCCTGTTCTTTGTCTTGTGTTTGTGGCTCAACCCCGTCCTTACCTTGTTCCCCTCCCTGGCTGGTTTTGGAGCTCAACAAGCAATCCAACAGTCCCTGGCCAGCCAAAGAGGCTTTTGTTTCTAAGAGACTTCTTAGCTCTGCGTGAGGAGTTCTTTCCCCACAGGGTCTCATCCCTCCCTGGCCTGGATACTTCTGCTTCGCTTCCCAGGGTCCATGATTGGAAAGTCTCCACTATTCATGCCCTTTGAGTGGTACCTTTCACAAGATGAGGGGGACTGAGGGTGGGTCACATACGGAGAAGATGGATAACTGGAGGGAAGATGGTCTCTGAGGGCCCCGTCCCTTCCCAGTGGTCCAGACACTGACTCAGTACTGAGCAAGACCAGCTCTTTCTTTCTGACTATCAGAGAAGGGACGGTGTTATATGTCTCTGTATGATGGACAGCCTGTGGGCCTCAGCTCCTGCATGGACCCGCTGCAGAGTGAGCTCCAAGCTCAGAGAAAGGCAGGCAGAAGGTGGGACTCCAAGCGACCAGTGTATCTTTGCTGGCACATGGCTTCTGTTGTGGTTCAATCTGAAGGTGAGAAAGTCCCGATGCTGCAGAGGACCTGCTTTTCTTCTCTCCCACGAGAAGTCACAAGTGAAAGTTGCGGCAGAGAAGATGGAGGGAGGGAATAGTCGGTTGAGCTCAGGTGCTTCAGGCTTTGTCTATTCCTCCAACACCCCCACCTCCACCCCACCCCCACCCCCACCTCCACCCCACCCCCATCCCCACCCCCACCCCACCCCCACCCCCAGTGTGCCTCTCTTTGGTACTGGAGCATACAGCATACTAGCTAGGTAAGTGCTGTGCCACCAAGTCCCGATCTTAGTTCATCCCAACTTAATAGCCCTGTAGCCCCACTGAGCAATTCCCCACTTGAGCCTGGTCCCTCCGGCTATCCAGTGCTCCTCTCTGTCCCTTCAGAAGATGTGGTTATAGGAGCAGAGAAGACCTGTGTGGTGACCAGGCCTTGGGACACAAAGTGGTACCCAAGAATCAGCAGGGAAAGATGCCAAGGACATGTGCTGCCTCTGCACGGAAGCAGGAGGGACTCTAGGTTCCCCCTGACTACAGCAACAGAGTCCCTTCTCTAGCCCGCATGGCATTAGGCTGAGTGCTGTCTTGGGAGCAGGAGTGGGCTCTCCACTCGGGAATCCTGGCTAGACGGTGCTCCATGGACCTCTCCCCTTCTCTGATACCTTCCATGATGTTTTACGCCTAGAAACACAGGCATGCTCATACTAACTGCTTCGAGCTCAGGACTGAAACGCCTCTTTCAGCTCTAAAATTTTGAGCCTGGTAGGTCTTGGTCACTTTTTCCCTTCCTTCTACTTGTTGGAGAACATTATCTTTGATGACCTTGGATTCACACTGCTGAGCTAGAAAGGAGAAGGAACCACTACCCTCCGCGGGTAGATAAGCCAAGGCATCTTTCTGTGTCCTCAGCCAACACACTGGGAATCTCCACTCAAGGCTTCCCTGCAACTGGTCGGCTGCTGACTTGGGTTCAAGGTGGCTGTGTCGGCAATAGTCAAGTTGGACTACTGCCTGGCAGGCTCAACAAGACTCACCCTGCTTCCATCAACACCCTGGGGCTCCCAGTCCCTCAGGTAGAGAAGCTCCTTGTCTGCCGGACATCAGACATCGAAAGACGAGACTGATCCTAATGGGTTCTGTTGAGCTCTCAGTGGAAGTGTGAAGGAGTTTACCCACAAGTCCCTCTGTGCTGTGAGCTTTTTTTTTTGCAGACCACGATACAGTAATGAGAAGACCTACTCTATCTAAATACACATGGATGTGGAGGAAGGCCAATTCCCAGCTCAGACATACAGGTAGAGAGCCCTGGCTAAGGTACAGAACTGTAAGATGGTTTTAATGCTGTTGGTTTTTTGCAGCTCTGGGGATGGAACCTAGGCGGGGTTATTGTCCCTAACCCCTCACCTCTGCTTCAGATAAACTTGACGTATGGAAATGTAACACAATGTTTAATTCAGTTGTATGCTAATTTGCCGTCTACTACAACGTCGCTTTACTTAATTGTCATAAGATCCTTATGAGGCAGACGTGTGTGTGTGTGTGTGTGTGTGTGTGTGTGTGTGTGTGTGTGTGTGTGTGTAAGACAGAGTTTCTCATGTAACCCTGGATTAAAGGCGTGCACCACCACTGTCTGGCACACCGGTGTTGCAGCTGAGGATCCTGAAGAACAAGGTTTAGATGGTACACCTGAGGTGAGTGTGCAGCCCTACCTGATACAGAGCCCCAACAAGCCACAAGTGCTTATCCTTGACCTGTACCCAGCGTGGGCCCACTGGTGAGTGCTGGCAAAGACTTCCCCACTTGTCAACCCCCTATCCTCCCAGAGTAGCAGAAAGTGGTGACCCAGGAGCTATAGAGCCATGAACTGGGCCACACCCCAGCATGGCACCTTTGCTCTGGTCTAGGTCTTCTACTGACAGGTGGCCTTTGTACCCACCCCAGGTCAGTCTCTTACTGGTTTGCTTGAGGCATGGTGTCCACTGGAGGCAGAACCTAGGCTTTGCTCCCCTCCGCGGCCTGACAAGGCTCTCTAGGGGTCTGACAGAGCCATTGTTCTCCAACCTTGCCCATTGGGCCTCTTTTGGCAAGGCCTTAGTGGCTTCTTATTTACCCATTAACAATTAAGCTCCAGGCATTTAACATATAAACATAGAAAACATCAGCATAATTACTGCAGAGATTTCAAAAGCTTTTGGCTAGGGAGGGCCTGAATATTTACTTAACAAAAGAATTCCTTACTCCTCTCTTAAGAAATAATTCACAATAGGGTTTAAACAAAGCTAGCTTCTTCAGTAAATTAAAAACATTCTTTTACTCATTCAAAATACGATCTGTGTTGTTGGGTTTTTTTTTCCTCCAAACACTTCTCACTCACAACTTTTCCTGGGAACACTCACTGCCTCCTCCCTGAGTGTTCTAGCCTATGCCCTTTCTCACTACTGGGGCCTCTTTGGGTTTATTGGGGGAGGGGGCAGTGAAATTCACCATAAGAGATGCTGTTTTAAGTTTGCCTCCTCCAGAGGAGCATCTTTTATTACCAAGGAGACTAAGGTCAGAATTTTGGCTCTGTTGTGTGTTTCTTCTGAGATTAGAGAAACACCGGTCAGTCTGCTGGGTTCAGGGTAGAGGGAAGGGAGACAGAATTAGCAGCAGTACCACTGGGTTCCTGGGATAAAGGGTTGCTCGGTTTTCCCTTCTCCTGCTTAACCTTCTAAGTCTCTACACGGATTCTGACAGTCTGCCCTTGTTAGTCATTTGGGATACAAGGGTAAAGAAGAAAGCAGGATGGTTAGGAGAGTGACCAACAGGTCAGCTACACAGTTAGCTGGGGTTGAAAGCCAGGCTAGATGCCAGCCCTCACTGCCTGGCCTAGGTAGACGGATGAGCCTTAGGACAGTTAGGGGAGGACTTTGAATAGACCACAACTGAGTTTTTCGGTGGACAAGGAACAACAATAGTAAATGGAAACATATGTATTTGCTTTGTTCCTGGAATTGAAGTAGCTACAGTGTGTGTGTGTGTGTGTGTGTGTTGTGTGGTGTGTGTGTGTGTGTGTGTGTGTGTATATCTACCTGCCTGCCTGCCTGTCTGTCTGCCTGTCTGTCTGCGTGTGTGCGTGCGTGCGTGCGTGCGTGCGTATGTGTGTGTGTGTTTCTGGTGGAGGGGAGAGATGGTTGTGACAGGGTCTTGCTATGGATCACAGCTGAAACCTAGCTCACAATTCTCCTGCCTCAGTCTCCCGAGTGCTGAGATTATAGGTATATATGCTACCATAGTAGGCTAGCATTTTGCACTTTGATTCATATAACCCCCATGAAAATAGCCAAAAGGAATTTTGTTATGGTTTAGATGATGATCCAAAGGCCGTGTCTCAAAAGATTGGTCCCTAGAACAGTACTACTAGAAAACCGAATAATTAGGAGTGGGACCCCTAACCCTAACCCTAACCCTAACCCTAACCTTAGGTCCTTAGGTCAAGGGAGCTCTGAACCTGAGAAGGTGTGCAGAACCCTCATACTGCTTGTCTTTGTACCAGTCTTGTCACTTTGTACCAGCTTGCTTTGCCATACACTGTCTCCATGACGGGGGGCTCCTGGCATGATGCCCCTCCTGCCACCATAGGTGCAAACCAGTTGGGTCACCGGAACCTGTACCAGAACTTTTAGAACTCTATACTAAATGACATGGCCTTCAAGGGGACCTACCCTCATATGCACATATCCACACACAGACACAAGGCACGCACACATTAGTAAAAATAAATCTTAAAAAAAAGCTGTGTGTGTGTGTGTGTTGGAGTAGTGTACATGCGTACACACGGTGTACACACATGCTGTGCGTGTGAGCACATGGAGACCAGAGGTTGATTGCATCCTGCTTTATTCTGAGATGGGTCTCTCACTGTTAGTCTAGAGCTTCTTGTCTCACTAGACTGAAAGGCTATTGAGTCCCAGGGCGCCCCCACCCCCACCCTGTTTCCGCTCCCCGCTCCCCGGTGCTGCAGGTTTTGGCACACTGGGAACCAATTGGGTTTTATGTGACTGTTGCAGATCAGAACTCAAGCTCCTGCCATTGCCCAGTAGTCTAGCTGTCTCCCCCACTTAGAGAAGGGGAGGGAGGATGGGGGGAGGGACTCTGTAAGGAGGTAGGACTGGGAGGGGGCAGCGTTTGGGAAATTAATTAATTAATTAACTAATTAAAGAAAAGCTGGCTGTGGTGGTACCCATGCCTTTAATTCTAGCTCTAGGGAGGCAGGGGTAGGCAGATCTTTGTGAGTTCAAGGCCAGTCTGGTCTATATTTCTAGTCTGAGGCTTGATGTACAATGAGACCCTATCTCAAACAAACAAATAAATAAATAACAAATAACATGTTTAAAATAAATAAATGAAAAAAAAAAAAGAAATAAGGAAGTGAAGGAAAGGGTAAGGAAGTTGTGCGTGGGGGTACACACCTAGAACCCCAGAACTGTCGGAGACTGAGAGGCAAGAGGGTGGTGAGTTCAAGGCCTGCTTGGGCCACATAACAAACTTAAGACTGATCTGGTCTATGGAGCAAGCCCTTGTCACAAAACAAAGAAAGAGGTGAAGTGGGGTTGGGGGAGAAGGATAAGAAGGAAAGGAATTACAGATACAGCTGGAACCCCTCTGTGCACTCTATCCTGAATGTCCCTTCCTTCTCCAAGGGAGCAGCTGTCCTGAGATTGTGTTTGCACATCCTCCGAATGTTTTATAGTATCTGTGATGGCTAATATCGATTGTCAGCTTGGTTTGGATTGAGAAAAACCCATGGTATTAATAAGGTACACCTTTGGATGTGTCTGGAAGGGCATTCTTGAGAGTGAGCGCTGACTGAGCCAGAGGCCTGCCTTGAACGGGGCTGGGCCCTCCTCATGGGAAACAGAAAAAAGTCAACTGAGAGCCAGCGTAACCCTTCTCAGCTTCCTGCTCCTTCAAGATGCATGTCCCCACAGTTGAGGAGCTACCAGCTGCTGTCTCCTCCACCATGATGGAGAATATATCCCCTTAACCATGAGCTGAAACTCTTCTTCCGTTAGTGACCTGTACAGAGCAGGAAAGAACTGACCACTGAGATACATCCATCCCTAGCCCGTAGTTGCTCCTTCTCAGGTGTATGGTCACATCAACAAGAAAAGTGACCAATACAGAAAACTGGTGCTAAGAAGCCGGGACATCGTTATGACAGATCCTTCTATGCGGTTCTAGGGCCTTTGGACGTGGTTTCTGAGGGGACTATAGAGACTTTGGAGATGTGGGGTAGATATTCTCCTGGAATGCTGGAAGCAGAACTTAACTGGGCGGGCATCTTGGCTGGCGCTAGAAAGCCATGACGCCTGCAGGGACGCAGACTGGTGACTGCTCGTGAGATGTCAAAGGAGAGTAAGACTAGGTTGGGGAATGAGCGAGAAGCTATTTGGGTCATCTTCTGGTAAAGGTTATTTTATGTCAACTTGACATAAGCTAGAGTCATTTGGGAAGAGGGACTCTCAATTGAGAAGATGCCGCCGGGTGCTGGAGAGAGATGGTTCTGTGGTTTAGAGCACTTGTTGCCCTTGCAGAGGACAGGGTTCGATTCTCAGCGTCCACATGGTGTCTCACAAGCATCTGTAACTCTGGTTCCAGGGGATCTGATCTCTGAGGGCACCAGGCTTGCTCCTGGGAGGCATGCAAATTTGTATATAGGCAAAACTCTCACACATATGAAATAAAATAAATCTAAGTCAAAGAAAGAAAGGAAGAAAGAAAGAAGGAAAGAAAGAAAGAAAGAAAGAAAGAAAGAAAGAAAATATCTTCATACTATTGTCCAGTGGGTAATTCTGTAAAGCATTTCCTTGACTAATGACTGATAAAAGGAGGGCCCAGATCAGTGTGGATGGAGGTACCATGGGTAGGTGGTCCTTAGTTGTATAAGAAAGCAGACCGAGCAAGTCAGTAAGCAGCAGCAGTAGCAGCACCACCACCACCACCATCACACACATAGACAGACAGACAGACAGACACACACACACACACACACACACACACCGGTGAATGGCCTCTGCTTCAGTTCCTGCCCCCAGGTTCCTGCCCTGAGTCCTTGCTCTGGCTTCCTTCAGTGATGGAGTATGACCCAAGAGCTGAAATAAACCCTTTCCTCCCCAAGTTGTTTTTGGTGTGGGTGTTTTATCACAACATTCGAAACCCTGACTGAGACGGTCCTGGTTCCATTCTGCCCGTGTCCTGAGAATCTGAGAGAGGACTAGGCTCAGAAATGATTAATTTGTTCAGTGGCGATTTAAAGACAACATAGTATCCAGATGGCGGCACGGTTATTGCTTACCGTGTTTATTCAAACTGATAATGAAAAAAATAAAAGGAAGGCATGATTATTGTGTAACTTAGTGGCCAAAGGGATGTAAATAAATGTAGTTACAATTTTGGACGAGGTCGACAGAACTGGTGCGAAGATGGCTGCAATCTTTGGAGAGATTGGTGTCATCAATGGGAATCCTTCCCTTTTTACTGAGACAATGAAAGGTCCCCCGAGGGCAACCACATCCTTTGAGGGCTCCATTTTATTAAAATTTAAGTTTGTTGAAATGAGGGAGCTGAACTGAGCCTGCTACCACAGGTGTTCCCCACTCCATATCTGGGTCTGGAGAAGTGTTTTCATGGGTTCAGCTTCAAAGGCACGTGGAGGATGTGGTCCAAGGTGAACATCTCAAGCTGGCAGCAGACTTGGCATCATCCACATGTTTCTGGTTTTTCGGATATGTTAGGTCCCAGAATAAAGGTGTCATGGTGACGTTCACCAGGGTTCTAGAAAGTTTCTCAGGCTAGGTGCCCTGGCTAGTCTTATGTCAACTTGACACAAACTAGAGTCATCTGAAAGGAGGGAACCTCAATTGAGAAAATGCCTCCTTAAATTCCAGTTGTAGGACATTTTCTTCATTAGTAATTGATGGGCTCAGCCCATTGTGGGTGGTGCTATCCCTGGGCTGGTGGTTTTGGCTTCTATAAGAAAGCAGACTGAGCAAGCCATGGGGAGCAAGCCAGTAAGCAGCACTCTCTGCCGCCTCTTCTTGTCTCCAGGTTCTTGTCCTGTTTGAGTTACTGCCCTGACTTTCCTCAGTGGTGTACTGAGTGGTACCGTAAGTGTAAGCCAAATAAAGCCTTCCCTCCCCTAGTGGCTTCAGTCATGGTGGTTCATCACAGCACTAGAAACCCTAATTAGGACAGAAGTTGGTACCAGGATAGTGGAGTATTGCTGTGACAGACCTGACCACGTCGTTTTGGGGAGGATTGTGGAAGGGCTTTGGAACTTTGGATTAGAGGAGCCATTGAGTGTTGAGAGTTCAATGAGTCATTCTGTGGGAGCTTGGGAGATAAGAGTGTTGAGAGCAGTGTAGACGAAGAAGGCCAAGTTTGTGAAGCTTCAGAGGGAAGCAAAGAATCCTCAGACCGTCTGAGTTAAGAATCTGTGGTTCTGGTCAGAATCTGCTGTGATTCACAAGATACCAGAACCACTAAAGTGAAGCTTTTGCTCTGCTGGGACACTGGATGCGGGCCAGCTGGGCCTGAAGAGTCAGCTGTGATTAAGAAGAGAGGAACGTCGTTGAGGTGAAGTCTGGCAAGTGCAAACAGAAGCTGTGTCCCAGAAGCCGCCAATGTTGTACCTCCATTTGAAGTTGAACTTGGTAGTGTAAGATTCAGTCAGGTGTACTGGCTTTGAAGGCATGAAGGGGTCAATGGCGAGCAGCTGAGGCTCGGCACTGTGTGGCAGTCCCTGAAGGGAACCCAGGAAAGGCTACTGGTGAAAGTACAGTCCTGTTGCAGCAGAAGATTCCAGCATTTTGGAGATGCCAGGACCTGTGGGATGACCACAAAGAACCGCGGCAGCAGTGGCGTGAAGCTGGTCTGAGCTGAGGAGACAATCTGTGCTACAGAGGACAGGGGCTGGTGAAGTGACCCTTTGGAGGAGCCCAGAAAATCGTGAGTGAGTCCCAGATAATGGGACACTGAGTTATTTACACTTTTGGAATTTTGTTTTGTTCAGATTGTGATTGTGCCCTGGTTCTTCCCCCCTTGAAGTAAGAAAGTGTTTAACTTATTTTTGATTTTACAGTAACCCACAGTTGTAAGACTAAAATTTTAAAATAATTTATTTCTATTTTATGTACATTGGTGTTTTGCTTGCATGTATGTCTGTGTGAGGGGGTCGGATTCCCTGGAACTGGAGTTATATATAGACAGTTGTGAGCTGCCATCTGGGGGCTGGGAATTGAACCTGGATTTTCTGGAAGAGCAGGTATTGTTCTTAACCACTGAGCCATCTCTCTAGGCCAAGACACTAAATTTTTAAAAAAGATTTTAGGTTTAAAAAAAAAGATTTTAGGTTTTAAAGGAAACTTTGATTTTTTTTTTTTGAGACAGGGTTTCTCTGTGTAGGCCTGGCTGTCCTGGAACTTTGTAGACCAGACTGACCTCGAACTCAGAAATCCACCTGCCTCTGCCTCCCAAGTGTTGGGATTAAAGGCGTGCGCCACCACTGCCCGGCTTGAAATTTTGGATTTTCCGGGCAGTGGTGGCGCACGCCTTTAATCCCAGCACTTGGGAGGCAGAGGCAGGTGGATTTCTGAGTTTGAGGCCAGCCTAGTCTACAGAGTGAGTTCCAGGACAGCCAGGGCTACATAGAGATACTCTGTCCCCCGCCTACCCTACCCCCCCAAAAAAGAATTGGATTTTTAAAGAGAATGAATTTTAAAGTATTTGAATTTGTAAAGACTGTGGGACTTCTAAAGTTTGTAAAATATTTATATTATGATGTTGATGTTAATATGTGATCTTTGGGTTGAAAAGAAAGAAACGATTATGGCTTAACAGTGATGTGTGTCCAGTTGTTGAGGGGTCAATTGTCATGGCTAGTTTTATGCTAATTTGACACAAGCTAGAGTTATCTGAAAGGAGGGAACCTCAATTGAGAGGGAAAAAAAATGCCTACATAAGATGTAGTTGGAGGGCATTTTCTTAACTATTAATTGATGGGGGTGGGGCCAGCCCGTTGTGGGTGGTGCTATATCTAGGCTGGTGGTCCTGGGTTCTGTAAGAAAGCAACCTGAGCAAGCCATAAAGAGCAAGCCAGTAAGAAGCACTCTTCCATGGTCTCTGCATCAGTTCCTGCCTCCAGGTTCCTGCCCTGCTTGAGTTCCTGACCTGACTTCCTTTGATGAACAGTGATGTGGGAGTGTGCTAGTACAATTTTCTCTTGCTGTGTCCTCGGTCCTCCCTTTTGGAATGGGGATGTTTGTGTGTCATTGTATACTGAAGTATCTAACTTGTGTTTTCATTGTTTCAGGGGTTCATAATTAGAGTCTTTAGTATCAGAATAGACCTTGGACTTTTGAATGGTGTTGATAATCAAGAATGGTGACTTTTGCCGGGCGGTGGTGGCGCACGCCTTTAATCCCAGCACTTGGGAGGCAGAGGCAGGAGGATTTCTGAGTTCGAGGCCAGCCTGGTCTACAAAGTGAGTTCCAGGACAGCCAAGGCTACACAGAGAAACCCTGTCTCGAAAAACCAAAAAAAAAAAAAAAGAATGGTGACTTTTTAAAATTTAATTTTATGTGTGTGAATGTTTTGCTTGGATATGTGTCTGGATTATATACATGCCTGGTCCCGGATAGAGGCTGGAAGTGGGTATTAGATTCCCTGGAACTGGATTTACAGCTGATCATGAGCCTCTATGTGGGTGCTGGGGATCAAATCTGGGTTCTCTAGAAGATCTACCAGAGTTCTTACCTACTGAGCCATCTCTCCAGTTCCAACACTGGTCACTTTTAAAGCTGAAATAAGTGCATTTTACATTATGGGATGACCATGAGTCTATGGGACCAGGGTGGACTATTATGGTTCAAAGTGATGTGTTTGGGTGCCAAGTTAACAAGAGGGGGACTTGTGATAGTTCACATATGTTCATGTATATAGTCTGTGGTATGACGGATATAGAGACCAAGAGGTAGGTATTGGATAGCTTCTCTCTCTCTCCACATTAATTTTTAGGCAGTGTCTCTCTCTGAACCTGATGCACACAAATTCAACCAGCGCACCAACCCTGAAGAAGGCCGTCTCTGTTCCTCAATCTTCATGGGGTAACAGGAACAGATCACTCTGCCCAGCTACTTTATGTGGATGCTAAGATAAAGTTCAGGTCTTTGTGTTTGCATAACAAATGCTTTATTGACTGAGCCATCTCCCCAGTCCCATGAGAGTTCATTTTTATTGTCAAATTGATTGTATTAACAAATACATAGTAGCTGGGCAGTAGTGTTACATGCCTTTAATCCCAGAACTTGGGAGACAGAGGCAGGTGGATCTCTGTGAGTTAGTGGCTGATCTGGTCTACAGATTGAGTTCCTGGACAGCCAGGGCTACATGGTGCAATCCCATCTTGAAAAACAAACAAACCAAATCAACCAAACAACCAAACAGGCCCAACCAAACATAACATTTAGTGCCTGGTGTAGTGGTGCATCCCTTTAATTCTAGCAGAGGCAGGTGGACCTCTGTGAGTTTGACGTCAGCCTAGACTATAGAGAAGGGTCCAGGACAGCCAGAGCTATAGAGAGACCCTGTCTAGAACTACCCCCACTGCCAAGGAAGAGAGGAAGGGAGGAAGGAAAGAAGGGAGGGAGGGAGGGATGAAGGGAGGGAGGGAGAGAGGGAGGGAGGAAGGAAGGAAGGAAGGAAGGAAGGAAGGAAGGATGAGGTAAACTTTGGGGTGTGTTTGTGAGGGTATTACTGTCTTAAATGTGAGTGGTATCTTTGCATGGGCTGGGATCCTGGGCTGAATAAAAGAGGGGAGAAGCGCCGCATTTTCTGTTTCTTGTTCCTCTGAGATGTGAGGGGTCTCAGCAGTGTTCCTGCTATAGTTGAGTTATGGATCTGGAGACCATGCACAGTGGCACAGTTGATAAAAGAGGGGAGAAGCGCCGCATTTTCTGTTTCTTGTTCCTCTGAGATGTGAGGGGTCTCAGCAGTGTTCCTGCTATAGTTGAGTTATGGATCTGGAGACCATGCACAGTGGCACAGTTGATTGGCATAGTGGAGGACTGTGTCACTTCTTATGCCAAGTCTGATGGCCTGATTTTGACCACGGGACTCCTATGGTGGAAGGAGAGAACTGACTCCAGTAAGTTGTCCTCTGACATCCACATGTATGTCATACACACACACACACACACACACACACACACACACACACATATACACACACACACACAATATATATATAATTTTATAGTAAAATACATTTATACTCATATATATTTTATATATTTTATAATAAAATAATATTTATATTTGTATTATACTTTTTTATTATTTATTTTTATGTATCATACATATATATATATATATATATATATATATATATATATATATATATATATGGTGTGTTTGTGACTTGTACAATCTGGCATTCTTTTGAGTAAATATCAAGTATAGGACAAGGAGCAAATGAGTGGAAAGGGCTTTCTGGCTTACGGTTCAAGGCCGCAGACTGTCACGGAGGGGAGGCTGTGAAGAAGGGGCTTGAGTCAGCTGGATCATTGCATCTGAGGCTGGGAAGCAGAGTGATGAACACTGCTGGTCAGTTTGCTGTCTCCTTGTTATTCAATCTAGGCCCCCACGATTGGTGTCACCCACAGTTAAGGTGGATTTCATACTATATCAGTCTAATCCATAAATCTATCAAAAATCCATTATTAGTTCAGAGACTAATGTAATCCAGATAATCCATCATAGGTGTGTGTTTTACACTTGCCTGGTGGGCGATTTTAGATCCTGTTAAGTGGACAACTAATACTGACCATAACACTATCTCTCTCTTTCTATCTATCTATCTATCTATCTATCTATCTATCTATCTATCTATCTATCTATCTATCTATCTATCTATTTGATTTTTGAGAGAGGATCTCTTTATGTATGCCTGGCTGTCCTGTAACTCTTTCTATAGACAACTGCTTCCCAAGTGCTGGGATTAAATGCATATACCACTATGCCTGATCAAACACTGGGTTTTAACAATGTTTGCTATTATAAGTAATGCTATAACAAACCTCCTAAGAGGTTCTTTTTGGTGTGAATGTGTGTGTGTGCTTGTGCGTGTGCGTGTGCGTGTGCGTGTGTGTGTGTGTGTGTGTGTGTGTGTGTTTGAGACAGGGTTTCATGTAGCCCTCCATAGCTGACTTGGAATTTGCTAGGTAGCCAAGGCTCGTTTTGAATTCCTCATCTTGACTGTAACTTCTAAGTGCCAGAACTATAGGCACTTTGGTTAGACTTTTTATTGCCAAAGTTTAGGTTTCATTTTGTTGTTGTTGTTATTTTAATCAATTGAACAACATTGTAATTTTTAAAGTTTTATTTGCTTGCATGTTTATGCCTGTGTATGTCTGTGCATGTGTATATGCATGAATATATGCAAAGTGCCTGTGCCTGTGCACAGAGGCCAGAGGAGGGTACTGGGTCTCTGTCACCCTCTGTCTATTCCTTGAGGCAGGATCTCTCCCTAAATTGGGGCTCACATTTTCTCAGAGGAGAAGCCAAGCAGAAGCCATCTTCACAGCTCTCTGCCTCAGAGCTATGCTGACAGCCATGTGTGGAACAACTAGCTTAGTGTGGGTGTGGGGATTCATGTGATCTTCATGACCACATGGCAAAGCACTCTCAAATGCTGAGCCTGTCTCCAGCCCCAATATTGTGGGGTTTGTGTGTTTCTTCTGTTTAGTCCTTCCCATCCGTCTTGAGCATTTTGTTAGCTTTACAGTACTGTAACAAATACTTAAGACAAACTTATGAAGCAAAAAAGGTTTGTTTGGGTTATAGCTTTGGCAGTGTCAGTCCATGTTAGGTGGCTTTGTTGTTTTTAGGTCTGCGGTGAGGTGGAGTGAAGCTGTTTACTTCATGGGCAGGTTGTGTGAAAGAAGAGGCCAGAGTCCTTCATCCCTTAAGAGAGCATGCTCACAGTGACCCCTCAAGAGCCTCCTGCCAGGCGCCAGGTCCTCACTCCAGTTCCCTCAGCTTCCACAGAGATGCTCTGGAGATCAAGCCATTTACATAAACCCCTGGGTGACGCAGTTGATAACTTATTGCTCAGCCTTCACATGGGAATGTAGGGTGTTTTCCTCAATTGCTCTTCACCTTAGGTTTTCTTTTTTTCTTTTTTTATGTGCACTGGTATTTTGCCTACATGTATGTCTGTGTGAGGGTACCAGATCCCCCGAACTCAAGTTACAGTGTTCACTGTCATGTGGGTGCTGGGAATTGAACCCAGGTCCTCTGGAAGAGCAGCTGATGTTCTTAACCTCTGAGCCATCTTTCCAGCACCTACCTTATTAATTTTTTTATTTTATTTTATTTTGGTTTTTCGAGACAGGGTTTCTCTGTATAGCCCTGGCTGTCCTGGAACTTGCTCTGTAGACCAGGCTGGCCTCGAACTCAGAAATCCGCCTGCCTCTGCCTCCCAAGTGCTGGGATTAAAGGCGTGCGCCACCACCGCCCGGCTAATTTTTTTTTTTTTTTAAAACCAGAGTCTCCAAACCTTGGAAAGCACTGGCTCAGCTAGACTGGTTTGACAGCAGATCCTGGGGTTCCCTCATCTCCACCTTCAGAGCTCTGGGACTATGGGCATGTGTTGTTGCTGAGCCTGGCTTTAATGTGAGTGTCAGGGAGTGAACCCAAGTACTTATGATTGTGGGTCAAACACTCACAACTTCCCCTTCTCTCCAGCCCCTGCTTAGCTCTTAAGCTAGATTTTTTTTTCTTATTTAGTTCTTATTCATAAATGTAACTTTGCAATCCAGCTAGACTTGAAGGGGAAATGAGGAAAAGTGTGGAACCCAAAGAACTTTAGTGAGAGCAGAGATTACAGGGTATTGTGAGCAGATGGGGTGGGGCGCTCTCCTGAGCTACAGAAGGAATGGTTTGGTCGGTAAAATGCCACTCAAGTCAAAAGAAATTAGAGTTGGTCCACAGTTGGAAATGGCGATCTTCTTGCTGATCTTGCCATTCCTGGACCCAAAACGTGCCATGGCTTCCACAATGCGCATGCCTTCTTTCACCTTCCCAAAGACCACACGCTTGCTATCGAACCGTTCAGACTTGGCAGTGAAGATAAAAAACTGGGAAGCATTTGTGTTTGGTACAGCACTTGCCATGGACGAGATGCCAGGACCTGTATGCTTCAGGATGAAGTTCTCATTCTCAAATTTCTCTCCATAGATGGACCTGCCACCAGTGCCGTTATGGCGTGTGAAGTCACCACCCTGGCACATGAATCCTGGAATCATTCTGTGAAAGGAGGAACCCTTATAGCCAAATCCTTTCTCTCCAGTGCTCAGAGAACAGTAAGTTTTCTGCTGTCTTTGGAACTTTGTCTGCAAACAGCTCAAAGGAGACATGGCCCAAGGGCTCGCCATCGGCCGGATTGTCCAAGTTCACGGTGGGGCTGGCCGGGGCTGCAGCAAGCAAGCGGCAACTGGAAAAGCCTAGATTTTTTTTTTATATTAAAAAATTTGGCAAAGAGCCAGGAAAAGTTACATGCGTCTGAAATCCCAACACTTTGGAAGCTGAAGCAGGAGGATGCTAAATTTGATACCAATCTAAGTTACAAGCAAGATGCTGTTTCTTAAATAGAGGAATATGGAAGATAAGGAAATAAACTTGACTTCTTCAGGTATGGGCCATAGTTTCAGCACAGCTGTAGGCTGTATAACCACAATACCAGTTAGGATGAAAAGTAATTCTGTTACCCCTGAGAAAGTAAACCACGGATTCCATTTCTTGAATAAACATGGAGTTATTTGAGTTGTCTGAAAAGTTTCATGGCTTTCAAGGAATATATTCATTGTCAAACCCCCAGAATCACTTATGTAAATCTGCATATATCCCCTTGCCCTCTTCCCCTTTTGTCCTTCGCCTCGTTCTGAGTGTGTGTGATTTTCCTACCTCAGCTAAGAAGTTGAGACTATGGGTGACGTCGCTGCCCAGCTCTCTTCCTTTCTCCCTCCCCTCCCCTCCCTCTCCCTCTCCCCTCCCCTTCCCCCAGTCCCTCTCTCTTGGTAATTTGTGTCTGGTCCCTTTCCTCCTTCCCAGCTGAGGTTTATCAGTTCCATTGTAATTTAAAAAAGCTTTTAGTCTCCTTGGTCACTGCTGTTCTTGTCTTTAATCCTCTGGTTTCCTATCTTTATTTATTTATTTTTTCCTTCTGATTGCTTCGGGATTACTTTGCTCTTTTTCTTGAAGGTAGGGGTTTAGAATGCAAGCCCTTCGTAGTCTGTCTCCCACTAAGCTGTGGTTTAGCTGTACATTTTGATTTTCTTTGTATTTTTAATTAGTCTCAGATATTTCCTGATTTCTTCTTTAGGAGGGAAGGAGTGTTGGGAATTGAACCAACGGCTTGGTATGTCAAACCTGTACTCTACCACCGACTTACATCTCCAGCTCCAAGACTTCTCTTTAAAAAAAAGCTAAAAACTTTTTTATTTTTATTTTACGCATATGTGTGCTTTGCCTGCACATATACATGTGTGTCTCATCAGAGCCTGGTGCCTGGTCAGAAGGTGCTTGACTCTGTGGAACTGGAGTGAGGATGTTTGTGGGTCACCATTCGGGTCCTGGGAACTAAATCTGTGTCCTCTGAGAGAGGCAACACGTACTCTTAACCACAGTCATCTCTCCAGATCCTTTAAAAACTGTGTGTGCATCTGAGTGTGCCTGTGAGACAGCCTTGATGTCCTGGAACTCACTGAAATCCACTTGCCGCTTGCTTGCTGCTATTAAAGGTCTATCACCATATTTGGGTAAGACTTGCCTTTGACCTAGGAGTTAATGTTGTTAATATCTATTCCCCCCCCCCCATCTTCTGACGGGGTCTCGCATATTTCAGGCAGGCCTCAAACTTGCTACATAGTGGAAAATGACCTCAAGACCTTCTGGATTCCCTTTCCTCTACTCTTTAGTGCTGAGAGTTCAGGTGTATACCACCATGTGGCTTATTGGGCGATGGAGTTCAGACCCCAGGGTTGTGTGCATAGGTAGTCCTAGTCTTCTTTCTTCTGCACTGTGGTGAAGACTATGACCAAAAATAACTTGGGGAGGAAAGCATTGATCTGCCTTACATGTCTGATCACACTGTCACTGAGAGACGCCAGGGCAGGCCACAAGCTGGTCAGCCTTGGAGGCAGGACTGGGCAGAGGCCATGGAGGAGCGTATCTTACTGGCTTGCTCCCACGGCTGTCTCAGCCTTCCCCCTTATTCACGTGTTAGGGTTTTCCTTTCTTGAGACCTGTCTCACTATGTAGCTCTGGCTGGCCTGGCACTCACTATATAGATCAGATTAACCTTAAACTTTTTTTTTTTTTGTTTTTTTGAGACAGGGTTTCTCTGTGTAGCCCTGGCTGTCCTGGAACTCACTGTGTAGACCAGGCTGGCCTCGAACTCAGAAATCCTCCTGCCTCTGCCTCCCAAGTGCTGGGATTAAAGGCGTGCGCCACCACCGCCCGGCGACCTTAAACTTTTTATGATTGAATACTACTTTGTTATATGAATTTTGTTTATTCAGTTAGCCTTTTTTTTAAAAAAAAAAGATTTATTTATTTATTATATGTAAGTACACTGTAGTTGTCTTCAGACACCCCAGAAGAGGTCATTACAGATGGTTGTGAACCACCATGTGGTTGCTGGGATTTGAACTCAGGACCTTCGCAAGAGCAGTCAGGGCTCTTAACACCACTGAGCCGTCTCTCCACCCCCCAGCCCCACCCCTTTTTTTTTTTTAAAGACAGGGTCTTACTACATAACTCAGATTGACCTCAGAGATCTACCTCTGCCTACTGAATGCTGGATTAAAGGCATGTACCACCATGCCTGGTTTAGTTTTATTTTAGTTTAGTTTAGTTTTTGTTATTGTTTTTGAAACAGGCTAGCCTGGAACTCACTCTGTAGATCAGGCTGGCCATAAACTCACAGAGATCTGCCTGTCTCTATTGTCAACAAGGTATAGTGACCTGGGAAGAAGGAACCTCAATTGAAGACTCTTTGATTAAGAGTGGCCTGTGGCTGTGACTCTGACATTGTCTTGACTGATGGTTGCCGTGGGAGGATCCAGCATATCTGGGAAGGTTCTTCTAAGAAGTCTAGCATGACCATGAGCTGTAAACTGAATTCCTCAATGGTTCTTGCCCTCACCTCCCACAGTGATGCGAAAGGGGAAATAAGCCCTTTCCTCCCCTGAGTTGCTTTTAGTCAATGTTTTACCATAGTGACAGAAAAGGAGACTAAAACTGAGCCTGGTCGGCACGCCTCTAATCCCAGCACCCTGAGGCAGAGAGATCTGAGTTAGAGGTCAGCCTGGTCTACACAGCAAGTTCCAGGCCACCCAGGGCTACGTAGTGAGATCCTGTCTCAAAACAAACAAACAAAACAAAAAAGACACAGGCAATACACTTCAATAGATTCTTTCCTTCCCTTCCTTCTTCCTTCCCCCGTCCCTCCCTCCCTCCCTCCCTTCCTTCCTCCCTCAGCCCCTCCCTCCTTGCCTTTTTCCCTTTCTCTCTCCCTCCTTTTCTGTTTTCTTTTATGTTTTGATAATAGTGTCTCCTGTAGCCCAGGCTGGCCTCAGATTGGCTATGTAGCCAAGGCTTACACAGAACTTGTTTCCTTTCCTCAGCCTCCCAAGTACTGGGAGAACAAGAACACGCCCTTCCACCTGGTGGACCAAACAATACATTCTTGAGATAAATGTAAATAATCAGAAGGGAGTGTGAAGGTGAATGCTAACCTCCTATGACAACAAGAAAATGAAAGAAAATACGAATCCAGCTGATTAACACAATGGAACTGTTAGTCAGTTTCAAAATGAATGGTCCAGGCTGGAAGCCCAGGGACTTTCCTGTTTCTCTGCCACCTCCTAAAGTGTTCAGCTTCATCTACGTGGTAAACCTGTTCAGTGCCATGTTCTCATAGCTCATGAGAAAGGGAAAACTGAGTAAGCAATTTCCTTTGAAATCCCCCCCCCCTCTCTCTCTTTCTCTTTCTTTCACATTTAAAAATTGTGTGAGCAGGAGCCAGACATAGTGGCACATACCTTGGATCCCAACACTCAGGAGGCAGAGGCAGACTGATCTCTGCGAGTTCAAGGCCAGCCTGGTCTACATAGAGAGTTCCATGACAGCCAGGGCTACTAGGTTGAGAGACCTTGTCTCAAAACAAAAAAAATTTTTAAAAAATTCTATGTATGTGTGTACAATGTACGGGTACGTGCTTGCCTATACATACACTGGGGTGAGAGAGACTTTTGGGTTCATGTGGCTTACACACATGCAAATATATATACACTCATGCAATATACATTCATATACACACACACACACACATACACACACACAGGAAAATCTGGATTCGGGCACGTCTTCAGAGATGACATAGATGCAAAGCAGAGAGGGTCCAAGGACTGGCAGTGGCAAAGACAACTGGCTGGGACCGGTTTCCCCTATAGCTCTCAGGGAACTAGTGCTCTTGGTCTGGACTTCTGGCCTTCAGAAAGGTGAGAATGAGCCGGGCAGTGGTGGCGCATGCCTTTAATCCCAGGACTTGGGAGGCAGAAGCAGGTGGATTTCTGAGTTTGAGGCCAGCCTGGTATACAGAGTGAGTACCAGGACAGCCAGGGCTACACAGAGAAACCCTGTCAATAATAATAATAATAATAACAATAATAAAGGCGAGAACAAATTTCTGTTGTTCTTCAAGTCTAGTGCTGGGAAAGGGTGAGCGATGGAGATGCAGAAAGATGGAATGTCACACATGGGCTGGGTTCAGAGCACAGTGCTAGGATACCTAAGTCTCTCAAAGTCACAGGGCAGCTCCCTCACAGGAGTGAAGAGTTTTGTCAGAACTGGAAAATGTGGGCTGTGGTGGAGCTTCCTGTGTCCCACAGAAAAATCTTACCAGGAAAAGGATTTAGGAGAACATCCAACACAGGAACTGAAAACATTGGTTTAAGACCGTGTTTATTTATACTTTGAAAGTTTAAGAAAAAAAAAGTTTCTAAAACCACCTGGAACGGATACCTCGATTAGTAATGCAGAATTTTAATAGCTGTTGGTTCGGTTTGACTATTTTTGGGTCAATTTTGGTAGTTTGTTGCTATCTGGAGATGTGTTTCATCTGAACCTTAAGTGAGCAGAGCTTTAGGCAGTGTTTTAAACTCTTTGGGTGTGTAGAGATTGTAGTTTTGCTCCCTAATGACATTTGAACTCTCTCCTTTTTATTGGTCAGACTTGTCTGGTTTATTAATTCCCTCTGGGAAAGGACCAGCATTTTTCTGGCATTTATTTATTTATTTGTATATTTATTTATTTATTTTTGAGACAAGGACTCATTATGTAGCCCTGGCTGTTCTGAAACTCTGTCAAGCGGTTCTCAACCTTCCTGCTGCTGTGACCCTTTAATATAGTTCCTCATGTTGTGGTGAGCTCCCCCAACCATAAAGTGATTTTTGTCGCTACTTCATGACTATAATTTTGCTACTGTGAATGGATCATAATGATCTGTGTTTTCTAATGGTCTTAGGTGACCCCCCCCCAAAGAGGTCGAGACCCACAGGTTGAGAACCATAGCTCTGTGTAGCTGAGCTCACAGATTTCTGATCACAGAAATCTGCCCACCTCCCACCCCCCAACCTTGCTGCTGGAAATCAAGGTGCATGCCACCATGCCCTGCTATTTATATTTATGTCTGTGAAGGTACAGCTCTGGAAAGTCAGTTTTCTTCTTGCACCACGTAGGTCCTGAGGATTGCTTGGTGGGATTGCCTGCTGAGCCATTCCAAGGACCTACCATTTGTTTTATGAGACTGTTTTTGCTGTGTAGCCCAGGCTTCCTGCCTCTGAGTCCTGAGGGCTGGAATTAGGAGTGTATAGCACAATGCCTGCCTGGCTTAATTTTTATCTTTACTTCCAGTTCACACACTTATAATTAAGATTGAATCGTATAAGACCTCCTCAATACAACAAGGCCAGCAGCCCACCCTTGTTTCTTTTTTGAGAAGCAACTTTTCTTCTTCTTCTTTTTTTTTTTTTGTTTGTTTGGTTTTTCGAGACAGGGTTTTCTCTGTGTAGCCCTGGCTGTCCTGGAACTCACACTGTAGACCAGGCTGGCCTCGAACTCAGAAATCCGCCTGCCTCTGCCTCCCAGGTGCTGGGATTAAAGGTGTGCGCCACCACTGCCTGTTGAGAAGCAACTTTTCAACCTTTTCCAGCTCCATCAACTGGATCTTTTGGTGTTCTCCATCCTCTCTATAAATTCTGTGCTCATGCGCCTCATGTTAAAGCTGTGACCTGGACATCTTTAGGTGGACATTCTTCTCTTTTGTGCCTCAAACTCAGAGATCCACCTGTCTCTGCCTCTTGAGTACTAGAATTAAAGTCACATGCCTGGCTTAGTAATTTTATATTATCTTATTTTATTTTTGTAGTTTTTGAGATGGGAGTCTTACTTTGTAGCCAGGGCTGGCCTGGAACTCACTCGGTAGCCCAGGCTGGCTCTAGTCTACATGTACAACTTCCAGTTGCTTTCCCTTCTATTTGCTTGCGATTCTCTAATCTATTCCAAAGTCTCCCTTTGGTGTCCCTGCTTTATCTTATATTCTGTCCATCCTTCCTGCAGCTTTCTGGTCTGGTTCCTTCTCCTATGCAGTCTTGATATCTCCTCTTTCCGGGTGTAGTTTATGTATCTTATGGCTTCCTCTTTCTTGGTTAGCTCGGCCTCCCTAGAGATAAGACTTAGATAAAACACTTTGTACTTGAAAAAAGTAATCCCTCTCTCCTTCCAGATGATTACCATTTTAGTCAAACGTGAGTTCCGGTTAGAAATAATTTTTTCCTTACAATTTTGAGGTCACGTTTCATGATTTCTAGATTACAATGTTATTTTGTTTATTTTTTGTTTTGTTTTCTGTTGTCCTCCTTCACACAGGGTCTCACAAGGAGACCCTTGAATTCCACATGTTGCTGAGGATGACCTTGAACATCTGATCTTCCTGCCTCTACCTCCAAGTGCAGGGATTACAGATCTGTGTATCACAGGTTGTCCATACCTTGCTAGGCATCCTGATTGCTCATACTGTATTGCAAGTATTTTATATATATAAAAAAATATATAATTATATAAAAATTATATATATATATATATATTTTTTTTTTAAAGAAAGTATGTGTATCCCAGGCGGGCTTAAACTCAGAAACAGCCCTCTGCCTCACTCTTGCAAGCACTAGGGTTACAAACATGTACCACTGTGTCCAATGCTCAGCTCTTTTATTTTACTTTATTATTTTATTATTTTATTTTATTTTATTTTATTTTTTAGATGTATATAGGCATCAGGGAACCAAACTCTGGTGTTCTAAAAGTCCAGGAATTGCTCCTAACCGCCAAGACATCGCTCTAGCCCCCTGATTTTCTTATTTTATGAGTCAAGTTGGTCCCAAGCTCTCCATAAAGTTTTGTTTTGTGGCAGGATAAAAGCCCAGAGCCCTGTATATACTATACAAGCACTCAATGAGTCTCTCAGCCCTATTTAGCTTCATATTTCTGAAGATTTCAGTGTTATTGCTTGGCCCTATTGCTTTAGCCCTGAGGTGGTAGGTCCACCTCATGGTAACCAAGAAACAGAGAGAAACAGGATGAGTCAGGGTACCGCTACTCCCTTCAAGGGTTCATCCTCAATGACTTTCTTGTCTCCAACCTCCTAAAGTCTCCCTACTTCTACCCACAATGCAACATCACTGTTGACCAAGCCTGTAGTATATGGATCTTTGGAGGACATTAAACATCTGCACTCTAGCAGTGTCTGATATCTTTCTTTGTTCTAGGTACTATGTGGTCTCGTTCAGCCCACACACTAGATGGCTTTAGTTCTGACAACATTTCTTGGATTATTTCCTTAATGGTTTCTCCTGAGTTTTCATTTTAGAATTCTATTATTTCCTGATCTTTCCAAGACCTTTAGCATGAAAGGATGCTGAATTTTGTCAAATGCTTTCTCAGCATCTAATGAGATGACCATGTGGTTTTTTTCTTTGAGATTGTTTATGTAGTGGATTACATTGATGGATTTCCTTATATTGAATCATCCCTGCATCCCTGGGATGAAGCCTACTTGATCGTGGTGGATGATCGTTTTGATGTGTTCTTGGATTCGGTTGGCAAGAATTTTATTGAGTATTTTTGCATCGATATTCATAAGAGAGATTGGCCTGAGATTCTCTTTCTTTGTCGGATCTTTGTGTGCTTTTGGTATTAGTGTAATTGTGGCTTCATAGAACGAGTTGGGTAGTGTTCCTTCTGTTTCTATTTTGTGGAACAGTTTGAAGAGTATTGGTGTTAGGTCTTCTTTGAAGGTCTGATAGAATTCTGCACTAAAACCATCTGGACCTGTGCTTTTTTTGGTTGGAAAACTTCCAATGACAACTTCTATTTCTTCAGGGGTTATAGGATGGTTTAGATGGTCTATTTGATCCTGATTTAATTTTGGTACTTGGTATCTGTCAAGGAAATTGTCCATTTCCTCAAGATTTTCTAGTTGTGTTGAATACAGGTTTTACCTTTTTCTCCTTCTAGAGTCTTCCTTGGATTCAAATTTTGTTTTGTTGTTTTGCTTTTTGAGACAGGGTTTCTCTGTGTAGTCTTGGCTGTCCTGGAACTTGCTCTGTAGACCAGGCTGGCCTTAGACTCACATAGCTTCACCTGCCTCTGCCTCCTGAGTGTGGGGACTAGAGGCAGTCACCATACTTCCTGACTTCTAAATCTTTTTAGAAGTGGTGGGGGTAGAGTTTGTATTCCTCAATGCACACTTTAGTCATAGCCTATCTTCCACCCCATACCCTCTTGGCTTCTTTGTGCTCCATTCCTGTGTTTTGGATGAATTTTTCCATGCTGTGTTCCACTTGATAATTTCATCATTTCTTTCCCTCTTTGACGGCATACAGTCTAGAGTTTAACCTGAAGGCTGACCTTTAAGAAAATCACTGATTATTTTTATAGCTCAGATTTCCAATGGGTTCTTTTTTTATTTTTGCAGCCCCTCCCCTTTTACATTTTTCACACAGTCCATTTCTACCTGTTTCCATTTAATATTTCCTATGCATTTTTAGCAGCTGTTCTGCCTTTCCTATGCCTTGGTTCTGTGTAGATGGAAATGTGTGTGAAGGCCTTTTCTACACTATTCTGTAAACCATTGTCAGCTAGAACAACTCCCCGTAGTTGATTTTACCACCCTTTAACAAGGAAGTGTTAGATGTCTTCATTGTGAGCATTTTGGAATTTTGATTTGTAGACCTTGAAAGGAAGTTCTCCCCCCCACATACTCTATGTGTGTGCGTGTGTGTGTGTGTGTGTGTGTGTGTGTGTGTATTTCCTTTTTCTCTTGAAGGTGCAGTTGGTAGTTTTGTAGTTGTTTCTATTTGGAAGCTCTCTTAACCTCTCGTTCCAGGAAAAAAGTCCGATGTTGTTGCATGGTTCTGTATCCTGTGCTAGACTGATGATCATCTGGAAGTGAAGCTTGTGGGTGGGTGGCTTCCTCCTCATGAGGCTGTGCTCCTCTCACCCTCTTAGCTCATCCTACTCAGCTCACAGAATCTCAAAGCCACATCTTCCTCCAGCCTCCTGTCTCCCGGGAAACCTTTTTTTTGTTTTGAAGAGTAAATGTTTCTATGAATGTATAATGGACATATTAAAATGTACACTAGTCATGAATGAATGCCTAGATGCTTCTCTGAATGAATGCTCCTGGTAATGGACAGGGGCTAGAGCTCTTTGGAGAGGCATCAATCCACCTAGAGTAGGAATGGGAACATTAGCCTGGTGGTGGTAGCGCACACCTTTGATCCTAGCACTCCAGAGGCAGAGGCTGGCGGATCTCTGAGTTCAAGGTCAGCCTGGTCTATAGAGTGTGTTCCAGGATGGGCAGAGCTACACAGGGAAACCCTGTTTGAGAGAGAGGGAGAGGAAGAGAGACAGAGAGAGAGACACACACATTTAGATTCTCCTTTCAAATGTGGTTCCATGCCTGGTCTTTCTAGTAATCCCTGGGAACACAGAGCCCATCAGCCCGTTGTCACATCATAGCCCCTGTAGTGGAGTTGGGCTTTGCCCTCCATCTGCCTCACAGAAAGCTCACCTTCCATTTCAGCCCAACCATGTATTAAGCATCATCACTCCTTGGTGGCAGGAGGGAGATTCGCTATGTCGTTCTTAGGACTGGGGACCAGGGAGATGGGAGCAAATAAGTCAACTTCAAGTGTGGAAACGCTTTTGAATGTTCCAGATTGAATTCAGATTTTTGTCCTTTAGTACAAAATGGCATGCAGGTGAGAGAGACAACTTTGGACAGATGCACTCTAGAAACTGTGCTCTGGCTAGGCCAGGAAGGGAGGGATGAAAGGGTCATTCAGGGTTCCCAGCTGATGAGAAGTCTTTAATTCTGGTTAGGCTTTGTCCAGGGCCCACAGGACAGCCAAGATGATAAGACCTGGAGGGGCAAATCCAGGAGATAGGAGGTGACTTATTAGATCCACGTAAGGACAATTTTTAGTTTCTGGAAATCTGATGGAAGGTAACACAACCCACGGAGCTTAAAGAAATACAAGAGAAAGTTCGTGAGGATTCATCTTATTTGGCAATTTTGTCAGGGGCTAGCTCTGCAGGTCTTCTCTCAAGATTTTGGTCCCAAAAGGGGGGTGTTTGTGAGTCCCTGCTGGTGACATCTAAAGCCTGGAGAGACAGGGGTGGGTAGGGAATTAACTACCAGACAGGACTGCCTCTAGGCCTGGGCTCTTTCGAGGGGGAACGCATCAAGCTACAAGATGGCAGGCCCCAGGTTTCCTCAGGTTGATGTTTGTGGCCTGTTAAGTGTGGAGGTACCCAGATAAATGTGGGGGTACCCAGATTCTGAAGCTTGTGCTTGGTGGGGGACCCTCAAGGGAAGGGGAGAGTCAAGAGATGTGGAGATGTGAAGGGGAGACAGTCTTTCTTCTTTCTTGGCTAGAATCTAGTCCTTTAATACCCTGACATACAACTTTTGCTTCTAATGGAGACACAATCTCTCCCAACCACTTCTTCAACATGTTGAGTGACCAGGAAGCTGAGGAGATTTCTTTTTTTAGCTCCCCACTCTCTTTACCTACCCATCGGCTTCTCCTTGTTATGGAATCGGTCATCATTCCACCCGATCCCCAGCCTGGAATGAAAAACACAACCCAGCTTTCCAGTTAGCCAGGCTGAGTGTTGCAGTTCCTCAGGTCAACTGCTATCTTAGAAGTGACGTGAGAAGGTTCTAGAAGCGTATCACTGGAGTTGGGAGGTTTTTAGCTTAGAGTTTAGAAGTTTGCTCTGTGAAGGGCTCTAGACATAGCAAGCTGAGGACAAGAGGCAGGCTGAAGTACACGAAAAGGTCTACTCTTTTCAGACCCCACTACACAGATGTAGTACACTGACGTTCTTGTTTGCTTTAAGCTGAAATCGAAGAACGGGTTGCCATGATCTGTGAGATCACAATCCCACTCCCATCAGTGAGGCCTGGAAAGGTTGTGTTCCTCATTTAGGGTCAAATGAGGAACAGTTTATTTTATTTTATTTTTCCTCTTCATGCCCAGAGGGGTTTTAGAGCCACCTTAATGACCTTTGGGGTGCTATGGCCAACCAGATACTGACACATTTTGGGAGGGGGGGTGCGGGGAGGTTGCACACCTCTTAGTCCCGTGGGCGTTGTAGAATCTGAGCCTGGGTCTTAAAGTCCCACATTTCGTCTGCGCTCTCCCTGCAGGTCTGCACCTGGGATCAGAGGAAGAATAGAAGGCTTGTTGAGTAGGAATTTCTTCCCGCTGCTGTCTGCTTTGGGTTTTTTCCCCCCTCTCCGTTCCTGGCTTCTAACCCAATATTTGGCTTTCTGTGAGCACTAAATATATATATTTTTTCATTAACTCCCAGAAACATGGCTTCCTACCTGCTTCCCACCACCGGATCCCTGGCCTGGAATGAAAAACACTACCCAGAGGGCACGTCAGAGCTGCTGTGCGTGGGCAGTTCCGGGGAGGGGGGGGGCGCGGCGCCAGGAAAGGGGAGCACTCACCCACGCGGGGCATCTCTCAGTCCCAGTCAAGGGAGCATCTGAGGGAAGGAGGGAGGGAAAGGAGGCAGGACAGCCGCACTCTAACTTTCTGTACCCTCTCCTCTACCCAGGGCCCTGCTCCTCTCCTGCCTCCCGCGCACCCCAGCACCCCAGGTACAGCAGCCAGGGCCAGGGCACACAAGACCTCCCTTACCCACCCTCACATCCCACCCTAGACTGTGCCCTGGGGGGTGGCTGAACCTTCCTGTTCTCTGTAAACAGTCAAGTCTGTAGTGTGAGCCGAATGGGACCTGGCAGTGGAAAATTCCCCTTGCGCAGCCTCACTGCCTCCTAGGCAGGGCCTGAAGCCCAGCTATTGAGTACTAGCCCTGGCCTGCTTGGCCCAGGAGATCCATCACTAAGGTACCTGCTGGGAAGGGAGGCTGCTTCTAAAAAGGCAGGTTAGGAGGGGACAGTGGGACCCCAGCTCAGCAAGCACCTCCATAGTCCCTGCCTCGAAAGAACCCATCCACAGACTTGGTACTCCGAGTCTGGAACCCTGGCCGTCCGTGTCTCTGTCTGGCCGGGCAGGAAAACCTCGAGACAGCTTCTTCCTATCCCTGATTTACAGCCTTGCTGTGTTTCTGAGTGAGGCTGACAGTTTGGTGGTGCATGCTTGATTCCTGCTTGGATCTCAGTCTGCTCAGGGACAGAAGTGGCTTCAGAGTGTAATCCTTCCTGCCTCAACTGCTGCCCTCTGTCCGCCCCCAGACGCATCGGTACGCCAGCGGGCCAGTTTGCCTGTGTGTGTGTGTGTGTGTGTGTGTGTGTGTGTGTGTGTGTGTGTGACTCATAATCCTGGTGGCTAGCAGGGACTTTCTGACCTTCCTCTGTGCTCTTGTTTCCTTCTTCATTTCCTCAGAGCGTCTGTCATCTGCTCCCCAGGCACCCAGCACAGTAGGAACTGTCAAGGGATGCAAGAACCCCAGTTAAAGTCTCTAGCCTTGCTCCCGGTAAAAGAAATCAATTAGGAATGCTAATCTCTGCAACCTAAATCTTCTACTCAGTTACTAACCAAACCCTGTCTGGACTCTGCTTCTCAGATTAGCCAAGCCCAACTCTGTATTGTCATTCTCAGGAGTGATGACGGTCCACCCCCTACTGCACAAGTTTGGGTCAGTCCTCACTGTGAAGTGTGCTGTTATATGTAGTAGTTGATGAGTCCTGGTCTTAACCTCTTGCAAGAGGGTCCCAAGTTTCTCCTCCTAAGATGATAATGGATTTGACTGATCTAGCTAAGCTTAAAGGTCCCTTGCCTGATTACCGCCCCCGAAATGTGTGCTTAGTCCACAGCCCGAGTGAGCTGACACCTGAGGCTTGCTTCCCTATCACCAACCCTTCTGGACCACCGGAAACTCCCCTTTTTTTTGTGTGGGATGGGCACACACCTCTTCATTCCCCTCTAACACCAAGCAAGGGTAGGCCATGTGCCAGGCACTGATGTAATAATGCTGGCAACACAAACCTGTCCTCTGGAGCTCACAGCCCTTTTACACTTGAATGTCACAGTCCTGCTTAGGGCTTGACTTCTTGTTTTAAAGGAACCTCTGGGTTATAGGGAACTATGTTAGTCTTCCCAATGTAGAGGCACACGACCAAACTCAGAACCCTAATTGTTCACGCCCACATTTAACTGCTGGGAACTACTTGGGTTCAAGTTTCTTCCTTGCCACTGTAACCTTTGGCAGATTTCTTCTTCCTCCTCTTCCTCCTCCTCCTTCTACAAAAGGCCAGTGTCAGGTTGTAAAGATTACACACACACACAGAAGGCCCATTACAGGATTACCCTTCTTTCTCATTGGCATGAGCTGTGTCCTATGGGAATCTCCCTAAACACTAATCTGTATGGGAAGTCCTACTTCCATTCCCTCCTGCCTGCTTCCATTTGAGAGCAAGATGGGTGGGGGCAGGGCTGGGAGAAAGAGAAGGATACAGCCCACAGAGTCGAAGAAGAGACACCCACGACTTAGCTACCACAAGAATTTGGTCCTCGGTATCTCAGTGGGCAAGGCTGGGCTTATTGTCATCTTGCCCAGCCACTGGTGACGGCAGCATAGCCTTGGTGACAGTTTCCTCTGAAGAGATGAATGAAGCAATTATATACTTGTTGCAGAGAAGATTCCAGAGGGAGGAGATGTTTTCAATGGCAATAACCCCGAGATGGAATATTTCAATGAGTCAACAAACAGAGATATTGGCACTGGCTTCCGTTTAATAGTCTTGTGAGCACTTGTGAAGCTTCGGCAGGCGTTCTTGGCATGGATGGATCTTGTCTAAAAGCTTTTATTTTCTTCTTCATCTCAGTCACTCCTCCCATCTCCTGCAGGGATTCCAAGCTCAAATTCTTAGACAACAAAGGCAATGATCAGAACAGCAGTAGGTAAGTTCTCAGGCCAGAAGGAGGGTTTTCTCATGGATCTATAGTACTCCCCCCACTCCACCCTCCCTCCACCCCGCCGCCATTTTTGTTGTATTTTCAGAAACATCAGATGACCACATTTGAAGGAATCTCTTGGGAGTTGCTCTGTAGTACCACCTTATAGTTGAAAAGGGTAGCTAAGGGTGTGTTAGTCCTATTCAATGTCTGATTGGTGATTTTGGAGTTTTACATAGCCTCTGGAAACTGGGGGTGAGAGAGTGGGTACGTGTGCCAGAGAGTGGTGGGAAACCGGAAAAATCTGTGGTGCTTATGCACAGAGAAGGACAGGTTACACGTGAGGTGACATACAATGCCGCTGGGATCAGAGGTGAAAAACAGTGGGCATGAACCAGTCCGGGCCACAATGCAGCGAGCATTGGTTCTATGGAAGTTGGCGCAGGTGAGAGTTGAAAATGGGAGGTTCTGGGAGAAAGATTCACGAACATTTTCCATCTTGCCTAAACAAAGGTAGCCTGAGATGAATGGAGGTTCCTGGTTCTACCGGCAGGACTGTCCTGATTGAATGAGTTTGTCTGACCACACTCCAGTCCCACCGGTCCCAAGAGAATCTTCGGCTGTGCTGCTTGACCCGTGGCTTCAGCCAGGCCCCGTTGCCCTCTTGTTGACACCAAAGATGGCGCTGGATCCTGGGGGTGGAGGAGCAAGGTCAGAAACGGAAACTGTAATTAAATCTTTTTTTATCCTCCTTTATCCACAGCAGGAGGTTATTCTTGGTGCTCAGTGAGGGGGAGGAGGAGCAAAAGGCTGCTTCTGACCTTGTGGCCTTCTGGTGACTGGGTAGAGAGGCTGGGGACCGAGATCTCCTCGAGCATCTTCTGAGTCCAGAAACTGCAGAGCATGCTGCTTCCACGGCAGAGCGCAAGGCCACTCGAACTCCTTCATCTCGGACTGGGAGGTGAATGTGGACAGTCTCTGGAGAAGTTCTGCTCTCGGAGGCCGAGGTAGGTGTGGCCTGGGTTCTCCAAACTGGAGTCCTTCATCTTTGACCAAACCATGCTGCTCCCGTCCTCCTCCCTCCTCTTCCTCTGGATTCAGGCCAGAGCCTTCATTCCTAACTCTAGGACCAGGCACAAAATAGGGAAGGAAGGCCGTGGATTAGCTCCCTTGCCTAACGTTATTCCAGGTGCCTTAGGAAAAGCTGTTTCTTCCTCCCGCCGGCTCCCCAGGTGTCTTCTTCTCCATCAGTCTCTTAGCCTGCTCCTCTCCACCCCAAGAGTGGGCCCCTCCCCTTAAGGGAGTGCAGCCAAGAGTACACTTGGTCTGGCCTCTTGCAGAAAGGATTTCGGTGTCTCCCATTCAACCAAAGCCAAGGACTAGAAGCAATGAGACATGGGGTTCAAGTTCTTGGAGTGTATACTATAGACAGTTCACTTTCAAGAAGAAAAATTACTATCCACTGAGGATTTGCCTTGAAAACAAAGACCGAGGATCCTGTTCCTCTTGGCTACTCCTTTGGGCTGTGTTCTTGTTCACATGTGCTTTTATAAACAGCAAAGCCCCATTTCATTGGAGGGCATCCCTCCCCTTCAGTTCCTTCCTCTTCGAGCTCCCCTTTCCCCACCTGCCGAGCCAGATGGAGCCTATAGTATTTCCCACACGTGTATGTTTAATTTCCTCCCATAATTAATAGCCCATTCTCTGGTCTGGGACAGCGCTGTGAGGCGTCTCCATGTCAGAAGGCAGGGTAACTTTTGAAAACCTTCGCCCTTGGTGGCTACTGAGGCTATCCAGCCTGATTTCGTGTCTACAGCGTCCCTTGCTGTGTCCCCCACATCCCCCATTTCTGGCCCTGCTATCATGTCTTTAACACCCCACTTCCTCCTCTCTACCCCATCTCTGGCCATTGTCAGTGTTAATCCCACTGGGCAAGAATAAGAACACTACCACGATTTTGAAAATTTGAAGCAAGCTTTAATTAAATACTAGCTAGGACGATGGACTTTCCCAGAAAATGTAGTCATGTGCCACACTGGCTCGGTGCTTATAAAATCAAACTGGTAAAGCTTCCTACTTCCTGCTTTCTCATCCAATGGGAACAAGCATGCATGCTGACAGACTTCCTGCCTACCTACCTCCATAGGTGTGATCAAGAATATCGGGTGCAGTTGGGTCAGCCAAGCTTGTTTAGGGAAGTGAGAACATGTAGAATGTTACCTTCTATGTACAGCAGCCTCCAGCGTCTCAGGAAGTGTCTGTCTGTCCTTGGCAATAGGCTCACAGGTTAGAAGTATTTTGTTTTATGGATCTCGTAGACATAGTAATTAAAACTTAAAACATAACTTTGGCTTTCATACTATCTCTGCTGGGACCACCCAGATAATATTAGTCTCAGTCTCTCTCTCTCTCTCTCTCTTTCAATTTTTTTTAAAGACAATGTGGATCTCACTATGTAGGCCCTGGCAAGGGTGTTGCTATGTAGACCAGCCTGGCCTGGAACTCACACAGATCCACCTGCCTTAGTCGCATGAGTCCTGGAGTTGAAAGTATGTACCACCACACCTGACCTCCTCCTCTTCATTCCTGTTCTCATTATCACTCCATACCGAGACCTAGAGATTTTTCTAAATTCCAGTGTGGCTATGTAACCATCTGCTTGGAGACCCCAACAGTTCCCTCATCTTGATGATGATGATTGAGAGTTGTCCCTTTAGAACTCCTCTTTCCTCAGCCTCTGTCTCCCCTGGATCCTGCTTTTCCCATCAGCATGTGTTCTGAGTCTTGCTTCCAGACCTCTGCTGGGAACACCATTATTCCAGTGCTGGTGTGTGTGGGTGTGGGTGTGCTTGTTAACACACACATACACACACCCCAAGTCCAGTTTATGTTGCCCATATACTCACAGGAGCATGGTCAAACTTCTGGTGGCCAGACCCTCGAAGAAAACTGAGTCCTTCCCTACCCACACCTCTGCCAGACCCTATCAGTTGTGGAGAGCTACACTTCAGCATCCCTATCACAATTTTTAAGAATTCTCTCTGATGACTTCCTGTCTAGGCTGTTACTTCTTTTGGCAGGGGTGGGGGATGGAGACAGGACACAGACATCAACAGATCCACAGTAGGACCAAAGTAGATCCGTGGTCCCACACATGGCCCTTGGCAGCCTTCTTGAACAGGATGTCACCATGATCTAGGTGGCAGTGTAAAGGTCCATGATTCACTGAAGAATGAGACCCCGGACTCAAATAGTATATAAATGCAAAGAGTGTTTTATTCTGCAGAAGTCCAGCATGCTGGGGTCTCCCATTACCAGGATAGAGACTCCAAAGTGAGCTGGAAGGTCAGATTAGGAGACTTCTGGGGAGGGGGTAGGTGACCTCTATCTTAATCTTGGCTCTATCTCTAGGGACATTCTAGAACTATTGCTGGGGTCTTGGAGGGGGCAGGGGCGGGTGTTGCAAACTGTTGCTGGGGAAGTCAACTCAGCTGACCCATGGTCCTTGCCTCAGGCCAGGTAGCAGGGCAGCTTCTGAGGCCTGGACTTGCCTGGACTTGCCCAGTTCTTGAAAGCAGAGATTTAGACCTTGTCTCCTAAACTGCCAATTTGTAACCTGTTGTGGAGTTGACTTAGCCTTCTCAGCAGCACAGGCCAATCCCTGATGTATGGCCCCAAGCAGCAGCAAGGCCCCCTCAGGGCTTCAATCTTTCCCACTTCCTCATTGAATCTTCATTTGTCATGGTGACTTTGAATACTGCTATGTGTCTTTAGTTTTGTTTGTTTATTTGTTTTTGTTTGGCCCAGACAGCTTTGCATGCAGATGTTCATTGCAGTGGGTCATTGGTCTGGTTCAAGGTTTCTGATCTCTGAAGCACCATAAACTCTGGACCATTACTGAGAATCTCTCAGACATCCCGATGTTACCCAAAGACAGGTGATGCTGCAGCTAGCCAGGTCTTCTGGAGGCAGGTCCCATGAGCTCCTGGTTGCTGCGCACCTCCCCACTGGAAGCTCACCAGACTCCATCCCTGTGCCTGTAGCTCTGTCTCCCAATGGGACAAGCAGCACGGGCTGAAGCTTAAGTGTTTGAATGGAGCCTGCCAGGGAACCTGTACTAAACACACCTTTAATCCTAGCTCTCTGGAGGTAGAGGCAGGCCATCTTTGTGAGTTCAAGGCCAGTTTGGTCTTCATAGAGCATGCTAGTCAGGGTTACATTGGAAGACCTTATCTCAAAATAAGATGAGACAAAACAAGACACAGCCTAACTGAGCTGCAATGTTTTTCTGGAGAGACAACTCAGCAGCTAAGAGCATTTGCAGTTCTCCTGTAGGACCTGAGTTTGGTGTCCAGCACGTCCAGCACTCACATGGTGGCTCGCACGGTGGCAGTGATTCTAGCTCTAGTGAACCTGGTGCTCTTTGTCTCTGCAGGCACCAGGCATGCATGTGATATACAGACAGATGTGCATGCAGACAAACACTCATACACAAGAAATATAAATAAACCTTAAAAAAAAAATCCAAGGCTCAACTACTCTCCAGGGATTTATAATTCCCAGGTATAATAGCCTGAGGGAACTCCAGCCTGTACACCTCAAACACAACTCAAGAGTAACCTTTGACCTCTAGTTTGGGCAGCCTTGGGCCTCGTTCATGTTTCTTTGTGACACTGACTGTGACTGTTTTCTCCATGTGCGCTCTATCTTTTGATAAAATTGGGTAGCTGTCCTGTTTTTCGTTATCAGGATTCTCCTCTTCTGCTTGTGTGCTTACGGAAAATCAGCTCTCTATCGGGCTTTGTCTGGGGAAGTAGCTTTGGATGAAGCCAAACAGTGGAGTCCCAGAAAGTGGTTCCAGGACGAGAGTGAAACCAATTCAAGCCCCTGTCTGGGGAAAGTGTTCATTCGGTGGACATTTCTGGGTAAGAAGTTTCCTTTGCCTCTGGGAGATCTCTGAGTAGGATGGTTTTCCTCTGGATCTGGAGGGAAAGCAGCAAACCTGGGAGCTTGGCCGCCAGCTTCCGGATGAAGCTGATCCGGCTGAAGTTAGAGCCAAGCTCAGACAGAAACTGTCCTGGTGTCACTAGCAGAGCAAAGGAACAGAGCTGAATCTAAAACCAACTCTGGCCTGTGTTTCCTGTCACCCATGCCTTTAAATAACTGGGTGTTTGTTTGTTTTTTGTTATTTGAGACAAGTCTTAACTTATAGTTTAACCCATAGCTAGACTGGGACTTTCTACATAGACAAGGCTGACCTTGAACATGTGACAGTCTTTCTGCCTCTGCCGCCTGAGCTGCTTGGATTGCTGTAGAGCCATCATGTCTAGCTCCACTCTGTGATTTATATCTCTATTGTCATTTATAAGGCAGGGCACCTCACTTCAGTTATCACTTCATTTTAGTTAAATCTGTGACACACACACCCCCCCCCCCCCAAGATCTAGGCAGGAATCCCAAATTCTGTGATCTCAACTGTCCCATGAATTCAGCAAGTCCAAAGTGGATCTTAGTTTTGTTGGTTGGAGATGGAGACCTTGTGTAGTCCAGGCTGTCCTGAAACCTGCTATGTAGCTGTGAAGCCACGCCATATCTCCAGGATCACAGATCACTGTTGTTATTGTCTGTGGTGCTGGAGCTTGAACCCAGGCCCTTGTACATGCTAATCAAGCAACTCCTCCTTCAGCTCTGCATCTACATCCCTAAGCTGACCTTTAAAGTTCTTCCCACCAATCTGCTTCTGGTCCCCCCCCCCCCCCAGCCTCTGTTCATGGCTCCTCTGTCCATCCTGCTGTCCCAGCTAGAAGCTGGGTATATCAGAGTACTTGTATCTCCCACTCTAGTTAGATGCTCCCCCATCCTGTTGATTCTCCTCCCCCCCACCCATCTGCCCCTTTACCTGGCCTACTTCTATGTGTTGACTTGGTTGTCCATCATCCCTTATGCCTTCCAATGCAGGCTCCTCGTTGAGGCCAGTCTTCTTCCAAGTTACAACAGTGACCACTTATGGCCTCTGCCCAGATGATCCCTCTCTGTCTTAAAGACCATCTTCTAGATTATGATTCTGTTCTTCTGGAAGGTGCTGGGTCTCTCAGGACTTGGCTTGTATGTCTTATGCTTTCTTGGCGCTTGCCTGTTTCTTTCCAGAAAAAACGTCTGTGTGTGGACTGCCCACCTCTATGTCCATGGGCACATCTAGCTGGCCGTGCATCAGGCCTGTCATGTTCTGTTGCTTCTGCATGGTGGGTGAGCAAAGACCCTTGTGCCTCTTACTTCTGTCACCTCGATCTTCAGCACAGCACTTGGCTTGTATTTAGTACTCAATAGGTGTTTGTTGTGTTTATAAAAAGATAAAGAGAGGAAGAATATGTCTTGGTGGAAGTGTAGTCAAATATGGGAGAAGGGAGTACCTCTGCGGGTCCCTAAGGGACCAGCCACAGGACAGTATAGTATAGAATAGAGTTTATATACATGGGAAGGGAGAGGAGAGAGAGAGAGAGAGAGAGAGAGAAGAAGAAGAAGAAGAAGAAGAAGAAGAAAAGAAGAAGAAGAGGAAGAGGAAGAAGAAGAAGAAGAAGAAGGAGGAGGAGGAGGAGGAGGAGGAGGAGGAGGAGAGAGAGAGAGAGAGGAGAGGCCGGCCATGAATGACACATGGAGAGAGAGGAGAGAGAGGGAGGAGAGAGAGAACAGAGCGGGAGCACAAAGGCAAGAGCAATAGAGAGTGCAGAGGGGGCAAGCAGCCCCTTTTATAGTGATTCAGGTATACCTGGCCGTTGCCAGGTAACTGTGGGGCAGAGCTTAGACAAAATGCTAGCAGCATTCATTGGGTGGAGTAAAATGGACCCTTATCCCACAGCGCACTCGCCTTTCTCCTTCCGGCTCTGAGATGAGCTCCCTCTGTTAAGGGGGCATTGTGAGGTGTCTAAGGGGGCTCCTGAGTTGGTTGCCTGTGTTTAAAGCTATTGCCACAGGCAGTTCTTAGGAAGTGACCCTCCTTTCGGGTGAGGTTCATGAAGCGGACTGTGGAGGACACAGGGAGTCAGCTTCTGGCTTCAGCATCAGATGTGCGAAGGAGCCGGATGTTTTATCCTCCCTACCACCGACCCAGAAATTCTGGGGCATTTGAGACCACTTTGGTCCCAGAGTTCCTAGCAAAATGCTGCGTTTTCTATACCTTTAGGGCCTAGGCAGGGAGACAAAGTGGGTAGGTAGATAAGCTCTAGCTGTTCTCTCTGCCCTGGTCCATATTCATGTGCCTGCTCTATCCGCTGGGAGTAGCCTCCTTCATGAGCCTCTCTGTTGACCACTCTATCCTGGGGGCAGGAGCGCCATGTCGCTCTCATGCAGGCCTGGAGACCCCCACACGGCGTGCACCCACCAGTCTGTAGATATGAAGGGGGAATAGGAGTAGGAGGAACCCGATGCTGCTGGATTTGGGCAGCTGAAGCCGGTGAGGGGAAACTGCACTGAGCAGTAAATTCTGGAATATGAGGGAAACTGCTGACTACAAGCAAGGTGGGGACTCACTGAGATGCTAAATCCTCCTGCCAGCGGTTGGTCCTGACTCACAGCGACGTCTAATCTCTAGTGGCCTTGGTTAATAAGGTCCTGTTCAGGTCACAGAGACTGGTAAGTACTCAAGATGCCCCCGCCACCACAATTTCCCTTCCCCTCTACAATAGTGTTTCAGTCCAGCCTCCTGGGGTACAGATGCTCCCCCCCCCCCGCCACAATTTCCCTTCCCCTCTACAGCAGTGTTTCAGTCCAGCCTCCTGGGGTACAGAGGCCCCGGCGGGGGTGACGTCAGCCAGAGAGATAGTGCAAGAGAGCTGTTAGATACTCCTACCGCTGAATGATAGACTTCATTCTACAGAAGGGGAAGCGATGCTCTTTCAAGAAGCGAGATGGATTCAGGGACTTAACCAGGGGCAGTGATGTGAAAGAGTGCAGAAGCAGAACTCAGCAACAGGAGCTCAGGACCTCTGTGAGCTCCTGCCGTAGGCTCTGCAGCCCCCAAACATAGCCTCTGATTATCCAGTCTGCTTGTCTGACTGCTCCGATGTTGGCTCAGGAACCACTGTGGGACAGTTATCATCCCTACTGTTCCCTTAGACCCTCCTTCCCTCTCTCTCTCCCTTTCTCCCTCCATTATCCAAATATTCACCTTCCTAAGGATCTTCTCAAAGCCAAAAGGCCCCGGAGGATTAAATATTATTGGTAGATTGTCAGGCTGGGTCCTGGCAGGAGGGCTCCCTAGGGGTCACACCCAATGGTTGTGCCTGGGCCTCCCTCTCCAACTCCCGGATTTGCCTTGGATTAGCTTTGACACTGGGATACTGCAGGCATGAGGCCATGGCCCTGTCTTGGGGAAGGCTTTATTTTTGTGCCATCTCTCAGAAGGACTGGCATTTCCTCAGGAGGAAGAGGGTCTCAGCTGAGAACGAAGTTGCCAGTGAGTCTGCTGCTCTCTCAGGCCCTTCGGAGGGGCTCAGCCTGGTAACCTGGGGCCCCCAGGTCCGATTTCCTGTGAGTCACCACTGTTCACATTTCAGCAGCTCTGGGAAGATTTGTCGCCAGAGGCCAAGGCCATGGCATGGGCGGGTGAGGGGAACCACTCGAGTGAAAGGATGAGCTTCTGTGGGACACAGTGGGACAGAAAGTTCTCAGGTATCAGCTGACCTCAGTCTAATGATGTGGAAAAGGCTGATGAGGGAAGAGCAGGAAGCAGTTTGGCCCAGCCGCAGATAGTTGTCCCCTGAACTGCTGCTGGCTTTGGTCTCTTCTGTGTGGGGGCCTGAGTGTCCTCGGGCAGCCCTATCAACCCTTACCAACCTGCTGTGCCCCTTATCCTTAACCGAAATCCTGTTCTGCTTTCATCCTGGTTCTTATGAACCTGGTTCTCTGTGACCCACAGGGATAGCCATATAATTAACACTGGTCAGTACAGTAATTTCTCAGGGACAAATTAATGAAAGGGATAGAAGGACGTTAAGCCCAGAAGGGGCCCATTGAACGTGCCCAAAACTAACCCTGTCTGCCTGGTATTTGTTTCTCAAAGGAACACTCAAAATGAGAATTTTTAGGCTGGTGGGTGGCAGGTGGTGGAGTTAGCTCCGCCTGAGGCTCTGAGATCGCACCTTGAGGGTTAGGAGTCACCAACTTCCGTTGCTCCTGTGTCCCTTATCCCAGCTTCTCATGCTTTCCTTTCTTCTGTATGAAGAACAAGTAAGATGTATGTATGTGGTGTGATATGGTATGTATGTGTATATATATATATATATAGATATATATATGGTGTGTGTATATATTCTGTGTGTGTGTGTGTGTGGTGTGTGTGTGTGTGTGTGTGTGGTGCATGCACGTGTATGAGCTTCTTCATGGTATAACTGAGGAGCAAACTGAAGGAGAAGTCTTGGTTTTACATTAACCTCTGCCCAAACTTTGTCCTTTCCGGGGCGCTGAGTGCAACTGTGTGCTCTTGTTCCCACGACCCAGGGATCCAGGTACAGTTGCTCCCCTGCTTTCTGCTTGCAGAGTTAGATGCCAGCCATCTGTCAGCTGCTGGGCAGGGAAGATAAACACCGCAGCCCTGGGAGCCCTGCAGCGAGCAGAGGTGGGCCTAATGGACTTGTTTCCAGGCATTTGCTGGGGAGCACATCCTCCCCCTGAGGCAGAACAAGGGAGATAGGGGGCCTGGCTAGAGAAGACTAGTGGGAAAGCACATGCTTAGAAGCAGGAAGGAATGGGTCTCTAGACTGGCTGGTGATCGGGATCACAGGAAGATGCCATGCTGATGTGGAGGGAGAAAGAGAGAAAGCGGTCCTCCAGAGTCACGTATGAACACAGACATGCTGGCCACGAGACAGTGGAGGATACAGGGGCCTCCAGGTTCCGGCCTTGACTGTGCTCAGTCTTGTTGAGAGGTGTGCCTGGCTTCCCTCCCTAGGGAGTTGGAACAGCGGGTTCATTACCTGGGGGTCTGGCTCCTGGAAGGAGCTGAAGAAAGGCTGGCAACGTGGGAACGAGTGTGGACAATGAGTGGCAAGCTGCCGGATGGGAAGATTCAGAATGAAGAAGGGGAAGCCATGGTCGGCTGAAGGCAGGGTGCTGCTGTGGGGGAGGAGACTCGTGCTGGATCTCAGAGGGGCTGGGTTGTTGAGAGATGGAGAGTAGAGGGTGTGTGTGTGTGCGCGCGCGCGCATGTACCTGTGTGCGTGTATGTGTGCATGTGCATGCTTGTGCATGTGTATGTGTGTGTGCGTGTGTGTGTGCATGTATGTGCATGCTTGTACATGTGTATGTGTGTGTGTGCGTGTGTGCACATGTACCTGTGCACGTGTACATGTGCATGTGTGTGTGTGCGTGCGCGCGTGTGTCTGAACAATGCAAGGGAGGACTAAGTGTGTGCATGTTAGTGTGAGGATGATGTGGCAGCCCAGCTGCTGACAGCTGTGTGGTTTGGGGGAAGTTGCTTAACCTTTCTGAATTTCATTGTTCTAACCATGAGATAGGAAGAAAGGACACCCACACAGCATCGTACAGATTCCCTATATTCCACTGGTGTAGTGCCAGGCCGGTAAGCGGTGACATCTTCCTACTATTAACTACCAAGACACAGTAGGAAGGCATGGTTCTGTGTAAGGACTTTTGTTTCACTTGAGGAAAAAGAAGTTTATTTAGGGAATAGAAGAGTTTTTGTTGTTGTTTTTGTCTTTGTTTTCCCAGACAGCATCTCTCTCTATGTATCCCTGTCCTGGAACTCACTATGCAGACTGAGGTGGCCTTGAACTCAGATAGATCCTCCTGCCTCTGCCTTTCAAGTGCTGGAATTAAAGTCATGCACTACCATGCGCAGCCAAGTATCTGTCTTAAAAAAGCATTTGTGTGTGTGAGTGTGAGTGTGTGTGTGTGTGTGTGTGTGTGTGTGTGTGTGTGAGTGTGAAATATAATGTCATAATTCAAGAAGTTGCCTCTGCTTTGGCTGGTGTGAGGTCTAAGGTGTGAGGTGTACTGTGCTTGGGGTATGGAGTATGTGTGGAAGTTGATGGAGTCTTTTGCTGTGACCTTGCTCCTGTCCCTTGTCCTGATCCTTGGAGAGGCAGTTCTTTATGTAGGACCCAACAGTCCTCCTTTCTAGAAGAGAACCTTGATATGCACAGCAACATGTAAAACAGACAATTCTTGTGACCTGGCTTCCATTGCTGGGAAATAATCAGACAGGAAAACAGCTTACGACCTATCTGTTGGCGACGGTGGTTTTAAAATGGAATACTAAGCAGTTATTAAGAACTATGACCACACCTGTGTGTGTGACTGCTGCTGCTCATTCCCTGAATGTCAAAGGAGAAAACAGGATGACGAAATTGTTGATTACACTCAAATCTGTATGTGTACTAAAACTCGGATGTGAACCACCCACCACCCTGTCGCCATGGCAGCGAGCTCCTGGGAAGAAATTGCGAGCAGATATTAGTATTTAATACTTTTGTATCTTATGGATTTTGAACAATGTATCACTTACTATAGGAAAGAATTGAGCACCCGGGGTACACACAGGGTTTGAAGGGAAACATAATTAGCAATTGACTTGAAGAGCAGCTAACTTAAGAGTAAATAATATGATCAAGAGACACGATAGCAGAGACAATGTCCTGTTGGCCAGCACAATTAAAATCAATATCAAGGGTAAGAAAACGATTATATCCACTGTGAATGACTTTGGAATGGTTTTTGTCAAGGCCCTCACTAGTGATTAAAGCCAAGTATGGAAAATTCACACAGCTGTTCAGAGGGCGGTTTATACTGCTCCTCATCTAGCTCCCTCTGACTGCTGGGCTGCAGTAGGGCGGGGGTTTGGTGGGGGGGGGAGGTTGGAGGGGGGGTCTTTCAAAGCTGGAGGTAGAACTCAGGAAACATACTTCAAGAGGGCAGGGGGACCTGCTGGCTCCTGCTGGTGAGCTCCACTCTGGTCTTCCTTTAGGTCCTTGTCTGGGAGGAGTTTCACATACCAACAAGCAGATGTTGAATTGAGTACTTGGTCTGTGTCTCACAGAGCTGAGGATATCCACATCCTGTGAGGGCAAGAGAAGGCTGTTGCTCTCAGATACCCTGTAACCTCCCCCCCTTCTAACGGCTGGCAATTCTCACACAGTAGGCTGGCAGCTAACCCACCCACAAGGAAAGAAAAAGATGGAGGAGGGGCTGGGTAGGGCGGGGTGGGCGTGGTTGAGACGGGAGGCACCTCGCCCTTTGGCCCTTTGAGTGAGGTGTTGGAGCTGTGTTTTCTGAGGTGAGGATGTGGCGCTGGAGAGAACTGGAATGTCTGCGGTCAGTGTGAGGCAGAGCTGTGTGGTAACTGAGAGCAGTGGTGAGGGTTTGGGTCTGAATCCGTTGACTGACTGTGTGGCTTTTGGCAGATTTACTAAATCATGGAACTCTAATTTCTTCTTTCAATGGGAAAACAAACAAAGAGCAGGAGGAATAATTATAGTAGTTCATCCTGTAAGTACCTGGCGTCAAACGAGCCCACTGGAGACTGTTCCAGCTAGTGTTATCAACAGTACAGAAAGGGAAACTGAGGCTTGGGGGAATGGCCAAGCCAATGATAAAATTTAAAGGATTCCTTCAGAAAGAGTTTCTCTCCCAGCCATGTTCTGAGAGTCACCCCCTCACCCTAACCCTGTGTAGGCCTGCTGTAGACCAGGCTTGGCTTTGAACTTAGAGATCCTCCTGCCTCTGCCTCCTGAGGGCTAGGACTAAAGGTATGTGCCACCACCACCTGATGAGGACTTTGTCGTAGGACCAGAGGAAAGAGTTGGGAGCTGGAGGGTGACGTTGACAGAGATAACCTGAGAGCAGCACTTCTAACACGAAGAACATTTGGGGTGGGATAAAGGGATTTGTGAAGGCACAGTTTCCTCGAGGACCCTTTGCTGCTACAGCTTCGGAGGGGAATGACTGGGTGGACCAGAAGTAGACAAAGAATGCAGGTGCTCTGTAGACCTACCCCGTCGAGGCCTCATTGAGATGTGTAGGCAGCAGGGCTTTGGGCATTAGAGATAGGAAAGTAAGGGGGACAAATTTGAAGGTAAGGACATCAAGTTCCTTCACTGGGAGACCCCAAAGTTCTAGGCCTCTTGGAGTGTTGCCTGTGAAATAGGGGTCATGTGTTTATCATTTTCACATGTTTAGGGTTAGAAGGGTCTCACACAATTTTCTTTCAGTCATTCACTTATTTGTTTCTATGTGTTATGTCTCCACAGATGCCGCAGGCATGCCGCGTCTGTGGAGTCCAGCATACAGCACCGGATCCTTTGGAACTGGACTTACAGACAGTTGCAAACCGCCATGTGGTTGCTGGGAACGAAAGCCAGGGTCCTCTGGAGGAGCAGCCAGTGTTCCTAACCACTGAGCTGTCTCTCCAGCCCCCTTTCACATAGATCTTCATTTATCACACATTCCCTTCTTCTGGGTTCTATATATGCGAAGCTCTTCATAGAGAGACATAGACATCCACCGTCGATTCTGGGACCCTCCATGTATAAACTTTTTTTCTTTCTTTTTAATTTGATGATTCCCCACTGGAGGAGCGGAGGCAAAGGAGGGAAAATGGCCTCTCAGAAGCCAGTGCTAGAGACACTGAGTTGTCACCAGGAAGGAGGACAGAAGGCACGTGCCCATACCTGTAGGTAGGTACGGCTGTGGGCTTCTTGTCAGTTTAGCATGGTGTTCTTTCTACATCTTACCCTCTGACTGTGCTGGTGTGAGAGCTTCTGTTTCCTCCTTCAACAGAGACAACAGTAACACACCCTACTGAGCCACTCGCTGTGTGTGTGGGGACAGTGACTGGGTCAGGCTATCTCTGCTTGTCTTGAAAGTGTCTGAGTAGTTTCTGGGTGGCAGGATGTTTCTGCTCCCAACATGCTTGGGAGCCAGTCAATCTGTTGAGCCACCAGAGTCCCCCTCTGCCAAGTTGTGTTTGCTGGCTGGCAAGGGCATACCTGGCTGACGTCTGTCTGGGCAGGTGAAATGGCAGGCAGCAGATGGGTAAGTTATTTTTAGCAGCATACAGAGGATGACGTAAGTGACTTCCAAGGCCACATGCCTAGATCTGTATTTACCAGACATATGCACACAGACCTGGAGGAGGACAAAAAAGACATTTTAATAGATGATGCCAGGAGAGAGGCCTCCTCCCGGTCCAGGGAACTTACACAAACTAAGGGTTCAGGCTTAAGAAATTGATTCTTGAAGGTGTTCCCTCCCCACAAAGGGCTTTTGCAGCATTATCTTCTCTGATATGGCTTGACTATGGTTTGTCCTCATCAAAAGTCATGGTGGGTTTTGTTGTTGTTGTTGTTTTGTATACATTTTTAAAGATTTATTTCTATTTATATGAGAACACTGCAGCTGTCTTCAGACACACACCAGAGGGCGTCAAATCCCATTACAGATGGTTGCGAGCCATCATGTGGTTGCTGGGATTTGAACTCAGGACCTCTGGAAGAGCAGTCATGCTCTTAACTGCTGAACCGTCTCTCCAGTGGGATCTTGCTACATATTCCAGGCTGGCCTAGAACTTACCAAGCAGCCAGGCTGGCTTGGAACTTAGTGTATTCCTGTTTCAACTTCATCTCAGGCCTTCTGCTATAGCAACAGAAAAAGGCTGAGATACCACCTTCCTAACTATTCTTAGACTTGATGAGTTCTGTTTTTCTCCAACCCTTTCCTGGCATCTCTAGGCAATATTAATGCCCCAGGTGGCCTGCCTTGTCGCCTCTGTCACTGTTGTTAATACACACTATTGCAGTCATCTGTCTCTGAAGTGACACCAAGACCCTGAAGCATCGGTCCTGTCTGATTCCTGAGTGTAGTCTCAGCACACTGCATAGTACTTGGCAGGCAGTGGGTGTTCATAATGAATACATTATATAAATTTGTCAATTTTGTAACATCTTTCCTTCCTCTTGGCCCTCACAAAGTACTCTGGATTTGCATTAATTTCTTTTTAAGTGACAATGAATCAAATTGCTTTTGTCTCAAGAGTTTTAGTCACCCACCGAGGCCATTAGAGGTCTGGGGAATCAAAAAAGACAAGGATGCAAATCCCTTGGGTTAGAAGCTGTTGTCTCAGAGTTGCTTGTTACTTTGGGGTGTGTGTGCGTGTGTGTGTGTGTGTGTGACCAAATAGTATGACAAATGCAGAAGCTGGTCAGATGTGTTGCCTAGGGCTGACTTGTACTCGATGGAAATGTTTACCCAAGATAGTTTTGTGGCTGGGCCCCACCTTCCCCAAAGGAGCTGTGTTCATAATGTATTATAGCAGCAAAAGGTCACAGACAAGCTGGGGTCTCCTGGAGATGGAGTGGTGATTCCACATGTCTGGTCTCCTTCCTGGACTTGGTGAATTCTAATTGGATTTGAATGCCCATATTGATTCATACACAGTATGTGTTAATGAGTATTCTTATGTACACATATTTTTGGCACATATACATCTTGGTGTGTACTTTCTATATATATACACACTTGTGTATGCATCATATATATATATATATATATATATATATATATATATATATACTGGTTGTGCTTCTTATATATACATATATTGGTATATATCTTCTTCTCTAGAGACCTCATGGGGATGTTTTACTGATGTTCATGGAAATAGAAAGGTGTCTGCTATGTTAGGCCTGTACCCTGGGCTTGTATGACAGTTCTATTCTTGTTGTGGAGCTAGAAGGCCATCCAATAGACTCATAGAGAAACAGGTGTGGTCTCTTCTGTAGTTTGGATCTGGCATCACTGGGAGACAGTGGAAGTGATGGGACCTAGTGGAAGTTCTTAAGTTATTGGGGTAGGGTGTATCTGTTCCTAGCCACCCATGCCCCCCTTTTCTTTTTTCTTGATCATCTACCTCTTAAGTGCTGGAGCTACAAGTTTGTGCTACCATGCTCACTGGGAATGGTGTAGGCTTTTGAAAACCTCGAAGTCTGTCCCCCAGTGACATACTTCCTCCAACAACGCCGTAGCTCCTAACCCTTTTCAAACAGTTCCTCCAGCTGGGAATAAAACATTCAATTACATGAGCCCACGGGGACCAATCTTATTCGTACCATCCATCACACAGGGATATTGGGATCCCAGTCCCTTTTCCCTTTTGTGCCACAACCACGGAATGGGCCCCACACTCCCCAATGACACACACTGACCCGAAGCTGTAGGTATTTTTACCTGCTTCAGACTGGAACGTCCAAAACAATGAACTAAGAAAAACCTTTCATTAAGAAAGTTGAGTATCTCAAGTATTTTGTTATTGAAAAGTTGAGTAACAGGTCAGGCCCGCCCCCCCCCCCCCCCCCCAGGGCCCAAGTTTCAAACTGTGTTCCAGGGAAGCTGTCTGGAGATATAGCACTCTCAGGAATGGGGATACATGCCCAGCAAGAAATAGACCAAAAGCCTGACTTAGGTCCTGAAGACTCCTTGTTAAAGTCTAGAGCTTGATTTTGAAGTTCTATAGGGCTCCAGCCACCTGGGGGTGGGGAATGAAAACCAGCCTGGGTTTTCCTCCTTGCCTCAACAAAAAGAGACGGCAGGCTCTCTGAGAACATGTTCCTTCAGAGGCTGAAATTACACACTTGTAGCAGCCGGGATGGCTATTTGCAGTAATAACTATTCTAGCATGGTTAGAAAAGCCTAGTAAATATTGCCCTTGTTTGAAATTCTCCCCTGATCCCCACCCCACCATCTCCCCGGTGCTGAACAGGTTGAGAGACAGAGTGACTATTTTCTGTTTGTTTGTGTCTCCAGAGCGAAGCTGTCTGGAACCACTGTCTGGAAGGCTTCTCCCCAATCCCAGCAACTGTACCCAGCAATCAGGAGGCACTGGATAGACATCTAGAAGACCCAGAGGGGTCATTAGCTGAGGGTAGGAAAATGTCTTTGTTTGAACCTCTGATAGTCACTAGGAATCCAAAACCAAAGGATGACTTTGCCCTTTATCTCCGAGGAGCTCAAATGATACTGGGGAGAATGGAGCCCAGCCTTATGTGGCTTACAGCTTAAATCTGTTGCACTGTGCATTGGGGAAGTTTTAACACTGCAGACATCCTGGCCATACTGCAGAGATTCACTGCACTCTCACATAGAACAAAGGGCCCTGTGGGATCACAATGGGGATTCCCTCATACAGCTGAGAGAGAGTCACTGGCTCAAGTGGTGAGGGGCTTTCTTCTCATTCTTTTGCCCTTGCTGGTAGCCCTGGGAGAGGGAAAAATGGTGGATGACCCTTCCATTTCTTCAGGATTGCTCTGGTCCTTGTCCCCCCCTCCCCCATCCCTCTGTGCAATGTGGGTTGACACACAATAATGCCCTAGAACTTCATGTGATCCAGTCAAAGCCAGTGATCTCCTTTACGTTATGGGGTAGCTTAAAGGATCAACACTATTTTTATTATTTTATGCTTATGGTGTTCTGGCTGCATGTATGTCTACGCATTACATGCCTACCTGGTACCTTCACAAACCAGAAGAGGGTTTTGGATCCCCTAGTAACAGACAGTTGTGAGCCACCATGTAGGTGCTGGGAATTGAACCTAGCTTAAGAGGGTTCTTTGGTTTTGGTTTCAAGACAGGGTTTCTCAGTGTAGCCCTGGCTGTCCTGGAACTGGCTTTGCAGACTGGGCTTGGCCTCAAACTCCACCTGCCTCTGCTTCCCAAGTGCTGGGATTGAAGGCATTTGCCCAGCTTGATTAAGAGCTATTTGAGTGCAATGTTGGCTGTATGATTTCACTCCACTCCTCTCTCTCTCTCTCTCTCTCTCTCTCTCCCTCCCTCCCTCCTTTCTTTTCTTCTAGATTTATTTATTTTGCATACAGCATTCTGCCTGCATGTATACCTGAAGGCCAGAAGAGGGCATCAGATCCCATTACAGACAGTTGTGAGCCATGTGGGTGCTGGGAATTGAACTCAGGACCTCTGGAAGAGCAGTCTGTCCTCTTAATCACTGAGCCAGCTCTCCAGCCCTCACTCCACTTTTAACACCCGGAACTCAGGTTTCAGCTGAGCTTGCCCTTTCTGGCACGTGGTTCTCAGCAGTGGTCCTTCTCAAAATCCAGGCATCGAGCCCCTTCGTCCCTTCACAGCCCCTCAGCTCTCGCTTTGCTCTCTGTGCCCCAAATGCACTGCGTCCTCCTCTTTCCCTCCACTCTTTCTCTGCCCAGGTTTGGGTTTGGCTCATCTGAGATCTGCCACCACCTCCCATTTAGTCTCCTTCCATCTGCCTCTGGAGTGTTCTGAACACCACAAAGACTGCCCCTGTTGCCTGCCTCTTTTCTCTCTTAATTTCATTACGCGCGTGTGCAAGCACGCCTGTGTATATCGGGGATGTGCATGACTGTGTGCGTGTCACAGCGTGTGTGTGGATTAGAGAACAATTTTTGGGAGTCCGTTCTCTCTCCCTACTGTGTGGGGCAGGGCCCAGGGATCGAACATGGGTCATCAGATTTGGTCTGTACCTGCTGACTCGGCAAGTTCGTTGGGTTTGTTTTGTATTTGACAGACTCTCACTGTGTACTTTACTTTGGCCCAAACTCATTATGTAGCCTGGGCCCAAGCTGGCTCTGAGTTTTCCATCCTCCTGCCTCAGCCTCCTCAGTATTGGGATTATGGATGCTCTCCACCACACCTGGCAGTAGCTCCTTGTATTCCTAATGTGCTTTCAGCATCTCCACATGCCTTCAGGATGGATTGAATACACCTGAGCAGCTTCCTGTCCCAGCATGTCACCTGATGACCTGCTTTCCAGGTTCATATCCTTGCTTGTCCACCGGCCTTTGCTTCCAGGCTGATTCAATTCTTTTACTCCCAGGTGGTTACTTCTTACCTCTCTGTCTATTCCTCTTTTTCCTTCTCTCTTTAAAATTTCTCCACATATTCTAGCACTTGGGAGAGTGGTCTCTGAGCCATGACTGGGCAGCACAGTGGAGCAGGCTCTGGAGGCTTGGATGTGGGCGAGCTGACCCAGAGGGGATGAGAGCAGGGCAGCTGACCCTTTCTTGGGCATTGGGTAGCCTAGCCAGAGCAGTGCTGGAGAGCTCGCTCCGGTGGTGAGGATAAGGGAGAGAGGGCGTGCCAACCAGCTCGGTTACCACCCAGACCCAGGGCTCTGAGATGGCCCACCCCAAAATCTGTATCATCTGTGAATGGTTTGGATGCCTGAAAGGGCCAGTCCTGCTGATCCAAAGCTACAAGATCTCCACGACACAGGACTGCAGGATAATCAGGAGGATTCTGGTAAGGATCCAATATTGATGGTGTCACAGAAGCCAGAGCTCTCAAGCCAGACCAATGACTCATTGCGATGAACATTTGCAAGTGAAGATGTGTGGACAGATATACTGTGGGACACCCTGTGACACACTACAGCTTCCATGATGAGATGTTTTCTATGCTTTTTTGTTTGTTTGTTTTTGTTTGCTTGTGTGTTTTTTATTCGGGGGGGGAGGTGGCAAGGGTCAGATATGAGGGGACGGGGAGAGGAACGAGACTGGGGTGCATGATGTGAAACTCACAGAGAATAAATAAAAAGTTAAAAAAAATTCTATGCCTATCTTTTAAAAATCTCTTTAAAATCTTTTTTTATGATTTTTAATTATGTGTGTCTGCATGTGGATAGGTGCATGTGAGTAGAGGTGTTCTCAGAGGTCATAGGTGCTGAATGCCTTAGAGCTGGGATTACAGAGGATGTGAGTCACCATTGGATGCTGGAAACCATGGTCCTCTGAAAGAGCAGTGAGTACTAACCACTGAGCCATTACTCCATTAACTGTCTCTCAATGGCCAGCCCGTGGGTCCTTTCTGTCCCCTTCCTGGGCTTGTTGGATATGGGCTCCTTGGGTTCCCTTCATGTGATATCGCTCAGCTGAAGCACTTTCAAACCGAAACACAAGATTTTATTTCCCTGTGTGCCTTCCAAACACAGCATGTGGTCACTGAGAACAGGAGCTGGGTCCTACTGGGCCTTGCATCGTTGGCGTGTGCACAGTGGCGTACAAGTCGGCCTTTGTTCTCCCTGTGTGAACTTTCCCAATATGTCCCACCCCTGTCACCCAAGTTCGCTGTCTTGAGAGCTGTCCTCCATCCGATGCATTTGGCATATGCAAAATTCTTAAGAGGAAGCTTGGCTCCCCTGGTGGAATCTTTCTATGGAGATTGTGGCTCCCTCTTTTAGGGCTCTCAATTCCCTCCTCCCCCGGGGCCTCAGATTCTTTCTCCTCACCAAAATAGTCTCAGAATCAGGGTATTTCCTAAGAAACACAACTGCAGTCTTTCCCGGGTTTATTTTATGTTTCGGCAAGAAAGAAAAAAGTCAAGGAAGTAATTTCTAACTGAAAATTTCAGGTCATAGAAGAAGCCAGAGGAAGAATTTGTGGGCCAGCCAGGCTTTTAAACAGATTCTCTTCAAATATGGCCATGCAGTCTGTTTTGTCAGGGAGAAGTGGTGAAAAGAAAAAAAAAACATAATGTTTGCCCACCTTCTGAAGCAGAGATTAAAAAAAAGAGAAGAGAGATCTCTCAGATTTGATTTCTGTCTTGGCTCATCCCACATATCTCCCTGTGGAGTCCACCAGGGGAAGGTGTGTCCCAGGGTTTGCAGAAGGCAGGAATCATGGCCATTGATCTGTCCGTGGAAATCTAACAGCAAACGGCAACGAATAAGAAGAGTGAGGCAGCCTGGTGGGAGAATGGAAGGCCCGGTTGGGTCTCACTGGAGGTGTCGGAGGCAGATCAGAAGGGTGACAACTGTCACTAGAGTATAGTGAGCCCACCACCAACTCTGGGAAGCCTGGGGGGGTGGGAGGTGGGGGGGGGGCAGGGTTGCAAGATGTTCCTGTGGGTAGGACCAAGTCCCACATCCTACAGATAAACCAGCGGAGTTGAATCCACATTGTTTGACCCTCTGGCTGACATGTGATCTTCACTCTCTGGAGGCTGTGACTCCAAAGACACAGGGTCTATAAGCAGTGCCTAGTCTGGCTTTGCACAGTGACTGAGTACTTCCTGCTGATGATAGCCACTGGCAGTCTTGGGGAGGGAGGAGGGGGTTATGTAAAGCTGAAAATCACTAGATAGGAAGCATCATCAGACTCCTTTGCTTGTTTGTTGTTTATTTGAGACAGGGTCTTTCCACATAGTTGGCTGTCCTGAAACTCACTATATAGACCAAGCTGGCCTCGAACTCACAGATTTGCCTGCCTCTGGCTCCGAAGTGCTTGGGATAAAGGCATGTGCCACCATGCCTAGGTTTCATCTTCAGACTTCTGCTTAACTCCCAGTGAGTGACCCTTGGGCTGTCCATCAGGCTGTTTCTTTCTACCCTGTGACCTCTCCTCCAGAAATGTATGCAGCCCTTTGCAGACTATCCGTCTTGGCTCTCTTTGAGGGCCTTTGAACCTTCTCCATGCCTGCCCTCATGGTTACCTATAACCCACCTCAGAGGCACAAGACTTGGCATCTTTGTGACTACAATTCACAAATGACTTAAACAACTTGAAGAGAAAGGTCTATTCAGCTCAGAATCTCAAGTGTTGGTGTCTCTTGTGGTGCAGAAGGACTGGCAGAGCAGAGCAGCTCAAGTGGTGGCCAGACAGCAGAGAGCAGATGACTTCATTACTGGGCCTTTTCCTTGCCCACGGCTATCACACTCAGCATTAACCCTCATGAGAAGACCAGGCCGCAGCCCAGCGGGTGGTTGTGGTTGCGGTGGTGATGGTGGCGGTGTGTGATTTCCTTACACACTGCTTAGTTCCCTAATTTCTTATCAGAATTCCATTTGTCTCCCTAAGTCCGCCTCGGTCACTTAGCATGGTGTGCGCACACCAGAGTCTAATGGGCGAGGTTTCATCAGAGAGCAGTACAGGGGAGAGGTACGTGGACTAAGGGGACATGAAAATGTGGTGATTGCAAGGACTGGGGACGCCAATGGTCCAGTGGGTTGGTGTCTGTCTATGATGACCCTGATTCCCAGCCTGCTTGCTTACTTGGGTGGGTAAGCATTCTTGAACCAGTTCCAAATGGGAGAGGACACTTTTGAAATGGGCTGAACACAAAAATAATCTTGAGGACCCTTGTCTGTGTTATGGTGTCAATACAGAATTCTAAATGGAGACCCTTACAGAACAGCCAGGTTGATGATGGTTGATGATGATCCAGTGGTCATTATTGTGCTAGTGAGAGGTAGGAGATCCTTTTGGTGGGGATCACCTGATGGCTTTTGTGTAGTCCTTTACCCATGAGCATTTGGAGGATGGGATTGGATGTTTCTGTCCATTGGTCTTATCCTGAGGTCCTGCCCAGTCTGAGCTTCCTTTTCACAGAGGGCCCTGGTACAGCCATATAAGAACCCTTCATGCCCAAGAACTCAGCCAAATGTGGGACAGTCTAGGAACTAACCTCTTTGCCTTTAGGTCACGAGTCCGTGTGTGTGTGTGTGTGTGTGTGTGTGTGTGTGTGTGTGTGTTGCGCTGCCCTTCCCCATGGAGAGGACCAGTCAAAATGATGGGACAGGATAAGAAGCTGGGAAAACCTAAACAGAACAGAAACAGTTTCAACTAAGTCCCTACAAACTTCTTGGAGAAGACCATAGAGTCTAGACTTCTGCAAACAGCGTGGGATGTGGTTTGCTATGCTATGTGTCTGCTGCTGGGACATCCCAGTTCAGCCAGCAAACTGCTCAGGAGAGGCATAACACAGTCAGTGACAAGGGTCCCAGTCCCTGTTTCCCCAGGTGAGAAACAGCGGAATCTGAGGTGAAGCTGTGATTCCCAGTCTTTTGTGTACCCCAGGTGCCACTGGGGTACCACTAGGAGTTGGAAACTCAGGTCCACACTTCCTCTCAGGGTCTCCAGATACCAGGCTGGAAGGGGAGGGCTGATTCCAGGATGTGGGGAGGGATGTAATTTGGTTCCTAGTGCAGAGAGTATGGAGGGGCTGGAAGAGAGAAGGCCTTCTTCTGGAGTTTTTGATACAGCTCTTTGCAACCCCACACCCCCGACTCCCACCCACCCCTGCCCCCTTGATTGAAGGCCACAGCCCTTGCTTGTCCAAACTGTTTTATATGATGGAGAATGTGAATGCATACATCTTACTCGGGATTAAATACCTTTTGTGGGAAGGAATGCCCAGGAAGGGCAGCTCAATGACCAAATACTCTGGGCCCATCAAGATACCTCATTAGCATGGAGAGCTCCAGGCTTTTATTGCTACAAGATCGATTGTCACTGTCCTCTCAGTGGGGTGGCATGGTTACGTGTTCCAGATCGGGTAGTTTGGCAGGGAGCTGGCTCCATGCCTACCGTTCACAATTCTGAGATTCCCCGGGGTTTGAGCCTATTCAACCTTATCAGTTCTTCTGTCTGGTGGCTTGGTCCATTTGTCCCACAGTGGCTGAAGGCTGTTGATACATGCCCAGATGCCTAGATGAAGGTCTCTCTCTCTCTCTCCCTCCCTCCCTCCTCTCCCTCCCTCCCTCCCTCCCTCCCTCCCTCCCTCCCTCCCTCCCTCCCTCCCTCTCTCCCTCCCTCTCCCTCCCTCCCTCCCTCTCCCTCTCTCCTCTCCCTCCCTCCCTCTCCCTCTCCCTCCCTCCCTCTCCCTCCCTCCTTCTCCCTCTCCCTCCATCTCCCTCCCACATCCCCACCCCCACCCCTGTCTCCCATTCTCTGACAGATCCAACCTCTTCACACATCACAAAGCCACCCCTGCATAGAGGCTCCAGCCTTACCTGGAAGGCCAGGTTCACGCTTGTTACCAGCGTCAGAACCTGGTTGCCTTCACTCTCTTCCTCAGTGCCAGATGGGCTGTGTATATTTGCAGCAGATGTTCAATAAACTTGGCCATTGCCACGTTAGAGGCTTGATGGTGAGACCAGGCAGCGCCTTTCCGTGGGATGATCTCAGCTCTCTTCAGGGAAGGGAGCTGGTAGGCTTACAACTGGCAGGAGTGTGTCTGTGTGTGACCTTGGTAGATGAGTTCTTACCTTGGTTCCCAGTCATGTCCCTTCCAGAGTTTGTGGCTCCTGCCGCACACACAGACTCTCCCATCTGTGCACAAATGCTCCCGATTCTGGGATGAAACCTGGTTGGCCCAGGTACAAATGACTGCCGTTTTACTATTGTAGACGTCTTCTTTTCCCTTTGTCTTTGGATTTAAACTAAAAAAGGAATATTTTCAGAGGTTTTCCCAGGGCCACTTTAAATCCACCTGGCAGTCAGCACCGACTTCCTCTTTTGACGAGAATCCTCCTGTACTCGCCATGAAACCATGAGGAGGTGAGTCTGGACATAAAAGCTGGGGACACGCCAGCAATAACCCCCAGTACTTGGGGCTGGCAGACAGGGACAGACTGATCCTTGGAGCCTGCCGGCAAAGCCAGTTGAGCCAATTATTGATCTTCAGGTTTAGTTAGAAACACTGTCTCAAAAGCAGGGTAGGGAGCAGGCAAATAAAGGGGCTTGTTACCAAGTCTGACAACCTGGGTTTGATCCCCAGAACCCATGTAATAAGAATCCTACTGACTGCTGGGAAGCCATGCTATGCTCTTCCTGTGCAATTGAGAGCATGCTACATGGTACTCGCAAACACGTAAAATAAATAAAGGTAAAGAAAAATAAGGTGGAGGGGCACTGAGGAAAACACCCTTTGCTGACCTAGTCTACACAGAGGTACTCGAATACACACACACACACACACACACACACACATAATTTTTGTGTAGCCCTGACTGTCCTGGAACTCTCTTGGTAGACCAGGCTGGCCTCGAACTCAAAGCTTTACCTGTCTCTGCTTCCCAAGTGCTGGGAGTAACAGCGTGCACCACCACACCCATCTCAACAGTGATTATTTTTTTTTAAAGATTTATTTTATTTATATGAATACACTGTAGCTGTCTTCAGACAGACACACCATAAGAGGGCATAGGATCCTATTACAGATGTTTGTGAGCCACCATGTGGTTGCTGGGAATTGAACCCAGGTCCTCTGGAAGAGCAGTCAGTGCTCTTAACCACTGAGCCGTCTCTCTAGACCCCTCAACAGTGATTCTTAATCAGATGCCTGCCACCCCCTAGCCATAGAACAGACCCATGAGAAGCTAGACCAGTTGGATACTTGCATTTACTGATAATTCTTATTTAATTGGATTATTTGATGTAGCAATACCCAAATCACCAAATAAAGATACAGCATCCTGGCGACTGGGGAGATGGCTCGGTCAGTAAAGTACTTTCCATACAAGTGTGAGGGTGAGGAACTGAGCTTGACTTTCATCACCCATGTAAAAAAGCCAGGCGCAAAAGCAAAAGCCAACACCAGCTGAGTGTGGTGGCCTTTAAACCCAGACAAAGTAGAAGGATCTCTGAGTTCAAGACTGGCCTGGTCTACAGAATCAGTTCTAGGACAGCCAGGGCTACACAGATAAAGACTATCCTGAAAACCAAACCAAAGCAAGCCAGGCACAACACCATGCATCTATAATCTCAGTGCTAAGGAGGCAAGCTGTTCTTGCAGACAGCTCAAATCTGTCTCCCAGAATCCATGTTAAGTGGCTTACAACTGCCTGATAACTCCAGATCCAGGGTTCGCTTGCTCTCTCTCCCTTTCCCCTTCTTTCACACACACACACACACACACACACACACACACACACACACACTCACACACACACTTAGAAATATTTTTTAAAGGAAAGTGGAGAATGATAGGGAGATATACCTGATGTTGACCTCTGCCTTCCATCCACACAGACAGACATGCATGCATGTGCATGTGTGCCTGTGTATGAATAAACATAAATACACACACACACACACACACACACACACACACACACATGCACACAAAGGTTACAGCATTCTAAGTTGGATTTGAACTTCAGGTCAACCGAAAACTAGTCACACTGAATTTTCCAACCCTTCCCTGTGTTCTGAGAAAGTCCTGAGAAAAGATCACTGTTGCCTCAGTAGTTAAATGGAGGCCAGTATCACTATCATGGTGGTCGTGGGCCAAGTGGATTTGGGGCTGGAAGCAGATAGTAAGTATGACTATACCCTCAATGAAAGACCAGACAGGAAAACTCAAACATGTCTTTCTATGGACAATATATTGATTGATCATATAAATACATTGTGTGTGTGTGTGTGTGTGTGTGTGTTGTGTGTGGACACACAGAGATAGGCCAAGGCATTCATAGGTGGAAGTTGCTGTGATTTGGTGTTGATGTGCTCCTAAAATAGGAGGCCAAGGACCTCAGGAGCAAATGAATGGTAAGCTGCTTAGGTAATGTGTTCAACAGGCTAGAGTATTCTGGATTTCAGTTTGGGGGCAGCAGTGAATGTGGCTGGGGGCAGATATTCAGCTGGGACTTAAGAGGAAGAAGGTCTGAAGAGGGTGGGTGCCTTGAGTAAGGGAGAAATAGACCCTGTTGGATCCTTTGCCTGAGACTACAACATTGTCCATAGCAAGGCCTCTCATGTGGGGGTGGCCGTCAGTCAGATGTGGGGCCTTAGCCGTGGGTTGTCACTGTTCTCTGCAAATAGTTATCTCAGAAGATGGGCAAGAAAAACATTCCTCTTGGTCTTCGAGGAGTACCACTCAGCTGGGACATTGAATTCTTGGGCAATTTGGTAAATTCTATAATTAATTAACCTGTGAACTTCCCCATCATGGTTCCCACTATCTTTTGAATGTGTCTCTTTGCTCAATAAAGGCACTCAACATAAAAAGTAATGAGACCTTGAGGAAGGCCTTGGGGGCTGTAGGTACTAAGTTATTAAAGTCAGACCTGGCCTTTGATGGTTTTAGTTGTGAAAGTGACACAATATAGAATCAGCTGGGAAGAGACCATGAGGAATTATCCTCCTCATGTCAGCCTGTCTGTGGAGGATTATCTTGATTATATTAGTCAATGTGAAAAGACCCAGTCCACTGTGGGTGGCACCATTCATTCCCTAGGTTTGGGTCCCAAACTGTGTAAGAATGAGGAATGAGGAACAGGCATGCTTGTGTTCATTTTCTTGCTCTTAACTGTGGCTATGTCTAGCTGTTCTCAGTTCTTACTGCCCTGATTTCCCTGCTGTAATGGATTATAACCCAGAATTGTGAGAATTGTGAACTAAAACAAACCCTTTTCTCCCTGTTTTTGTTTGTTTTTGTCAGAATATTTTATCACAGCAACAGAAAATGAACCTAAGCAGGGCCCTGAAGAGTCAGGTTCCTCTCAAGTGGCAATCGATGTGGTTGGCTGGTCCTGGGTCCTTTGCTCGATTCCCCCACATTTCTCTGCTTACTAGTGCATGAAATTAAGTTCTTGGACCAGGGAACATGACTCTTGTTGGAAGCGATTGGGAAATAACAAGGAATGAGTGGAGAATGTAGGCACTTGGAATCTGAATCTCAAGTGAGGGTCAAGGTTTCAGCAGGAAAAGGACACTGACCGGTCTCGGCATTCAGACCTTAGGGTCTAAGTCTCACTGACTGTGCAGGGCAGCGAGGATTAGTCACCCTGGAGTGACACTCCAGGGTCTTGGCTTTATCATGTTTTAGCTGAGGACTTCAGGGTAGATGGATAAATTCTCCACTGTGTACCCTTTTCTTTTGTCCTTAAGATCTCATTATGTCCCTCAAATTCATCATCCTCCTGCCTCAGCTTCTCAGTGTTAGGATTACAGGTGTGCATCACTCTAGCTAACTGTCCAATTTTCTTATTAGTGAAATAAGCTGATTTCCCTTATAAGCCTATTGTGAGAAGTGCACACGTGTTTGTGAGTGCCTGTGTGTATACATGTGTGTGTGCATGTGTATGTGATCACACATGCATGTGTGCATGTGCACGTCACTTTGTGCATGTATAAATTTCTGGAAGAGTTACACGACAGTAATTAGTATCTGGTTACCACTGTTTACTTTTGGATGTCTGCTTACATACTTTAGTCTCTAGCTATAGGACCATGGGATTTATGTTTCTCTTTGGGAATTCAGGGTTTTTCTGTGTTTTTGGTTTGTTCCTTTGTTTGTTTTCAAAAACATGTTGATTTTCCCGGAAGGAACGCCATATCCAGGACATTTCAAATTAATTCTCCTATAAAGCCATATCCCAGTATCTTCTGAGGCACTTGCATTTCAATAAGGCAAGAAACCCTGGGTTATAGGAATATTGATGCTAGGGAACTTTAGACCTTCATTTCTTGTAACTTCCAAAGATGCCAGGGTTGCTAACTAAAGAGATGAAGGTGAGGGTTTGGCTAAGGGCAGACCTGTGTGCCCCAGCCTACAGCAGCCATTCTAGATCCTCAGACCATCATCCCAGCATCACCAGCATCAGCAGGGAAGGAATCAGATATACAGATTCTTGGGCCCAGCTCAGACCAACGTAATTGAAAAACTCTTGGACCAGGGACCAGCAACAGAGGCTTAGGAAGTCTTCTGGGTGACTCTGACCCTCCCTGAGGTTTGGAAGCCTCCCCAGCCTATTGGATTAGCAAAGCCAAGGTTCAAATAACCAAGGTGACGACAGAGCCAGAAGCCAGGGGGAAGGAACTGGAGCCAAGTCGGAAGATGAAGATTCTAGGGAATTGCTGTCAACACCGTTGCTGTTTTCAGCCGGTCTTTATCTCCTGCAGGTGCAGCCTGTGCATAAGGCTGGGCCAGCTTAATAGGCCAGAAGCAAAGCAGACAGGTTGGGATGTATAGCAGATGTTTCGGGAGGTCATCTCGATCCCTTTGGAAGGACAACTCATGGTTTGTCACCTCTCCTGCCTTGCAAAGGATGAGTGTTTGTGCCTTGCCAAGAGAGCTTGCCTGGCTTAGGAAGGATAGCCCAGAAACAGAATTTGCCACCAGACAGCTTCGTCTTCCCCACTGACGAAGGCGGCCATCTACTTTGCGGCATTTTCGAGGAGTTCAGGGACTCATCAACGCTCTAGCTAGGCTTAGTACATTGAATTTGTTAGACAATCCTCTCTTAGATGGCCCAAAGTACATCTTTATTACCGTGCATACAGTAAGGACTCACACAGAGTATTTGAAACAAGTTGGCTTCTGTTGAATAGGCGTCTGTGCCTTTCCACTTTCTTTCCTTGTCTTAGTTTGTCTTTCTGCTGCTGTGATAAAACAACTTGAGAGAGGAAAGGGTTTATCTCATCTCACAACTAACTACCAGGTCTCATCCTTCAGGAAGGGAAATTAGAGCAGGAACTGAAACAGAGGCCATGAGAAAGTGATTGGTTTGCTTAGCTTGCTTCTTTCTAAAAATATTTATTTACTTAATTATTTAATGTATTTGGCATTTCTGCCTGTATGCTTCTCGGTGCACCACATGCAGCCCGATGCCCACAGAGGCCAGAAGAGGGCGTCAGATCCCCTGGAACTAGAGTTAACAGATGGTTTTGAACTGCCGTGTGGGTGCTGGGAATCAAACTCAGGTCCTCTGAAAGAAGAGCCGATGCTCTTAATGGCTGAGCTGTCTCTCCATTCATTCAGCTTCTTTATACAACCCAGGACCACCTGGGCAGAGTTGCCACCAACCACAGTGGGCTGGGCCCTCCCATATCAATCACTAATCAAGAAAATGCCTCCAGAGACTTGCCTGTAGGCCAATTTGATGGAGGTATTTTCTCAATCGAGGCTTCCTCTTTTTAAATAATTCTAGTTTGTGTTGAGTTGACAGTTAACTGACAACACCATGACCAAAGCAACTTGGGGAGGAAAGAGTTTATTTGGCTTACACTTCATTGTCACTGTTTATCACTGGAGGAAGAAGTCAGGACAGGAACTCAAAACAGGCCAGGAACTTGAAGGGGTGCTGCTTACTGGTTTGCTCCGTGTGGTTTGGCCAGGTTGCTTTCTTACAGACCACAGGACCTCCAGGAATGTGGGCTCCTCCCTTCCATCAATCACTAAGAAAATATCCAACAGCCATATTTTATGAATGCCTTTTCTCAATTGAGGTTCTCTCCTTTCAGGTGATTCTAGCTTGTGTTAAGCTGACATAGAACTATCCAGCACACCCCTCTAGTTCTAATATATTTGCCAGCGTAACCCAGCGCCTTCTGCTCCTTCTTTCATTTGAAGACACTTCTCTGGTTCCCATGGTCTTGTTTCCAGGAGAAATGTAGCCTCCATTCTTACAAGTTTCCATACATGTATTAGTTTCTAGAGATGTAGAAACTGTAAGTAACTTGACCCACAGAGCTAAGGTACAAGTAAAAGGTCTAGGATGGGCTAGCATTTGTGCCGCAGGCCAGACAACCTGAGTTCAGTCCCTGGAACCCACAAACAACCAGAATCTGTAACTTGTGACTATAATCCCAGCACTCTTAAAGGAAGATAGGACTTAGAGACGGTAGAACTGTTAGACGCTTAGGCGCCATCTGTCTTGGAGTGTGCAGGGCCACACAAAGATCAGGAGAGACCCCTCCTCAAGAGTGTGAGGGGAGAGCACAGACTCCTGAAAGTTGTCATGGGACATAAACACATGCCTATAGACACATAAGCACAAACACACAGAGACATAAACATACATACACAGACACACACAGACACAAATATGCAGACACAGACACACAGAGTCAGACAGACACAGACACACACCGATACACAGACACAGACAGACACAGGCAGACAATGTGACAGACACACACACACAGATACACACAGACACACATACACAGATACACACAGACACACTCACTCATCTACATAGAAAGCTCCAGGCTAGCCAGGCTGCGTAATGAGGGTGTCTGTCTGTCTGTCTGTCTCTCCCTCTCTCTCTGTCTCACACATACACACACATAAAAACATACATACATACATTCATACATACATAAATGTACAAAGAAAAGGAAACCAAACAGATTCCAAAATCTGTTCCAAAGCCAAAATCCTATGATTCAAGCAGAGGGGCTAAGTCTAAGCAGGGAAGAGAAACCAAGCTCCGTGTGGTGTGAGATGGACAATGAAGGAACAAGGTCTCTAAGGCTCCGAGCCCACAGGGGATGGGTGGCCACAGGGAATTCTTAGACTGGAAGGACTTAGGAGGAACAGAGGTAATCGGGCTGCATTGAGTTATGATCACCACCCCTAGCTCAGGTCCTTGCTCTAAGAATTGCTCCCAAGTCTGGGTGCAGCAATCTTGTACTTTATAATTGGTGTTTTGGACCTAACTACAGGTCTAATCCCGATTAGATTTAATCTTATTTATGCTAATTAGCTGAAACCACTTGAGCCGTGTTTCTGGAATGTGTTCTCTGTCCCTTTTAGCTCTTTGTCAGGCATCAAGTTTGTAGCCTCCCTTTGATCTCTAGGTCTAAATGCTTGACAAATACGTTGGCCAGTAGCTCATTAGAGCTGTCCTTCAGACTGAACCCTACATTAGTCCTCACAGCTGGCCCTGGGCTGTCCAGCTAGCTGTTTGCTCTTTTTCCACAGGTAATAGCTGTTTCATTCAGCACGATATCTTGTTCCAGCACCCTATTTGTCTGGATGGCTTCCCAAGGAAATAGTCAGCTTTCTTTCTACCAGTATGGCGAAATGCCTGAGATAACCAATATGTGAAGAGGAAAGATGCAGACTCGGTTTTGAAGGTTCCAGGCAATGATCAACCGGCCCACAACTTTGGGCTCCCGAGGAAGCAATTATCATGATAGGTACACATGGTAGAATAGAACTACACACAGCAGCAGCCAGGAAGCAAAAGGTGACAAGGTTGGGGCTGGAGTCCCATAAGTCTGCTCTAGAGTATATGCTCAACTGACCTAAAGACTTCCCATTAGGCCCCACCTCCTAAAAATTTCAACATCTCCAAAAATATACCACCCCGGGGTCCAAGTCTTTAACACATGAGTATTTGGGAGACAGATATAGACTGTAGCAGAAAACTTCCTGCTTGAGGGAACATTGGAACGCAGTGCTTTATAATCTAGAACTTTCCTCCTTCCACCATGGCATGTGATTGGACCTGATTCAAAAGTTCCCAGCTCCTTGTCTTCCCATGGCTTATGGAAGTCTTAGGTTGAAAAGCCCTTTCTTCAGGATAAGATGGTCCAATCAAGTACCTATTTCGAGGGTTTGACTGACAGGAGGGCATTACTGAGAGGTCATAAACACTAATGTCCTTAAAGTGTCCTTAAGTGTCTGAATAATAAACAGATTAGAAGAGCCAGCATCTATGGGCAGGACCAGATTAATTTGTCAATACCATGAAGTATAATCTGCAGGTTTTTTTATTTTTCTTTGTCTGTTTTGTTTATTTATTTATTTATTTTTACTATAAACCACATAGGAATTCTAGATACTACATTAAATCATTAAATACTATTTCACACACACACATACACACACACACAAGCTTACAAAACAATAAAGTATATTGCCAGGGACAAAACTGAAGGCTGAACTGAAAACCCAATTAAACACACGGTCAGAGACTGAGGCTGCCCGGGCAGTGGGGCAGCTTGTGATCGTGATGACCACAGGGGCCTCCACTTCTGTGATGACATCACCTTGGGCACAGGGGTTAGAAGTCAAGTTCTTGTATGAAGCTCGGATCATTTCTGAACTATATATTTAGTTATTTAATAGCCACATGAGCAGAAGGAACCAGCAAAGAAACCTGTCTCTTTTGACTTGGGTCTGGGTGGGAAAAAAAATAGCTCTATATGTTGACCAAGTTTGGCTCTAATTTATATTGTCCGTGTGACCCAAGGGTCCCCTAGACTAAGATATTAACATTGCCCTGGAAAAAGGCTGATGATCCTGAGCCTGGGGAGACTGGTGGAAACACAGAAACCCCTAGGAAGGCCGGACCTGGATCCCAGCTTAAAGGATGGAGTTCAGTCAACATGGGCTCAGACTTAGACAATTGCCAGGAAACAATCCTTCATAAATATGTGTCAGAGAATGTGACTGAACCTCAGAAAGGGGGATTCTTAAAAAATGTTCTTAGGCTCAGAAAGATGGATGAGTAGGTAAAGATGTTTGTTCCATGAACCTGGTGAACAGAGTTCAATCTTTGAGACCCATGTAAAGGTGGAAAGAGAGAATCCATTCTACAAAACTGTCTTCTGACCTACAATATGCACCCCCACACAGATCTTTCTCTTCCCCCCTTCCTCTCACACATATACAATAATAATAAAACTTAAAAAGTAATGTAGGCTCAAAAGTCTAAGTGTCTAAGTGTAATTTTAAAAGGTAGTTAAAAAAAAAAGAGAAAATAGTGGAAAATAGCAGCCACATGATGTAAAAATATAAGCATGGAAATTAAAATATGATAGCTTCATGCAAACAATCTATTTATATAAAACATCAGATAGTAAATTGAAAGGTAAAGCTAAAAATATCCAGAATTCATTGTGAAGGATTAAGAATATATATAAAGTATTTAAAAGATGTTTAAAGACATGGAGGATAGACTGAAGAGGCTTAATATATATACAATAGAAGTTCTATGAAGAAAAATGGAAAGATTGAGGGAGGCAAGTGTTTAAAGGGAGAGATAAAGGCTGATGATTTTCAAGAGTTAAGGCAACAGGCACAATAGATTAAGTTAAATTTATAACCGTATAACTATAACACATTGTAGTAAAATGCAGAACCTCAAGTACAGAGGAAATCTCCAAGGCAATTGGAGCAGTCTACAAGGGACAATAGACTATTTGGGGACCTCTTGCCTGACTGACAATCACATAATAAAAAGTTTAGAATGCTGATTAAAATATTTTTATACCTAAAAAAAAAAAACAAAAACAAAAAATAAAACACCCCAAACAAAAGAAACAAAAACAACACCCTAAAACAAACAAACCCCAAAAGCAGGACTGAGGTGGCAAACGCCTTTAATCCCAGTACTCAAGAGGCAGAGGCAGGCAGATCTCTTAAGTTCCAGCCCAGCCCAGTCTACAGAGTGAGTTCTAGGACAGCTAGGGCTACACAGAGATACCCTGTCTCAAAAAAATTTTATACCTGGACAAACTGTCATTCAAATGTGAGGACAAAATCTGAACACCCTCAGAACAAAGTCTGAGAGACACTAATCCTAACCGTAGTGCTAGGGGTAGGGCAAGTGTTTCACTGGAGGTTGACTTTGAAGGTTTAAAGAGTCATCCTTTAGAGTTTACTCTCTCTATTTTGTGCTTGTGATTCACAGTGCGAGTCCTCAGCTTTCTGCTCCAGCTGCAACACCTTCATTTCACCACCAAGGACTCTCACCCTCTGGAACTGTAAGCCCAAATAAATCCTTTCTTCTCTAAATTGCATTGGTCCTGGTGTTTTAACACATCAATAGAAAATTATCTAGTACAGCTCTCAGTGTGACCTTGTGTAGTAATATATAAATCTCCTCTAGGATACTGTAGATAATGGACTACCTTTTGTGTGATTTTGTCTTCTGATCCATATGTCTTCCCATGTCGGACTGAAATAATCTCAGGCTTCGTAGCCTAGGCCTGTAATCCCAATGTCCTAAGAGGCTTAGACAGGAAGATGGAGACTTTAAGACTAGCCTGGGCTACTGAGTGTGATGCTGTCTTAGGATAAAAACTAAAAAGTGCTGAGGATGAAGCCAGGCAGTGGTGGCAGCACACCTTTAATCCCAGCACTTGGGAGGCAGAGGCAGGTGGATTTCTGAGTTTGAGGCCAGCCTGGTCTACAGAGTGAGTTCCAGGACAGCTAGGGCTACACAGAGAAACCCTGTCTCGAAAAACCAAAAAAAAAAAAAAAAAAAAAAAGAGGATGTAACTCACTGGTGGCAAGCTTGCTGAGCGTGTGAGAAGTCCTGGGTTCAATCCTCAGTACTTCCCAAAGCAAGCATCTTGGGTACATGTTAGATATGGCCCTACCCTATCCTTTTCACATTCCAAATTGTGCCTAGCTCTGTTTTACATGAACTGGGGGTCTCACTACATTCTTGGTGTATACTAATGGAATCATTTGATTCTGTTCCAGCAAATTTTCCTTTATGCTATTGTTGAATATCAGTCAAGTGCAAACTTCTACTCTTTCTTCCAGCCATTTCCATGGTGCAGTTTCTTTCAGATGCATCTTATACTCCTTACTAGTAGAGGGAACAGTGGTCCTCAACCTTCCTAATGCTGTGACCCTTCAATACAGTTCCTCATGTCATGATGACACGCCTCCCCCCTCATAAAACCATTTTTGTTGCCATTTTGTAACTGTGATTTTGTTACTGTTATAAATCACGATGTAAATGGCTGTTTTCCAATAGTCTTAGGTGATTGATCCCTGAGAAAGAGTTGTTTGACCTCTTCTGCTCTAGTGCCACAGTAAACTCAGAAGTCAAGTGCAGAGAACCTTCAGCTCCTGGACTGTGTCACTCTAAAAGGCTTGGTCCTGGAACACGCTTGCTTGGGCTGACTCCGGCTAGCCTGACAACGTCTCCCTTAGCTTTGCCTCCTTGAAGACATCTCATTGATTTTTGACACTTACAATCTGAAGGGCGGGGTATTGATCCTCTGAAGACGGATGCTGACAAAGGGCCCCTGGTTCTGCTGCCAATGTCATTCATCGTCTGGCTTTGGAGTGATGAGGGCTAGGACCTGTTCTCACCGGGGCACGTCAAGGATGCTGGAATCGGCTGTTGGAGCTGAGCTCCCAAGCACGTGATGATGGGAACTGTCTGCTCTGGAGCAGTGGCTCGCATGTGAGACATTTACAGATCAGGTTCGAAGAAACTTGCTTCGACTGTAGAAGGAGGAGGCTCAACTCCTAGGATTGTGATCTTGAGATAGCATGAGGCTTTCCTCCCCAGGGCAGCCTTTATTTACACAGTATGGCCTCTCTGTGTTGCTGGTTAGCTCATCCCTGAATGATTTCACACACAGGGCCTGAGCCTTCCTGTCAGCTTAAAGTTACTTGTCAGTTCTCATCCCTACATATAAGACTCAGTTCTCATGTTCTTGTTGTTATTGTTTTTCTTTTTTTACTTGAGACAGCATTTCTCTATGTAGACCTGGTTGTTCTGGACCTCACATAGAGTAGGCTAGTCTCAAACTCAGAGATCTCCCTGCCTCTGCCTCTGCCTCTGCCTCCCAAGTTCTGGGATAAAGGTATGAGTGACTGCTGCCCAGCATCAGTTCTAGTCACATTTGAAAACTTCAACCCTGAACTGAGAGGCTTTCTTCCTTACACCAATGGGAGCTGTGGCTCTCAGCCTCGTGGAGTGTCCCCTATCTACTCTCTCTGTTAACAGCGGTTCTCATCCTGTGAGTTGCAACCCCTTTTGGGGTAGCATATCAGATACCCTGCATACCGGATATTTACATTAGGATTTACCAGTAGCAAAGTTGCAGTTAAGAAGTACAACAAGATAATTCTTATGGTTGGGGGAGCGGGTGTCACTATAACACGAGGAACCGTATTAAAGTGTTACAGCATTAGGAAGGTTGAGAACCACTGAGTTAGAAGGCGCTAGAGGGCAGGAAGGAGATGAACAGGTGGATGTTTCCTCACCTGTCCAGTCTCAGTATGGGAAAGTTTCCCAGACTTCTTGGAAAGAGAACTCAAGCCTCTCCTCAGCTCCCTCCAGTGTGGTTGTCTGTCTGCATGCACGTGCCTGCTTGCCTGCTATGGTTTTAATATGGTGTGTTGCCCACATGGTTGTGTGCTGGGAGCTTAGTCTCTAATGTCACAGTGCTAAGCTGATGACACCTTTGAGGAGGAGTTGAGTGGAGGGTGATTGGATTGGTTTGCTTCAACCTCATGAATGCTTTTGAATCTTCAAGACTGAGTTGTTAATAATCAAGGCCATCCCATGCCTTAGCTCTTTTGGCATATAGCTGGCTCCCTTCCTGTTTCTTCGCCATGTTGTGATGTAGCCAGGAAGCCGGGGTCCTGGTACCATGCTATTGGGATCATTCATTGGCCAGAGTCATAAGACAATCCTCTGTTAGGTCTGTTGTCACCTAACCCTAGGAATTTATGATAATAATATTAACAGACTAAACACTTCTATTGGCTTGGGCATCTGACTAAGGCTGACTTAAAGGCCTGGGCTCCTTTCCCTTTGCTAATCACGTATTTCTTCATGTATAACCACAGGGTGCTTTGGGGTCGTCCTGGCAGCCTTGAGAACCATAGACAACCAGAATGAAGTCGTTCCTACCCACTTTAAGTCAAGATGAAACTGACTACTCCAGTAAGCCTTGCACTTTTAGGAAGCCTTAATCTAGCAACAGGGAGAAGTATCTATTATGGGATAAATTTATGCCACCCTTATATATTTATCTCCACTTCCAGTATCTTAGAATGTGGCCTTATAGCATATATGTTTAGTTTAGATGAATGACAATATAATAATAATGATAATAATATAATAATAATACAGATAAAATAGCTGTGTGGTGATGGGTAGATACTAGAGTGTAGTTCTGCAGACAAAGGAACTCAAAGGTGTCTGGCAAGTAAGGAGAAGCTGGGCAGAGGTATGGAACAGCTCTCCCTCCGAGTTCCAGAGGGAGTACCTCTGTCTCCAGATGGTGAGACAATGCATTTCTGGCGCTTTAAGTCATTTGGCCCGTGGTACCTTATAGCTGAAGCACAAGGGATCTAGCTCTGTGTCTCCATAAAGGAGTATGTGCCAAGCCACTCCTGCTTGGCCTTAAAAGTCGAGGGGGATTGTATGTTTTGCATCATGCATATACATCTAGGCTGTGCAAATACTCTCTGGAGAATGTCTTTCCCCGCTAGACTCCAGTGGGTTCCACAGTTCTGTCACCTTTGAGGAAGGGAGGTCAGTGTTTGCCTTTTCCAGGCATTTTAAAGTTGTGCTGTGGCTTCCTGGGAGAGCCCCACCCCCACTCCTTTTGGGACAGGGAGAACTCTCACTGTGAAGCTAGTATTCTTAAGTCTAGTGACCCCCCCCAAGCTGTGGGTGTCTGTGTGTGGCAGTGATAAGCCAGTTCTGGCCCCTCTTGCCCTGTGTGGCTTGGTTAGTGATTCTCCGCATGTAGCATGCGCGATTTTAAATGTGGTTTGTCTTTTTTGTCCCACCTGGAGTCCTGATGATAATTTGGGGTAACAAGAGGTTTCCCCTTTCAATATCTGATTCCCTCGTTAGAGTTAACCTTCTGTTTCACCAAAATCTCCCAAGTGGACTCTCATGGGAAGCGGCTGCTTTGGATGTCAAAGATGAAAGAGCAGAGGGCATCTCTGGCTCCCCTTTGAGAAATGCAGGTTCCCAAGATCCTTGGCAGCTCACCTGATGAGGTTAGGTCCTGGGCAACCCCCGAGGGCAGGAGACTGGTGCTCAAAGATAATTGTGTAGACTCAGAGAGTCAGCCTCAAGCCTTGCCTGGTTCCAGAAAAGTGAATGACTTCCAGATAGAATCATAGTTTCCTATCTGTTATGGTTTGGATCCATCCACCCCCACCCCTTTAAAGGAAAAATGTTCCTATATCCTAGGCTGTCCTTGAACTCATGGTATAGCTGAGGATGGCTTGAACATCTGCTCCTCTCATCTCTGATTCCCAAGTGATGCAATTACAGGAGTGCACCATCATTGCTTGGTTATGAGGTGCGATGGGTTGCATCCCGGATTTTGTGTGCACTACCAACTAAACTACATCCTCTGTTTGGAACAAGCTCTCTCAGTGTAACAGCCCTGGCTGTCCTGGAACTCACTTTGTAGACCAGGCTGGCCTCTAACTCACAGAGATCAGCCTGCCTCCCAAGTGCTAGAATTAAAGGTGTGCACTACCACACCTAGCCCCTCTGTTTGGATCTTAATTGACCCCACAAATTCATGTGTTGGCTTGTGTCTGGTAGTGTTTTTGGAAGGGAATAGAGAACAGTGAGGTCTAGTTAGAGGAAATGGGGCATTGGGGACACATCCTTAAAAGGGATATTGAGACCCCAGCTTCTGCAATGATCACCTGCCTCTCCACAGGACCAAAAACTACCCTGCCAAAGGCTCATGAGGTGGCTCAGCAAGGAAAGGCATTTGCTACCTAGCCTGACAAACCGAGTTTTAGCCTCAGGACCCATCTGATAGAAAGAAAGAACTAACTCTCACAGTTTGCACAAACTGTCTTCTGATCTCCACATGTGTGCTGTGGTACTCACAGGAATAAATGTTAAAAAAAAAATTCTTTTTAATTTCAGAGTTAATAACTATGGATACAAGTTGATTTCTCACAGATATTTTGTGGGAGTGATGCATAGACGAGTAATACCCCCTACACACACACACACACACACACACACACACACACACACACACACCGCAGCATCTCTCCTACCCCCCCCAATCACCATCTAGTTCCTGTCTCTAATAGTTGACCGGGCCTCAGGTAGGTTGTCTTATCCAGGTCATCTTCAAGACCACTAAGACAGTTTCCTGTGGTATTAGAATTGCCTGTTGTTTGCATGCTGGGAGCTGAGGTATCTGGAAGCTCTTCATGAAGAGTAGCCGATGGAGATGTACTTTGCTTGGCTGTGTCATTGGGTATCTTAGAAAGCTTGGCGATCACAGGCATTTGTGATATTTTGAGCAAGAATCACCCTTTTTCCCTACTAAGGGGTCTCCAGGAGCATGTTTCTTGCCTGGTCCTCACATGTCGGACTGGGCAGGCTTGATTTTTTTTCTTCCCAACAGAAGCTATTCTGGTGAGGACAATTCTTCGAGTCAGACTACTTCAAGGGCTGCCAAGAGGCCTGCAGTGGAATGTCCTCAGGTCATGCGCCCCTGGACCAATTTTGGTCCAATTAAAAGCCAGCCCGGGCAAAGGGCAGCTAAGCATGGTGTCCTGAGCAGATTTGGTGAGTGGAGCTACTTAGCATAACAGGTTGGAGTGCTGTACAGATTAGCAGATTTGTACTGACCCCTCTGGCTCAAGGGTTTGCCTTAAGGTGATCCTTGGCCCTCCGGAGTTTCCCCATTCCTTCCTAGGCCAGCCATCTGGGTGGCTACAGTGATAACTTTCTCAGTGTAAATTGCCCTGATGCAAGAGAAGAGGTAACTTCTGGGTGTTGCTGGAAGTTGGAAGCCTATAAAAAGAGAGGTAACTAGTTTAGCTTTTTTTTTAAAATGTGTTTTTAAGCTTATATTTAACAATCTGTAGTGACTTCTCATTTTCATGAACAGCCTGGATTTCTAGAAGTAGGGATTTATTTATTTATTTATTTATTTGTTTGTTTATTTATTTATTTATTTATTTATAAAGCTTGCTTGTGATTCACCTTAGTTTCTATCATAATAAAAACTCTGACAAGGATGTGTTGAGAGGGCGTGTTGCCACCCACAGCAGAGTCAGTTCACCATGACAGGGCTGTCAAGACAGTGGGAGCTCGAAGCAGCAGATTGTAGCACATCCATGAGCAGGACAGACATGAACGATGCTGTTGCTGAGTCCTTTTCTCTAGTCACACAGTCCAAGGCTCCAGACAGGAGCGGGGCTTTCCTCAGTGGTGAGCTTTCTCTCCTTAATTAACCTAATGAAGATGATCTCCTGGGCATGCCCAGATGCCCAGTGATTCTAGATTCTGCCAAAGTGACAACCATTAGATGGTTTTTCATTATCATTAGGTGGTTTTTTTTTCCTTTTTTCTTTTTTTTATGTATATATGAGTACAATGTAGCTATACAGATGGTTGTGAGCCATCATGTGGTTGCTGGAAATTGAACTCAGGACCTCTGTTTGCTCTGAACCAAAGGTTTATTTATTGTTATATGTAAGTATACTGTAGCTGTCTTCAGACACACCAGAAAAGGTTGTCAGATCTCATTACGGATGGTTTTGAGCCACCATGTGGTTGCTGGGACTTGAACTCAGGACCTCTGGAAGAGCAGTCAGTTCTCTGATCCACTGAGCCGTCACTCCAGCCCCCTAGGTATTTATTTTTCAAAGATTTACTTATTTTTAAGGTGTGTGTGTGTGTGTGTGTGTGTGTGTATGTATGTATGTGTATTTGTGTGTGTGTGTATGTATGCATGTATGTGTATTTGTGTGTGTGTGTGTATGTATGTATGTATGTGTATTTGTGTGTGTGTGTTTGTATGTATGTGTGTGTGTGTATGTATGTGTATTTGTGTGTGTGTGTATGTATGTATGTATGTGTATTTGTGTATGTATGTATGTATGTATATTTGTGTGTGTGTGTGTATGTATGTATGTGTGTGTGTATGTATGTATGTGTATTTGTGTGTGTGTATGTATGTATGTATGTATGTGTATTTGTGTGTGTATGTATGTATGTATGTATGTGTATTTGTGTGTGTGTATGTATGTATGTATGTGTATTTGTGTGTGTGTGTGTATGTATGTATGTGTATTTGTGTGTGTGTGTGTATGTATGTATGTATATATATGTATTTGTGTGTGTGTGTGTGTGTATGTTACTGCAGGGGTCAGAGGAGGCAAGGGACCTCAGATGCCCATGGAACTGGAGTTACAGGAGGTTGGTAACTGCCGCAGGTGGGTGTTGGGAGCCCAGTTCTGGTCCTCTGCTACAGGAATAGCTCCTGTTCACTGCTCAGCCACTTCTCCACGCCTTCATTAGCTATTCCAGGAACTACACAGGGGTCTGATAGGCGACATTGCCTTTTCTTTTGGCCTAGTATCATCAAACACATCAAGGGTCCAAGTTTCCAGACCCCCTGAGTGTCCAAGAGTGCGTTTGCTGCACAATAGTCCAATGGTCCACCACTGAGCAACACAGGTGAGTGACCACAGATACTTCTGGTTCATTATGCATTTGATTTTGAATTCCTGTTCTCTTTTTGGGTCCAGACACTGTCTTCTGTTGACAGTTTCCCCCTAAGCTCCATATTCCCATAAGGATGTGACTCATAGTTTAAGATGCTGGGTCCTAGTTTAAGCCAAATGTGGAGGTGCTGGCAAACCCCTTCTAGCCTGGATGCTTAGGAGGAAGAAATAAAATCTGTCCCCAGAAGCTTATGGTATAATCTGAAGCTCGGTCATCTCTGAAGTGCCAAAGAATGCAGACAGACGTAATCCTGATTATGTCTCTAGACCTGACTGCTAGCCTGTTGCCTGGATATGACCGCACAGATTAGGGAAGGGGCTGCGGCCTTTCAGAAATCAGTGGGCAATTCCCACTGGGCATCGAGGTGGAGATAGGGTTACTATCACCAACAGAAAGCTTTTTTGAATTTTTTGAATTGTTTATATCTCTTTTGGAAGGGCAATGTCATTTGTAAAAATTTCTCCAGGAAATTTGCCTCCAAACAGATATAGTAGTTGCTAATTTTTTTCTTTTTTAAAAATCAGGCACTCCGTGGATACATTTACTTTTGAGGTAGGTCTTGCTATGTAGCCCAGGCTAGCCTTTAGCTTTTCATCCTCCTGCCTCCGTGTCCTGAGTGCTAGGGCACCAGTGCACACCACCACTCCTGGTTACATTTTTTTTTAAAGTTATAAGTCCTTAATATTTTGGCATTCATCTAAAAATAACACCCACATATTTCTGCCTTTGTAGATTTGTTATTGTAAAGGTAACGGTGCTTGCCAACAGACTGATACTCTGTGTTTAAATCCCTGCGACACACATGGTGGAAGGAGAGAAAGAATCTTGAAAGCTCTTCTCTGTGTGCCTGTGCATGTACATTCACACACACACACACACACACACACACACACACACACACGCTCACATTCTTAATTTAAAAATATTTTTAAAGAAATAAACATAGTAATTGGTTTAAACTATAGTTTAACAGATCATTGACTGCCTCTTCTGAGCGTCGTCTACCTCCTTTGCAGGCTATAACCTTCTTTTCTAGCTCTGTTCCTGGTACGTAGCATGAGTTCAGTGGATGGTTTGTAGGATAGATGAATGAGAGATGAATGAACCGAGGCTGTGATTTGAAAGATATACGTAGTTTGAAACTATGAGAGTGAGGAGCAGGAGCCAACCAAGACCCTCCCTCCTATGGTGACAGAATATATTGACCTATTCTAATAGCAGCATTAATATCAAACCTGATTGGAGGACAGGAAGGCTGAGGGATGATGGATTGTTTTAGTTAAATTGAATGTGTTTATTTATCACCCACTTCCATTAGCATAGAGGCCCCTGTTCCCCGTATTTCCTGGCCAGGCAGTCTGTCCTATGAGATTCTATCAGTGAGAAGCTAGGAAAGCCTCAGGAGAAGGGATTTGGAGAGGAGCCTCCCAGGAGAGACAAGTCCCCAGCCTTAGCTATTAGTTAATTAGGTACCTTGCATAAAAGCCTAAAGGGAATGTGAGAGGGATTAGGGCCTACTTGTGGTGCTCATGAATTGATTTAGTAGCGGGGACTCCTCATTTACATGCAAAACAGAAAGTTGGTAATAAATGTGTAGCGGCTTTCTGCAGGCAGAGAGCACTGGAGGGGTCCAAGGATTTCTTTGCACTTACCCTATCTGCAAACTCCAGGAGCCTCTGGCGAGGATCAAAAATGGTACTTGTGTTCCTTGAGGAGGTGTCTCTCAAAGGAGGTGCCTCCTGAAGGCTGCACTCAGTGTCAGTTGAACAAGAAGTCCGCTGGTCTCCCTGATGCTGCTGATTCTAACAGTAACACCTCATAGTCCGGAACTATACTTCTTCCTCAAGATGCTCGCTGACATTTAGACCTTTCAATGGCCTTGGAGAAGGTGCTGAGAATCTCCTTGTATTGTGGCTGAAGAGACAAGGCAACTGCAAAGGTAGTTAGTTGTAACAAAGTAACAGGTGTAGGCTACAGAGCTTGGCAATTGGCCCTATAACATGCCCTAAGCCTTTGATTTAAATGATTTTGCCTTTGGCGGCGTTCAGAGCTTAGGTTTTTTTTTTTCATTTACCACCTTCCTTTGCGGCAGAACCCTAGTACGCTAAACTCCGGTCTTCTAAGTGTCTAATCGGATTCTCCATCCCTTGTTCACATTAAAGTGTAAATGAATGCTAGTTCCTTAAAAGCTAACCTTGCTGGGAAAGCATATTAGCAAGAAGCAGAATATTAAACTGGCAAGGTGTGGTGGTGCATGCCCTTAGATCCAGAACTCGGGAGGCAGAAGAAGGCAAATCTCTGTGAGTTCAAGGTTAGCCTGGTCTGCATAGTGAGTTCCAGGAAAGCTACTTAATGAAGCCCAGTCTTAGGAAAACAAAACAAAACAAACAAACAAAAAAAACAAATACAGAAACAAAAGGCAGAAGATTGAAGGAAGAGGCAGAGTCTCAGGGAAACTCTAGTTGTCTATGACAAGGTGAATGATGGGTGGCTTCAGAGTCACACTGCAGATCAGAACACGGGGACGGGACGGAGGCAGTCCCTCTGTGATGCCCAAGCTGTCCTTGCTCCCTGCTGGAGCTGCAGCGAACATTGCAGAGCACAGCAGCTGCTTGTCACCGCAGGCGCCATCTCTGCACACCTGTGTACAGCTTTAAAAATCTTAGTTTAATAGAAATCTTTGCTAGCTATGGGCCCTACAGGTTGGTCCTTTTCCAGTCACCAGTAGACACTTGGATGTTTAAATGGTAGTCCTGTAGCTGGGATCAAAGGATGGGTTGGGGTGGGATGGGGTATGAGGAAAAAAGAGAGAGAGAGAGTGGACAGTGTGGCTTAGAGCCTCATCAGGTGGCCCTGTTTATGTGGCCTTTAGAGAGGGTCTTTTGGTGGAGTCCTGGGACATCCAGGGCAGCGGTTGGGGATCACAGAGGTTTCTGAGACTCCTAGCACAGGAAACCAAGCTCTGTACTGCCACTCATGTGTGGCCTTTATGGGCCATGACCAATGACTCAAGGCCTGGGCTGGTAGCTGCAAGCCTTCATCCTAGGCAGGAATTCTAATTAAATGTGAACTCCTGGGTCTCACTTACCAGCTGCTCAGCTACAGACCCTGCCTTCTGAGGCCCCACCCGGCTAGCCATACCCTTTAATGACACCCGCAACAAATGGGGGGCCCTTGCTTTTCTCCACAGGGGCCTGGGGAAGTCTGAGCCTACTACTGGTCCTTAGGATGTGTTGGCTTTGATCCAACTGTTAGAGAAACACTTTTGATGGTCTCATATCCCAGTAGGGATCTGTCTGTCTGTACCATTCCTTTTTGCCATCCCCTCACAACAAATCAAGTTGTTTTTAGATGTCCAGGCATCCAGCAAACTCAGGGGTAGGATCCCCTCCTCCAGCAACCCCTGAAGTATCACAGTAGGGATAGGGGAACCCCAACTGTCGTATGTGGCAACCTTCAAGATTCCTACCTCTATGTCTGACGTGAAGGAGGATGGAACACTTTCCACATAGATGTGCCTGGTGGGTGGGCAGGACTCATGTGGCCAAAGAGGAAGCCTGAGGGATGATAAATAGTTGTCTTGTACGTATTAAAGGAGGGGAGGATTATCTGCATATTAGACATTCTCAAGTCCCAATCCCAAATTCATGTTGCCCCAGATAACAGCTCACTCCGCCTTCTCCATGTGTACTCTCCAGTGGGGGTGATACTTACTGTCTTTATTTACCTGTTTAAATGTTTTGTGTGTGTGATAGGATCTCATGTGTCTCAGGCTAGTCTTAAACTCACTACTTAGCTGAAGATAATTTCAGACTTCTGTTACTCCTGCTAAAATTATAGGCACAAACCACCATGCCTGGTTTATGTAGTGCTAAGGATCCAGCACACTGCCGACTGAGCTATAGCCTTAGCCCATTATTAGCCTCTTCAAACAATGTCCATTTGAGTCTGGTCTCAGCAGGCTGTCGACCTTGTGTGTGATGTGACTGAGGTTGGTAGTGGTCACTGTAACAGTAATGGGGATGGGGTACTCTCATGGCCTGAAGTTCTATCAATAAAGGTGTTATGATTATTATACTGCTCCCCCATTTCCCCCTGGGGTCTCTGTCTTTTTCACTGCCTCCCTTCACCTCAGCCCAGGCCTGGGTCCCCACTGTCCCGTTTTTCCCTGAGTCCTGTTCAGTTGCAAAGCGCTCAGTGGGGTTTTGAGGCCTGGTGGCTGGGCACTGGAGAACCACGTGCTGCCTCCCCATGCCTCCCTGGGAATGGAGACTGTCTGGCTCCAGTGGGTCCACACGGGCTCAGACCTGACTGCTGCTGGACTTACCCTGAGTCCAGAGGACACCCACACACCCCAACCACTGGGAACACAGCTTGGCAGAGAGGAGGAGGGCTGAGTTGGCCTTTTGTGTAATACAAATGCCGGGTGCAGCTGACTGGGTTCTTGTCAGGCTGAAGAAAGAGAAAGACCTGTTTGCTGGCAATTCTCTCCAGCAATGTGCTCTGAACCTTGGGCCCTGCTCAAGGCAGTAAGTGTGTGTGTGTGGGGGCTCTTCTTCCTCAAAACTGGCCACTGATGAGAGAAAAGCCTGGCAGGAAAGACAGTGAGAAAAGCGAAGGAGCTGCTTGCTCTATGTGAGAAACCAAAGGTCTGCTGCTAGCAGACGCTCTCGGGAAGAGAGCCAGAAACCATGGAGGCACCGGCCCTTTGTGCCTAGGCCGGGGCACCCCGTAGGGAGGAGGATAGAGGGCAGAATGGAGGAGAAGCTGCATCTCAAGAGTAGATCTTCCTTTGCGTGAATGCTGGCCTCCTGTCACGGTCCCAGCCCTACACCTGGGTTGATGTGCCTCACTCCTGATGTACTGTCACCACCCCACCCCTTGTCATCACCCACAATGCCCTCCTCCTTCCCCTCTGCTTGTCTAGGGCCCACACATCCTTGTAGGCGTGACTTGAATTCCACAGCTTCCTTGTCGGTTTCTCCCACGCGCCCTCAGAGCCCGTGTCACCTTGGAGTCCATCCCACACACACTGCCAGCACTTAATTTTCCGCTAATGTGGCATGGAGAGTCAGCCTGACCTGCCAACCTATTGTCAGCACCTGAGGAGACATTGGGTGAACTCAGGTCGATGGGTCAGCGATGGATCTCTGCAAAGAGGACCCCCTGAGCGCTGGCCACTATGCCTACCGTCCAGCGCCCGCCAGAGGAATGGGAGCCTTTGATCCTGATACTTGGAGGTGAGACCACGCAGGATGGGGAACTGGGTTGGTGTGAGCTCTCCTCACGGAGTCTGGTCCTAATGTGTAATTGGTAGCCCTGACTTGAGGCTCTCTTGGAGGTGAGCATACAGACTATTGCCTCAGTATCAGGACCGTACTTTCCTTATCCCCACGAGTGGTTTGAGCCATCGGTCTGCAGTATCGCACCTTTTGGGGGAATCGTGTCTCTCCCGAGTCATAGCTGAAGCCCTGGCAGGCAGTCTGGGGGTTGAATGGTCTCTGGAGGCCCAGTTGATAAAGGCTTGGTCTCCTGCCTTGGGAACCTTTAGGAGGTAGGCTCTACTAGAAGGTGACCTAGGAAGTTAGGCCATGGTGGGTGGGTGGGGGTGTTGCCCAACCCCCTTTTCGGTTTCTTGGTTGCCTTGAGTTAAACCTTCCTCTGTCACCACACATAACCGTCATGAGACCACGTTAGGCCCAAAGTAACAGGCCAAGGGACTGTACGTCAAGACTGTTGGAGCCGTTCTTTATCTCCCCCTTATAAACTGGCCCTCTCGGGATGCCTTTCCCTCTCTGAGCACACTTGCCAAGTAAGTGCCTTGTGTGCACAGTGAAAAAAAGTCCATCTGTAAGCCAGAAAGGGAGCCCCCAGACTTAAGAGCCAGACCCCACCAGACTCAGACCTTGTACTTTCTAGCTCCTAGAATTGTAAAGAAAATATGTTTCTGTCGTTTAAATCCCTCCGGTCTGTGGTTTTTTGTTATGGTCATGTCAGGTTAACTAGTATGCGTAGATTTTATCATTCACGGAGCCAACAAATATCCACCCTGGTGCTGACTGAATGTCAGGAAATCTTATATATACTACAGTTCCAATAGCTACGAAGCTGGTGTGTGTGTGTGTGTGTGTGTGTGTGTGTGTGTGTGTGTGGTGTGTTTGGGGGAGGTGTGTGTGTGTAGAGTGTGTGTAGAATGTGTGTGTATATGTGGTGTATGTGTGTATGTGTGTGTGGTGTATGTTTGTGTGTGTGTGTGTGTGTGTGTGTGTGTGTTGGGTCATCCCAGCTACTCAGGTGTCAAGAGAAGATCTTGAGTTTGAGGCTATCTTGGCCAGATGGGTCCTCAGTGCCTATCTCAAGAATACCAATGTCAGGGACTAGAGAGATGGCTCAGCAGTTAAGAGCACTGATACTCTTCCAAAGGTCCTGAGTTCAATTCCCGGAAACCACATGGTGGCTCACAACTATCTATAATAGGATCTGATGCCCTCTTCTGGTGTGTCTGAAGACAGCTACAGTGTACTTATATACATAAAATAAATGAATCTTAAAAAAAAAAAAGAACACCAATGTCTGTGTTATGCACATGTACATGTACCCAAGTGCATCTATGTGGATGCCTGTGTGTGTGTGTTATGCACCTAAGTGCATCTTCATAGATGCCAGTGAGTACTTGTGTGTGTGTGTGTGTGTGTGTGTGTGTGTGTAAACTGATGGAAGTTCCTCCCTTGAGCTTATATTCTAGTTAGAGAAGACAGCATCTACAAAGGATGACTAGGTAAACTTTTAGATAGCATCTCACCTGGGGCTCATTGCTGTAGAGAACCATGTGGTTAAGAGGCTGGGGGTTCTAGAGAAGGGAACAAGCCACACCAATATCAGAGAGTTAAAACATTAGCTTTCAATTATCCACTTTAGCCGGTCCCAGCCAGTCCCGGAGGTACACGCCTTTAATCCCAGCACTCAGGAGGTAGAGGCAGGTGGATTTCTCTGAGTTAGAGGCCAGCTTGGGTTACAGAACAAGCTGTAGGACAGCCATGGCTACACAGAGAAGCCCTGCCTCAAAAACAAAGACAAATTACCTATTGTAGCCAGGTATGGTGGTACACACCTTTCATCCCAGCAGACAGATCTGTGTGAGTTCAAGGCCAGCCTAATCAACACAGCAAGTTTCAGGTCAGCCAGGGCTACATAGAGAAAACCCTTCTCAAACAAAGAAAAACACAATAACAACAAAAAAGCAAACCGAAACAACAAAAAACAAGCTAACAAACAAATGACCCATTATATAGATAAAGGGGATAAAACCTGAATGAGCGGCAATCGAAAGCGCATCTAGACTGCTGTGTGGATGGTCCGTGGATAAGTATGAAGCCACTTCAGGAGGCCACAGCAGTGGTTAGTGGTGATTTAGAGGCCAGGCCTTAGGGAGCAGCAGAGGGAACTGGCAATATTTAGACTAGAGAGAAAAAGATTTGTGTGCCTATTAGCAGGGTTAGGCTTCTCCCTCAGAGCTGCTGGATTCAGAATGACAAGCAATGGGTGATAATTCGGCTCACTAAATCAGGGCTAACCATGGACAGAAGCCGTCCAGGTAAGTTTGACAACCAGGCTTTGCCCTAGGATTACTGGGGCATGGGGAGGCCAGCACAGCCAAGCATGCCCAACCTTTGATACCACGTGACCCAATTGTCATCTATAATGTTTGTGTTCAAGACTCTTACAATAGAGTTGTTTTTTGTTTTTTTAAAGGCAAAACATTGCTCATGCTTTAAATAGGCTTAAGGTTTCTTTTTTTTTTTTTTTTTGGTTTTTCGAGACAGGGTTTCTCTGTGTAGCCCTGGCTGTCCTGGAACCAGGCTGGCCTCGAACTCAGAAATCCACCTGCCTCTGCCTCCCAAGTGTTGGGATTAAAGGCGTGCGCCACCACTGCCCGGCTAGGCTTAAGGTTTCTTGGTTGGGCCATATTCATAGTCATCCATGCAGCCACAGGACAGATATTAAACACAATGCTACACATTGGACCGTCAAAATCACTCAAAGACCCTTGTGCTAAAGGTACAGTCTCCAGACAGGTGGTGTTGAGATGACAGGAACCATGTCTAAGGAGTGGGACAAGTGGAGTCATGCCCACAGAAGGGTTTGTTTGTGAGACACTGATCTTTCTTCTGTGGTTCTTGACCATGAAGAGAATAACTGCTCTCCATAGGCTCCCTCCATGACAGATGCTCCCAACTCCAGCGAGGGTCCTAAAGGAATCAACATGGCTGCCCAATTATGCACCGCAGCCTCCATCACTGTGAGTCACAATAAGCCTTTTCTCTTGATAACTTGATTTATCCCAGGCGTTTGTTACAGTCACGGAAAGCTGACCCCACAGGCATGCTGTAGACGAGATGCCTGTGCTATGGGAAGGAAGCAGTGGGAGGCTTTTGGTTTTTTTCAGAATGCAGCTCAGAGCAGGTCAGTGGGGAGTTCCTGCGTTGGATGATGGTCGGTCATGTTTCTTCTACCAGTTAACCTTTGTGGGTTCGGCTCTTTCCTGTGACAAACATGAATAAAAACACTTGTCCTATCCAAAAGCAGGGACCAGAGCAGTTGGTGGCTTGAGAGTCAAAGACCCTATGTTCCAAGAGGAAGATTGCAGCTCATCACATAGAACATTTATAATGCTAAGAGGCAATGGAAGGGGCGTCTCATCAAAGCATTTGTTTCTATAGGAACAGGCGGACATCCAGTGCAAGCCTTGTAGATGAATCCCCTGGTGTCGCCTAGAACTAAGGGTAGTGTGGGATCCCTGGCTTTCCCGGATCCATCCACCAGACACTATCGGTCAAAAGTGACCTCCTTTTTATATCTAGTATAAAAACAGGAACATATTTCTGCTTTCCCTTGAAACTGTTCCCATGTGCTTCTTGAGTAAGGGAAGTGGCTTGCATTTTAAGACCTACCCTTTCATTATGGAAGCTTAACAGGTCCTGGCAAAATGGTGGCTATGGTAGTTTGAATAAAAATGCCCTCATAGGCCCATAGGGAGTGGCACTATTAGGAGGTACCGCCTTGTTGGAGTGGGTGTGGCTTTGATGTAGGAAGACTGTCTCAATCTTTTCCTGCTACCTTTGGATCCAGATATAGAACTCTCAACGCCTTCTCCAGCACCATGTCTGCCTGCATGCCACCATGTTTCTTACCAAGATGATAATGGACTAAACCTTTGAAGTGTAAGCCAGCCTCAGCTAAATGCTTTCCTTTATAAGAGATGCTGTGGTCATGGTATGTCTTCACAAAAAGAAAACCCTAAGACTGAAGTTGATACCAGGAATGGTACTTTGCTGTGATAGGCTAGACCATGCTCTTGTTTGCAGAAATGGGGACTTTGGAATTTTGGATTAGAAAAGCAGTTGAACGTTTTAGGCCAGGTTTAATGGGCCGTCCTAGTAGGAACATGGAAGACAGTGGTGCTGAGGGTGAATTGAACTGTGGGGGGGATCTGGCTCAAGAGGTTTCAGAGGAGAAAAATGTTAGTGTATGGCCTAGGGACTGTTCTTCTGATATTTTGGTGAAGAATGTGGCTGCTCTTTGCCCTTGTCCTCCCACCCCCACCCCCAAAAATCTGCCTGAATTTAAATTGAAGAGTTTGTATTAATTGCGTTGGTGAGAAATCTCACAACAGTCTAATACCAACTTTGTTGTGTGGTTATTAGTGGTCATGCTTGTGCCGGTTTATAATGAAAAGGAGCAAGCTACAGAAGGAAAAATACAAAATCTACAATTTTGAGGAGAAAAGGGGGTCCCAGGAAGTGGAATGGAGCTAAGTCCTGTGTTCAAGGAAATAAACAGATTAAAGAAAATCCCGATGCTACAATGTTACATAAATGTTACAATGTTACAATGTTGAATAAAGGAAGTGGTGACCTCAGGGCAAGACTTCCAACTTGAGAAAAGAAATTAAACAAAAATGAAAAGAAATTAAAGAAAAAGTTAGGGCTAAGCATGGAGATCCACACCTTCAATCCCAGCACTCTGAAGACAGAGGCAGGTGAATCTGAGTTTGAGGCCAGCCAGGTATACAGAGTGAGTTCCAGGACAACTAAACTCAGGCAGTGAAGGAAAGAAACCCTTGAAAGCAGAAAGACAGTGAAGATGTAGTTACATGAAGGGGCCATGTTCCAGCCCCAGCAGCAGAACTTAGTAGCTTCAACCATGTGGTTCTGGCTTTAGAGTCAAAGATAGAAGAAAGGGGCTATGGAATCTCGCTCCATGAATGAAGGAAGCTGCTGAGGTCAGGTATGTGTCAGGAGTGTCCTGGCATGGAGGTCCAGAGAGGCCATTGTGCAAAGTTTTGAAGGTAAAGCCTGGATTACTTTGGAGATCTCATGATGTTGGAGATACCAGAGCCACGGGATACCTGTTGAGGAACTGATGACAGGGAGTGGAACCAGCCCAAGAAAAGGAAGTTTGTTGCAGTCAACAAAGCTGAAAGGAGTTGGAGATCTAAAGAGAGCATTTTGAGATCAGATATGGAGATACAAAGGTTGGAGTTTGCCCAGCTGTTTTTCAGTCTTGCTTTGGTCCAGTATTTCCTTACTAGGCTCCCTTTCCTCCATTTTGGAACAGTAATGTATATCCCATGCCATTGTGTGTTGGAAGATTGTGGTCTGCTTTTTCATTTTGATTTTACAGGGGATTACAGTTAAGAGACTACATGAGTCTCAAAAGAGACTTTCGACTTTGGACTTTTAAACAACTTTGAGACTGTTATAGGCTATGGGGACTTTTGAAGTTGGACAAAATGCATTTAGCATCATGATATGGCTACAGGCCTATGGGGGCCAGAGAATGGAATGCATTGGTTTGAGTAAAAATGGTCCCCATAGGTCCATAAGGAATGGCACTATTAGGAGGTGTGGTTTTGTTGAAGTAGGTGTGGCCTTGTCTCAGTCTCTGCCTGCTGCCTGCCAATCTCAGGGTAGAACTCTCAGAATCTTCTTTAGCACCATGTCTGCCTGCCTGTCACCATGCTTCTGCCATGACGATAATGGACTAAACCTCTGAAACTGTGAGCCAGCCCCAATGAAATGTTTTCCTTTATAAAAGCTGCCATGGTTATGGTGTCTCTTTACAGCAATATAATCATAACTAAGAGAGTGAGTACCATAGGTAAGGCTTCGTGGTATCTGTGCAGAGCCAATACTTGCTGAACCAGAGGATACCTCCGAAGAGTGACGGGACTCTTGCCTCTCCTGGACTATGCAAAGCTAGTGTGCCTTGCTTGTGTCTCCATAGACTGCCTTCTGATGTCCCTGTAGACCCTCACAGTGTGCATTCTCATGGGCATCTTTAGCTGCAGAATTCTAGTATTTCTGATTCAGATTTTTTTTTTTTTATAGAATATGTAGTTCAGTGTTTACACAAACGTCAGTCTTTCCCATACCACACTCGTGGCTTTTTCCATCTACATATGCCAACTGTTCTATTATTTATCCATAGTTCTATTTCAATCTACCCTCCTCAAAATGCTGCACATTTTCATATCATACTACACAGACATAAAATCGGTCTCACTTTTTATACACTTAAGATCATCATGATTAACTGTAAACATTATTATTTAATCATTTACCTATTCGCCCATGTAAAAATCACTGCCAGTATTCTATCATGGACCAGACAGTCCTTACTTTGGAAACTTAGGAATGTTCTCTAATCTTATGGCTAAGCAGAAAAGAAACTCAAGGTGAAACTGATCTAGATTGTTCTGTTTTGCTTATATAGGGGGAAGTTAAGACAGAGCTCTGAACTCAATCAAGACCTTCTGGTTTCAATCTCTCAAAAGCTGGAAAGATGAATGTCCATCTTTGGACTAGACTCCCTATGATGGTTTAAATGAGACTGATCCCCATGTTTGAATCCATGGTCCCTAGTTGCTGGAACTATTTGGGTAGATTTAGGACAGTGGTTCTCCACCCCTGGCAATGGGAATAAGAGGCACTTTGTTGGCGGTGGCATTCTTAAATCAGTCAGGGGCAGAGCGGATGACAGTCCTTTGTTCATCCTAGTTTGATATCAGTCAGGGGCAAAGCGGATGACAGTCCTTTGTTCATCCTAGTTTGATGCCTGGTTTGGTGGCCAAAGCTCTTTCATGCCTAGGGCACATTAAAAAAATAAAAAGGACAGTGGTTCTCAACCTGTGGGTCGCACCCTCTTTGGGGTGTCAAACCCTTTCATAGGGGTCACCTAAGACCATCTGAAAACTCAGATATTTACATGATGATTCATAACAGGAGCAAACCTAGAGTTATAAAGTAGCAATAAAGAAAATTTTATGGTTGGGGTCACCACAACAGGAGGAACTGTATTAGAGGGTCACAGCCGTAGGAAGGTTGAGAAACACTGATTTAGGGGTGTGGCCTTCCCAAAGAAAGTACGTCACTGGGATTTCCAAAGTCACCCGCCATTCCTAGTTTATTCTCACTCGTGGTTTAGAAATGAGCTACTGCTCCAGCGTCCATGCCTACAACATCCCTGGCCTGCCGGAACCTGTCCCCCTGGAATCGTAAGCCCAAATAAACCTTTCCTTCTATGAGTTACTGTGGTCACAGCATTTTAATTTCAGCAATAGAAAAATAACCAATGCAACTCTTGACTCCCAGTCAAAGACTCTGTACGCCTCTTCAGATGAAGTTGATAGTTATCCAGCATCTCTATCAGCTTCTCCACAGAGGTGACACAGCACATGGCTTTTGTCTCAGAATTCTAAAAGGTAATAACTCCAATAAGAAGATATTGACATGGACGTGGAATCACTCCCTAGGATCTATCCTTTCCCATCTTCTGGTATGTGCCTTGACTTGTAGCAACACACAGTCTCCGTTTCTGCTTTTAGTAGTGTTCTCCATGTACTGAGACATGGTCTTCTTCTTATGATGATATCATAATAAGATACTGAGTAAAAGGCCCATCTTACCATAGTATATGACCACATATTAATTCGAGTTATATCTGCAATCATCCTATTTCTTTTTTCTACTTTATTTTAAAATTTTTATTTATTATATATAAGTACACTGTAGCTGTCTTTAGATACACCAGAAGAGGGAGTTGGATCTCATTATGGATGGAAGGCACCATGTGGTTGCTGGGAATTGAACTCAGGACCTTCGGAAGAGCAGTCAGCGCTCTTAACCGCTGAGCCATCTCTCTAGCCCAATCCTGTTTCTAAAGATCCTCATTCTGAGGTATGGGGGAACTGGAACTTCAATATATCATTTGCATATGTTTGTTCTGTGCGCTAGTACACATGTGATACAGGTACCTTGTGTGTGTGTGTGTGTGTGTGTGTGTGTGTGTGTGTGTGTGTGTGTTATAACAGTTTCCTCTAAAACATTCCATCTTTCAGGGAAGCTCCTTAGGCAGGAAGGCAAACAACTCAAAATAGCCTCAGGAAGTCCCTGAAGCTGACTAGATTCACTAGGCTATTGCCTGCCAGAGTAAATAGTAAAATCCGAGAGTCCCTCTCAGAGGAGTGAAAGCTGTCAGACAGGCTGAACTGCAAAGAGGACTCTAAGGCCAGAACAGTTGCCTGGGAGAATCAGAAACCAGCCAAGCTGCCTGCAAGAAGTTTAGACCAGAGTTGCTTGGAAAGGACACTCTCCAAGCTATTGAGCTGTCTGCAGGCTGCATAGCATGCTCTAGAGAGTTCAGCTTTTGTGAGCTGTCACATGTGCTGGGTTGGGCCTTGGGGATGCAGCTATGCTTGAGTCATTTCTGTTCCTGTAAGTAACCCCTTACCCATACTCCTGTAAGTCACTACAATAAAACTTATTGGTTCGCCGAGTTGGACTCTGGTGGTATCTGTACTTTGGTCTGTTGTGGGATCCCTGTCTGGAGTTGATAGATGTGTGTGATGCATCTCCTCCCCAGGAGAAGCTTTGTTACACAGCAGTGTATTGTGTATATGTATGGAGGTATAGGTTGTGTACATGTATGAGAGTGTGCTTGCGGAGGTCAGAGGTCAATGTTGGATGTCTTCCCTCTCTCATTCCTCAATTTCTACAGCAGGATCATGGCCACTTACAGAATGCTGAGCTCACTCACTCAGCTTGCTTTTTCTTGAGACAGGGTCTCTCACTGGAACTCATTGATCAGATTAGTCTGACTGACTGATCAGCAAGTCCCAGGGATCCACTCATCTTTCCCTCCGTACCTCTGATGTCACAGAGCAAAGCATACCACTGTATCTGGATTTTTGAAAAACAAGAAAAAATAGTAGTGTGGATTGACCTCAGGCTCTTGTACTTGAAAAGCAAGCATTTTATGACCAAGGCATCCCCCCAGTCCCTACATATGTTTTTCAAGGGAGTTGTAATTCAACCTGTGACTATCCAAAATCTAATATAGACACTGAATGACTTCAAATATATCATGGTTACAAGCGAAGGGACAAGATCCTATACACTGAGACATTAATAACTTTTTTTGTTTATTGTTTGTTTTTTTGTGTCAGGGTTTCTCTGCATAGTTCTGGCTGTCCTGTAAACCAGGTTGGCCTTGAACTCATAGAGATCTACCTGCCTCTGCTTCCTGAGTGCTGGGATTAAAGCTATACACCACCATGCACAGCTAAAAATTCCATAACTCTTTTCATGGTGTAGATACCATCTTGTCCTCACCTCGGAGCTCTGAAGGAAACAGGTAGGGTGAATTATTGTAGTCTTGGTCCCTAGTGAGCTATTCTTTTAGTGTCTGCCTTAGGTGTGATTCTGCACTAAGCCTTTGGACTTGCTTTGGCCAAAGCAATATCAGCCAACGTGAGCCAATCAGGGGCTTGAAAATGCTTTGCCTTATCATATTGCTAGGAACTATTTTGCAGTCATATGAAGGAGCTTGTATTAGTCATGGAGGAAGAGACTTCACAGAGCTGGGCAAGTCATCTATACTTGCCAGCCTCCGGCTATCTGTCACAGAGTCAAGACTGTGTGACTGAGCCTCAGGAAGAACAGCAGCACCATCAACCCAACCAGGCCCAACCCGAGGAGTCACAAGCAAATGAAATATATTTTAGGTCATGAAGTTTTGGGGCAGCGTCTTCCCAAACAAAACACACTTAGTACAGCAGATATCACTATGGTATTATAGATAAAAAGACTCGCCAAGGTCTCAAGGACTCAAGGAAGGAAAGGGGACCCTGTCATTGTGTAATGGAGAACCTAGCAGGCAAACATAGCACCACGGACATTTCTGATCTTGGTTAATCCGTAATGCCTGACAAAGTGTGAGAGACTCTTGGGGAGGAGGATAAAGTATTTTCGGGTTTCAAGTGCCAAGAATGGACTGAGGAGATGGGGCGGAGATCCCTTTGGACTAGGAAGACAAACTCGAGCTGGGAGATGTTCAGGCTGCAGAGGGGGGGTGGGATGCTGACACACACATGGTGGGTAATCTGAGGAGTGCAGGGTAGGATCAGGGTGCAGCCAGTGCAGCTTGGAAAGGGAAGATGCAGGATAAGTCAAGAACAGGGTGATCTCTCCCCCCACCCCCTCTCTCCCTGGAAGCTCAGTTAGAGTTTCTATTACTGTGAAGAGACACCCTGGCCATGGCAACTTTTATATAAGAAAACATTTAATTGGCACTGGTTTGCAGTTCAGAGGTCCAGTCCATTATCATCATGGTGGGAAGCATGGCAGTATCCAGGCAGACATGGTGTGGAGAAGCTGAGAGTCCTACATTGGATCTGCAGGCAGCAGGAAGTGATGCCACACTGGGTGTGGCTTGAGCATCTGAGACCTCAAAGTCCACCCTCAGTGACACACTTCCTCCAGCAAGGCCACATCTCCTAATAGTGTCACTCCCTATGGACCAATTATTCAAACACATGAGTCTATGGAGGCCATTCCTAGTCAAACCACCACACCGGGTGAGAAGGGAGCTAGGGATTGTGCAGGGCCTTGCACACTCTAGGCAAATGCTGTATCACAGAGCCACCTTTTCAGCCCTTAGTTTTTGAGACAGTTTTATGATGGAGTCTAGGCTGACTTTGAACTTACTATATAACTCAGTTTGTCCCCCAACTTTTGAGCCCCCTGTCGGGTGGAACTGATGATGTGACCATCCTGTCCATCTGAAGGGAGACTTCATATTGGGCATTAAGTTAGTAGGGCTTGGTACTTTAAAATATCGTAGAAATTTAAAAAATATTTTTCTCTATTAATGTTTTGATTAGATCAAATACCAACTACACAGTAGACTCTACGCTAGAAGAAGACAGATAGGGTGCACATACTTACTGAATACTGGCCTGGCACTGTGACTGAGCGGTGCCTCACACAGTGCTTGAGCCAAGGAGGGAAACGCAAGGCTCCGTCCTTGAGCCTCCAGCTGTCGGAGAAGGCCGAAGTACTCACTGTGATGCGGGACTGATGACTCACGAACAAGAATGGTGTTGTACGAGAGAGAACCAGAGTTTCGGGAACATATGTGAGGGTTGTTATTCTGCATGGGGAGTCATAAAAGACTTTCCAGAGGAATTTAGACTTCAACTGACAACAGGGGACTAAATGTCTGGGGAACTATCCATGGAGGGTGAGGTAGATGGAGAAAGGAAGAGGATCCTGTGCGGAACCAGAAGACAGGCGTCTGCTCTGCTTATATGGAGGGGTCGGGAGGACAAGTCCAGGCTGGAGTGGGCTCCTCTCTTTGGGCTCTGCACACTAGAAGGTGAAACATTGCAGACTCTCTGGTAATCTCGTTTTGACTTGGGTTTTAAAATGCCATCAGCAGGAGCTGAGAGACGAGACAGAGAAAGCGCAGGCCTTCTGGGACTCCCTGCTCAGTCATTTTGACTCTAGCAGGGACCATACACTCCAGTCCTACTTTCTCTTGGGTGGCTGCATGTTCTTTGGCTCCAGATTTTTTGTCCAGATGAGACCTTCATTTCCTTTGTAGACCAGGCTGGCCTAAAACTCACAAAGATCTGCCTGCCTTTGCCTCCCAAGTGCTGGGATCAAAGGCGTGTGCCACCACCGCCTGGCATCCCTGGGGATTTTTAACCAGTGCAAATGCCTGTTGTTTCCTGTCCAGGGGCTTAAGTGAAGATCGTGGTGAGTCTGTTAGTCTTCGTTTGTAAGGGCAATGGTAAGATAATTATAGGGCTGAACCCATGAAAGAGGGGTAATATATCCTTAAAAAGATTGCCCTGGGACTCATGTGCTGGAGGGGAAAAACTGACTCCTGAAAGCCACCCTCTTGTTTCCACGCATGAACCATAGCATGTACAGATCCCCTTCCCCTCTTCACTCCCTAAAATAAATAGTTAAAAATTAAGAAAGATTATCCTAAGCCTTCTGCTTCAATAAGGACAGATTAAGGTCTAACCAGACAAAAGTTTCCGATAAAAATCTGGGGAAGTAACTGAAAGGACTGGAGAGCAAATGAAATAGAGAGATGCCCTCAGAGTCTGGGAGCTGCACAAATGAGCTTTCTCTTTTGTGGCCTCTTTCACGGTACCAGGTACCAGTGACATGATGCTGGAGGTGACAAGGGGACTGACAGAAATTAGGAATGAGGAAGTTGAAACCAGCTGTCTTGTGTCTGTTGGATACAGTGGAGATCCCAAGGGAAAAGACCCAGAGAGCATGCCCCTGAGGCAGAGCATACTTAACCTCTCAGAGGGTACATCACCAAAGGGGAGCACTTACCTCTCAGTAGGGAGCACATTGCTGATGGGGAGCACATTTACCTCTTAAGAGAGAGCACATCCCCGAAGGAGAGCACTTATCTCACAGTAGGGAGCACATTCCCAATGGGGAACACACTTAACTTCTCAGAAGGGAATATATCCCTGATCAGGGAGCACATTTACCTCTCAGTATGTCCCTGATGTGGAGCATATTTACCTTACCTCTCTGAATATACATCCCTGATGCAGACCACACTTATCTTTCAGTAGAGAGCACATCCCCAAAGGAGAGCACTTACCACTGAGTAGAGAGCATATCACCATGGGGAGCATACTTCTCAGTAGGGAGCATATCACCAGTGGGGAGCACACTCACCTCTTAGTAGGGAGCACATCCCCAATGGGGAGCACACTTACCTCTCAGCAGCTATGGAACCACACGTGTGTCGAACAGTGATTCCTGGTGCTGTTTGTATTTTGATGCTAATTCTGCTTCCTCAAGAGGGGCTGCACCCCACAAGAGTGGATCATGTGCTCAGGTGACTTCCTGTGAAACTTCTCCCCATTTTAACTGGTCAAATAGAGGCTAAAGCCTGTGATTGGGCAGTAGAAGGGAAAGGTGGGGCTGGAGGTTTCAGAGAGGGAGAGAGGGGAAGGAGGAGAGAGATGACAAGATGGAGGAAGAGGAGGTAGAAGGAAAATGGAGCCGAACCACTGACCTGGAGGAGCCGCAAGTAGCAAGGGATCTCCTAGCTGGAGAATAGAGTAGTGTAGTGATAGATCTGCCCAGTCTAGGCGTGCAGCTCATAAATATTATAACTCAGTTGTGTGTTCTTTCCCCGGGGGCCATAAGCGCTGGAGATTTACCGCAACAACATTTCATTGGCTGGATTCAACAACCAGTGGAGATAACAGAACTTGAAGAAATAGAAAATAGGGATTAACACAGGTAACCTCTGTGTGGGGTCACTCTGCTGCAGTGACAAGATGCCTGAGGAAGCAGCCTGACAGGAGGACAGACATGTCCTGACTTGTGGCTTTAGGAGGTTTTAGTCCATGGTGTCTTGGTGCCATTGCTTTGGGCAGAAGCGTGTCACCTCAGGATGCAGAGAGTGAGCACGTTTGGTGGGCAGAATCGTGTCACCTCAGGATGCAGAGAGTAAGCACGGTTGGGGATGTGATACACCTTCCAGGGCAGCCCCTAGGGGCATACATACTTTCTTCAGCAGTTCATTATGTGGTTCACTCAAGCTCCCAATGGTTCACCCAGTTATGAACCCATCAGGAGATTAATCCACACAGAACCCTCACAATCAAGCACCTCCCCAAAGCTCCACCTTGCAACATCACCCCCTGCAGCTCAGATCCAAACTGCAACACCGTGGAAGGTCATGGAGGAATTAACTCCTGCACTGTGGACAACTAGGCGTCATGGGACAAGTCCATAATCCAACATTGAGCTGGAGACAGGAGGACCAGGAAATCAAGGTCATTCTAGATTATATACTACACTGTTGCAGGTTCAAGGTCAGCCTTGGCTACATAAGACTGTTTCAAAAGAAATAAAATAAACAAAAAAGTAAAGATATATAGTACATTTTTTAGAAGAACCACTAAAAATAATAATAAATACATGGGTAAAAAGCCAATATTTGCAAACCATTTCCCTCATAAAATCTTAATATCTAAAACATATAAGGAAGTCAACTTGACAATAAGAAAACAACCCAATTAAAAAATCAGCTGGCTCTGATGTGTCAGGTCTATAATCCCAGTTACTCTGAGGTTTAAAGGCAGGAGAATTGCAAGTTCAAGGCCTGCCCAGGCTACACAGTGAGTTCAAGACCAATCTAAGCCAATAGGCCTCAAAAAATAAAAATGAAACAGATTTGGGGGAGGCAAAGTTCAAAGGATTAAGAGTTCAAGGCCAACCTGATCTACATAGCAAGACTCTGTCTAATACAAAGAACAGAAAACAAACAAACAAAACAGAACAATTAAACACACACACACACACACACACACACCCAAGCTTTGGAGAGGCAGAAACAGACATTCATTCACTTTGGGAATGTCTGGGGGTTTTACAGAGGGAAACATATGTAGTTCCCCTCCTAGCATTCACCCACATGAGAAAAAAATTGACGCCCATGTACACAGTGTTCATGAAAGCCGTTTTCAAAACATCTCAAAACTAGGAAGAGCCCAGTGTGAGTGTAGCAACTGCTAAGTGGATAGACAGACAGGCGTTTCCTGGCGCTGCTCAGCGACTCAAAGGAGGAATGGGAAACAGCCTATAAAAAGGAAGAACTAAGAATTCTATGCTGCCTGTTTCCATTTATATAACATCTTAGAGAAGTGACAGAAAATGGTGTCTGCTTAGGGTGGGGCGGTTGTAGGGGGTGAATATATGTGTGTGTGTAGTGTGTATATGTGGTGTGTTGGGGGAGGTATGTGTATGTTGTGTGTGGTGTGTAAGTGTGTAAGTGTGTGTGTGTGTGTGTGTGTGGAGTGTGGTATGGTTTATGTTCCTGTGCTTGTCTGTGGTATGTGTATGGGGTAGGGGGTGATGTGTGTATGTGTGTGTGTGTGTGTGTGTGTGTGTGTGTGGTATATATATGTGTGTGGTGTGTGTATGTTCATGTCCTTGTCTGTGGTATATGTGTAGTGTGTGTGGCATTATGGGGTTGTGGGGTGTGTGTTTGTTGTGTGTAGGGTTGGTGTCTATATTGGTGCTTGTATGATAAAGTCTTATGGTGATGGGAAAATGTCTATGTGTTCATGGTGGACATGCTTACAGGAGTCCTTACCTTAACAAAATTTCATCAGAAACCATATTAAAATGGGTGAGTTTGTGGCTCTAAGCTATCCTTGGTTGCAGTCTAGCGTAGACTGTTTGGGCTGGTTACACAGATGGGCAGCGAGCATGGATGATACCAGAGGACCAGGCAGAGGCTACAGTCTCTCCTCACTCTCTGCGCCTCATACAGTGTTCACTTTCTCATTGCATGGCGGCAGCTGGAGAGAGCTGCAAAACTGAACGGGAGAACCTGGTCCGTTTCCAAGGACCTATAACACAAAGGGCCAAATCCCTGCTGCCGCTGTCACCGGCTCTGTCTCCTGGCTGGTTCCCAAGCATGTTATTCGGTTAACTGCGATCTTGTCCACAGAGCAATCCTAGTTCCATGGAGACAAATAGCCACTAAGCCAGAGAGGCTAAGCAGCTATCCATCGCAACTTTATCTCCTTAGGCCTCCATTTTGTCTTCACAGAGCTGAGCCACTGTCCCTGGCACCTTCTGAGCCCTGAGTCGGCAGTCTGAGACACAGTGCAGACTTGATTTATGTTTTTATTTATGTTTACCTATGTATGCTCTTGCTTCTTCCCCAGTGCCTGATTGCCTGGCATACGCACAGCTTTCAAGGGCCCACAAAAGTGCCTTCCGGCGGCGTGAAGCCCTTCCCACTGATCTGGGCAGTCTACATGGGATAATGCAGTACTTACATGCAGTCTAGCGTAGACTGTTTGGGCTGGTGTTTCACAGCTAGTGTTGGTCTTCTCAACTGGAGTCCTTTTTTTTTTGTTTTTGTTTGTTTGTTTGTTTGTTTGTTTAAGACAAGCTCTCAATGGGTAGCCCTGGCTGTCCTGGAAGTCACTCTGTAGACCAGGTTGATTTCAGACTCAGAGATCTGCCTGCCTCTGCCTTCAGAATGCTGCGATTAAAGGTATGCACCACTGTGTCTGAGATACCTCGAGTCTTGATAACTTCAACATCCCTGCCTCGGCACACATAGACACACACACAACTATGATTTGTGTAGAGTGTCTCTAAAGGGCTCATGGCTGGAAGCTTTGTCTTTAGTACCGTGAACCTTTAAGAGGTGGGCCTTGCTTGGAGATAATGAGATCACTAGGAGTGTAGCCTTAGAAAAGATTAAAGTGGTTCTCGTAGAACCCCAGTTGCTGCTGTGGATGGAAGTGAGTTGCTACAAAAGAACAAGCCTGAACCCCAATCTCCGGCTTCCTGTGTCACCACATGATCCCTTTCTTTAACTCATGCTCCCACCATTATGCCATTACTTGTAATATATTCAGAAGGCCGTCATCAAACCAGCGGACCTCTGAAACTGGGAGCTAACTTCTTTTCTCTATAATCTATTTAGTTTCTGGTATTTTGTTATAGCAACTGATTCACTGATATCCACCCGCCCCCGGCACCCCCTGTGAGTTTTAAGCATTTAATCACTAACTCCATACTCAATTCAGTCTTGTTAGATTCATCTTATTTAGTCTACTGTTATAACGTGTCTCCGCTTAGTTAATATTTGCCTTCTCTGTTTAATACCATGGGCATTCTTGCGTGGCGATGAAACCCGAGACTGTCCCCAGTTCTCACCAACCATAGCGAGCAAAAGTTGTCTCTGAAAGCTCCCAAACCACCAACTGTTCTCACTGTTCTTCATTTAGTAGAAGTTGACAGAGCTTATGTTCAGAATCTGCCCCCAAACAGCTGTGTGGTGAGGTTCAGTGCAGAGCTCCAAGCGAGGACGTCTTTCCCTTACGCCCTTGCATGTTTGTTTGTTGGCCCTACAGCATGACTTATTTTAGGCACAGACTGATTTCTACTTGGCCCTAAGCACATGGATCCCACACACATGTAGATCACGGCTTCTTCCAAAGCTTAATAGAGATGAAGCCAGTGTGCCACATGCTGAACTGGGTGGTCTAAGAAGTCAGCTAGTCCTACGGTGGAGTCCTGGGTCTGTCAAATGGATGATCTTGCTTTAATTGCAGAATGTCTCTGTTTCTAGATCTTTAAAACAAGGTTTGTAAGGCAAATGAAGGAGCTCCGACATGCAGTGGTTTAGCCCAGAGTCTGAGGTAGGATTAATAGCTCAACAAATGGTACTTGTTAGGGTCTTCCCATCCTGTACAAACTGTGGGGTACCAAGCTAAGCCGCTCTTTTTCAGCCAAGAGGCCCAGGCTGGATGAGCAGAAGAGGGATGGCTGGTGGCTGCCTCCATCCTTTGATCCTCCTAGGACATACTGGGATTCCCATCCCTGCTGGGAAGTGCAGCTTGCTGGAGGTTGTGGTATTCTGGGTGAGTCTGTGCAGGTTTCAAAGACAGCGGGTCCTTTTGAAGGGAGTATTTGCAGCTCATTAGCTCTGGGGCAGAGACCACCAACCAAATCTAATCTGGGTCTGCAAAGACCTCTGCATGGGGTTGGAGAAGATAAGCATGCTAGCCTTTCTTGGTAGACTCGGGCTCTCAGTGAAGAGAGGATGGTAGGGTCCAACTGCAGGGATGTCTGAGGGTGTTGAGACAAAGCCTCCTCCTACACTAAAGCAGAAGGACCCAGCTTAACCTGCCTAGCCCAGAGACATGTATGTCAAAAAATACTGTTTGATGGTGATTGCTCTGATAACAAAAGAGATACACATCAAAGCCCAAAGCCTCCTGCCAGGCTAACCACACACCAGCTGTGCTGTGGGTTTGATCTTGTGAAGGGGCGGGGCTTCTTGTTTTCCTCCCAGAAACCTCAGGATGTCCCACCCTTCAGAGAGAATTCCACAACCAAGGGATCAGGACACCCGCCTAGGATGTCCATTTCCAGGCCAGTCCACTTGTTATGAATACTCTCCCACTGACCATAGGGGCTCCTGTTTTCAAGAGTAACTTCTTCATCCTTTCTCCAAACTTGGAAGATGAGAACCCCCAACCCTCCTAATGCCCCTCCCCCACGAGATAGGGTTTCTCCTTGTAGCCCTGACTGTTCTGAAACTTGTTCTGTAGACCAGGCTGACCTTGAACTCAGAGATCTGCCTACCTCTGCCTCTTGAGTTTGTGGGACTAAAGGCGTGTGCCACCACTGCCTGGCTTGAAGATAAAAGCTTTTTAAGAAAATATATCTATTTATTATTACCATTAACACACACACACACACACACACACACACACACACACACACACACACACACACACACACATACACACACACACATGAACACGCACACAGGTGTCCATGGAGGTCAGAGGCACTGTATTCCTCCTGGAACTAGAGTTACAACTCAGCTCATCTGAAAGACCAGTATGTGACCTTAACTGCTGACCTATCTCTCGAGCCCTCAACATAGAAGGATTTTTGTTTGTTTGTTTTTGTTTTGTTACTGAGATGGGGTTTCTATATGTAGCTCCTGGAACTTGCTTTGTAGAACAGGCTGGTCACTACCCAGTTTTTTGGGGTTTTTCTTTTAAGATTTATTTATTATAAATAAGTACACTATAGCTGTCTTCAGATACCCCAGAAGAGGGCATCAGATCTCATTACAGATGTTTGTGAGCCACCATGTGGTTGCCGGGATTTGAACTCAGGACCTCTGGAAGAGCAGTCAGTGTTCTTAACCACTGAGCCATCTCTCCAGCCCCTCAGTTGTTGTTGTTGTTGTTGTTTTTAACAGTAGTTTCTTGGATGGAGTCCAGGATGACCCTCGAGGGTGGAAGCCTACAGAGAAGCTACCTATAAAGTTTCCACAGAGGATATGACAAAAATGTGTGTACCTCATAAGCCTTTGTCCTAGAGGACACTTGTCCAGGAGAGGTTAACCCCTTCATCCTGCTATGGGAAAGGCAGTTAGCTCTAGGGCTGCAAATAGGGTTTTGAATTTGTCTTTAAATGTAAATGATTGCCAAGAAGCCTTTTCCTAAGGGCAAGAACGACCCCAAGAGCGTCAAGGTACTTGGTTTGAATGGGATTGCTATGTAGGAGCCAAAAAGGGGCCCAATAGAAACTTAGGCCATTTCTCCCCGCCCCCACCTTCTGAACTTTTAGGCCAGGATTCCTTATGTAGTCCAGGATGGTTGGAACTTGTATAATCCCCCTCCCTCAGCCTTCAGAGTGTTGCTATCCCAGACCGGAGTCCCCGAGATGTGAACAGCCTTCCCATTTTGGACTAGATGAACTGAGTTAGCCACGTGGATGCTGAATATGGAGTTCTGGTCAGTTTGGTCCTCAGTGAGGGTGGCATTCTGATGACCTTTAAAGACAGACCTCTGTCCAGTGAAGTGTCCTAGATGTCCGCAAACATGAACACGCTGACATTCTGAGTAGCAGAGGGAAGGAAGGCAGCCTGAGAGGGTAGGAGAGGTGATTTGTATTCCTGCACTACTGGGCATGGTAGCAGCAGCTGGGGGGGGGGTGAGGGGGTGTGAGGTGGGGGTGAGGGGGTGGTTTGGGGGGGCTGGGGCTGGGGGCGTGGATCTGAGCCAGACAGCAAATTGGACTGAAGAGCGAGGAGTGAGGAGATGGTTGGGAAGCCAAAGAGTGGTGTTCTGAGTTTTTGTTGTTGTTTTGTTTGCTTTCGGTTTGCTCCTGAACTTACTTCCTTACATTTTAGATGGAAGCAAACACACAGACAAAAGGAAAGTACAGAGAAATTCCCCACACATGAAAATGGGCCTTTAATTCCCTTTGCTCTCCCCTGCAGTCAGGAATCAAAGGAAAAAAAATTTTTTTTTAATTTTTTTATTTTTTTGAGAACAAGCGTCCCTGTATATTTGTTCCAGGCTGAGCCTACGTGTTCCTCCCATATCCTGGATCTTTTTCTGAGAATGGTCTGGTGGTCGTGATGTTGGAAGGGGGAGTCGCGGAGGGAAGCGTCCTTGGTCTACCCTTTCCGTGGCTAACCAGTCAACCAGCAAATAACTAAGGTTGTGTTGCTTCCCGTCCTCTACTCCCTCTTTCCCGGGCACCCTATGACCCTTCTCCTGCTGCAAGCCAGGTCTCCAGGCCTGCGCACAGCTGCCCACAGCGCTGGCAGAGGCTGGAGAGCACTTGGCCAAATGGAACTTTAATGAATTCAAGACCTGCTGGGCTGGCCAGAAGGAGTTGGGCTTGGACTGTGCAAAAAGAATAAAGCAGAAAACTGGCCCCTTGTCGGGGGACTTACACAAGGCCTATTGCGTCAGACAAGCAGGTACTTGGAGAACTGCGGTTTGTTGAAACAAAGAACACACAGAGCCCCAGCTGGCTCCCCAAAGGCCCCTCCTGGCTGCAGCCGGGTCCCTGGCATCCAGGAAGCCCTAAAGTCTTCCAGACTCTCGGGAAGTGTTGGGGAGCCATGAAAGCTACTGGGTCCTCTGGGAGCCACTGGGAGCCTCGGGGGTCCTCAGGGGGCCACTGGGAGTCTCTGGGACCCTCAGTGATCTTTGGGAGCCTTGAGGATCCTCAGAGACCCTCAGAAGTGCTGTAGGAAGTCTCTAGGAACAAGTGGGAGTCCTGTTGGTCCTCAGAAGGAGCTACTGGGAGTCTGAGAGGGGGGTCCTTGGGGAGCCCCAGAAAAGCCCTCCTGTTCCTGGGCTTTCACTGGGGGCTATCCTAGCTTGCATATCCCTGGCAACTGCCAACTGTGCCCTCCCACCACCACCACCACCCCCAACCCCAGGCGGCCACAAGTCTATAGAGAGCTCTCTGTGGGACTTGATTACTGTTTTCAAATACTTAAAAGGCTGTCATTTGGAAAAGCAGTAGATTTATTCGGTATGGAGCCAGAGGATAAAATTAAGACTGAAGGCGGAAGCTGTAAGAAAAACTCTGCTTCATAAAAAGGAAAATTCTGCCACTGGAGTCTTTGTGGGGATAACCGGGATAACCGGTGGTGGCTTTGGGATGTACGGAGCTGCCTAGCTCCGGAGATGCTCAAATGAAATGTTTAGAGGGGCAACCTAGTAGTTTAGTTTTCTCCCTCCCTCGTGTGCTACTAAGGATAGGCACTCTGCTTTTCCTGACTGTGTGTAGTACTTGGTACTGCATAGCAAGGGCTCTGTGTGGGATGGCATAAAGAATGATAACCTCAGAGCATAGAGGGCATGATGTGGTCTCAGGTCTTTTGTAAGAGTGGCTCTCAGGGAGCCTGATATCCTCTCAAATTTTTGAATGGAAGAGGGCTGATTTAACCCGTGTAGCGCCCACGCTGTAGTGTAGCGATAGGAGTAGCTAGAGCTGTCGGTTCCTTTCTGTGCTCAAAGTACCGGGTGGTTTCCTGTAGAATCTCAGGCACACACAAGGAGATTGTCCCCCTCATGTTAGGCAGAACTGCTTATAATACTCTGGGAGTCCCCTCTGAAAGAAGGTAAGAAGGCACACGAAGCTAGACTCTGGGGTCCCATTTTGAGTTCTAATAAACACTTTACTATCTGCCCTGTGTTTGTTCCCCTACCTCCTGCCCCTTTGTATATATGTACATTCTGTAAGCCAGTGATGTGCAACTCACGCATGTGCATTCCTGTGTGCACACACACATTGTCAACATATACACAAACACACAGACATGAAAATTACAGGATTCACTGAACATCTACAATGTCGCCAGACTTTGTTCTAGGTACTAGTGTTACAACAGTGAAACAGTTTGATTAAAAACTCCTCTTGAACTTGTACTCTAATGGGAAGACTTGTAAAACAATGGGACATTAGAAAGTGATCGTGTTGGAGGAGGCTGGAGAGATGGCTCAGCAGTTAAGAGCACTGACTGCCCTTCCAGAGGTCCTGAGTTCAATTCCCAGCAACCACATGGTGGCTCACAACCATCTGTAATGGGATCTGATGCCCTCTTCTGGTGTATCTGAAGACAGCTACAATGAACTCATATAAATAACATAAATAAATCTTTAAAGAAAAGAAAATGATTCTGTTAAGGAAATTAAAAGAGAGAGAGAGAGCATCAGGATAGAAAAGGACACAGAACTACTGGGATTCTTAATAAACTAAACAGATAAATCTTCCCCCAAAGGGGCTGTGTGAGCAGAGACTGAAAGGAGGTAGCAAGCCATTTGGGAGTGCTGTTCCAGGCCAAGGACCGGCTGCAGCTAAAGCCCTGTGGCAGAGGATGGTAGTACAGGTGTGTGGTAGGCCTTGGAACAGAGTCCTGTGCACTTGAGTAAGGAAGTGTGGAGTCAAGCTCGGGTGGCTCCCGAGATCCTGTCCCCTCAGGGTCCATGTTTTCTTTATCACTCTGTCGTCAAGTGTGGTGTGCACTCAACTAATAGAATGCGGCAGATACGATAGACATTGTTTCCAAAAGCCCCGAGCTTCCATTTCTGTACTTTCTCTTTTCTTACTCACTCGCCCACCCACACAATGTGCCACCCCATGGAGGGACCCATCTGACAAGAAAGCAAGGGAGTGAGGGATTTTCTTGCTTGTGAACAACCAAGGCCCTCAGTCTGCAAGCCCCCAGGGAGCTGAGTCCTGCCAACTGCTCTGTTAATTGAGAGGGGGATTCACTGCTCACTGAGCTATCTGAGTTGGCCGGTCATTGCCCACACTCTGATTATAGCCTGTGAGAGGCTGAGCCAGAGAACCTAGAGGACCACTCCCACCTCCTGCCTGGACACTGTGGAAGACTTAATGCTTGTTTTTTTAGGCACCAAGTTTTGAAATGATTGTTTTTTCGGTTATGGATGACTGGTCCATAGGAGGAGGAGGAGTTATTGACAAGCTCACGTTGATGGATGGAGCCAGATGGTGTAGGGTTTGTGGCTTATTGTACTTTGGTGGCATTTCTCTGGTAGGAATGGGAGGGAGTCAATGGGAAGGTTAAAGGAGAGGAAAGGCTCAAGCTGAGTTAACGATCTTGGAGAACATTTTTGGCAATAGCTTGGGGAGACAGTCTTAAGGATAGAGGAAGAACTGTGTCTGACAGTCGTGTTGGTCCAGCTGCAAGGTGATACCTGGAATCTGGAAGAGGGGTGGACAGTGGAGGTGGCCAGGAGCAGAACAGGTTTCCAAACAGAGCCAAGGGAACTTCCAGACGGGCCGGCTCAAAGTCTAAGAGAACGAGGGACTTACCGATGACTTTGGTGTCTCCGCGGAGCAAGATGGAGGATGGATGGGGAGGACAGGGAGAAGATCAAGTCAGGGGCAGAAACTTCAAGTTCAGCTTGGGAAATATCAAGTTCTAGATGATTTATAAGCGGACAGATTTGTAAGTTAGCAACTCAAGCCACAGGTCTGGACCGGAGATGCAAATCTAAAAATCATCAGTGGTATTTTCTTAAGATGTGATACCAGGTGAGGCCTGGTGCTATCCACAGTAGCTGTGAGACAGAAGCCCAGTGGCCATCAACAGATATTAATAAAAGAGCTGCAATACATACATACAGTGTCACGTGCTGCTGCATGGATGAACGCAGGGACTATTATGTTAAGGGAAGACTCCAGACAAAAAAGACAAATTCTAGTCTACAGACATGACATAGCTAATGTGGTCAGTTATAGAAGCAGGAAGTAGAACGGTAGCTGACAAGCACTGGGTGAAGAGGAATGGGATCAGCATTTCCATTTTGCAAAAAGGCTCTTCTATCTGTCCCCAAACAGTGTGACTGGCAAGCCTGCTGGCACCAGCCTGTAATCCCAGACCTTGGAAGGCCGAGGCCTGTTCACAGACAGGCGGATCTCTGGCCACTTCTCCTTCTCTTGGATTGACATTTCCCTTTTCCAAGATATTCTTGTCAGCACAGAAACACGGTGTTATCTAGAGCTACCTACAGACATTCTAGAGCCTTGTTCACCTTGGGAAACATTCTGCATCTGGATTCCAGGCACCTCGGGCTCCCCAGGATTCCAGGCACCACGGGCCCCCCTCCCCCCGTTTACTCTCTACCACTAGCAGCTCTCTGTCATCAGCCTTGCTGCACATACACCCTCCCTCTCCGCCCTCCCCCCCCAGACCCTGCCACTACCCCTACCACAGGACCTCCTCCTTGGACTTCCCCTGGGTTCTATTTGGACTTTTTTTTTTTTTAATCAATCTAACTTTCAACTTTTTTCTCTTGCGTTTAATTTTTTTAGCAGGTCCCCAGTAGAGTCCTCGCATCTTGTTCACTTTTAAAGACGCGCGTGTCCACCATGGGTCACCTTTGGGTCTGTCAGGAAGGTCCTTCTTGAGTGTGGCTTCTAACTCCTCCCACATATTCTGCTACTCACTCCCTCTCTCTCACCCTTCCCCGACCCGGAGAGCATTATTAGTGTCTTCCCAATCCTCTCACTGTGGCTGTCTTAAGCTTCCTCCAGTCTGAAAGCTGTCAGAGGGAGTGAGGAATCACACCTGATACTTCCCCCTCCTTGCCTCCATCCTCTTCGCCATCACCACAGGCTCTGAGATGTTACCGTGTGCTACACATGTGCTACATGTACCCTGTCACATGTGAGATCGAAGATTAATTTTTTTTTTTTACAAAGAAGCTGCAGGCTTGGAGTCACTGAGATGGAAAGTGATTCATAAGGAAGACTGTGAGGCTGTGGCTCCTTCCTTCCAGTCCCTACGTGTGATGCTGCTGCTGCTGCTGCTAAGGGCTTGACACCGAGTCATGCTCAACAGACAGGTGTAGAGAAATAAAAGCTTCCCAGCATGAGCAGTTCTGCACATGAGGCTATTTCCTCCTGGAACCCAAACTCCCTCCTCCTCAGCCTTGTTTCAGAGACAAGTTTTCACGAAGCTTAACTGGCCTCCGACTCACTATGTAGCCAAGACTCTCTTGAACTCCCGATCCTCCTGCCTCCTAATTCCTCAGTGCTGGGATTACTGTCATGTACCACCACGTCTAGCTGCTGGTCAGATGAGGCGCTAAAGCCAAGTCTGGTATAAGCAGGGCCTCGGGGTCTGTAGTGAGCAAGCTGTAGGCTGCACAAACCCAGCAAGAAGTGGAGAACGCTTGGGGGGGGGCGCAGTGGGAGGGGGGAGGGGGGAGTGATGGGGAGGAGTGGGAGGGTGGGGGGGGAGTGTTGCCTGGCTGCCGAGCCAGAACTCCCCACTGTAAAGAATGCTCTTTGCAGAAAAGGGAAGAGAGTGAGAGAAAAGGAGTAAGAGGGAAGAGTTAGGAGAACAGAAGACAGTAAAGGGACCACGGAAAGAAAGCCTGGGAGAAAGAACCAGCGAGAAAGAGCAGAGGAAGGAAGAAAGGGCAAGAACGAGGACAAATAAGAAAACCGAGGACAAGAATTAGGGAAGGATGAAGGGACAGAGTAGCTGCTGTGGCCTGAACGTGTCCCCCAAGATTTCTTACGCTGGCTCAGCGGTAGGGCAGACGCCTGGCAAGATGGTGCATTTGAGTTGCATTCTGGGAACTGACAAGGCAGAAGAAGAAAACAGTCCCGCAAACCTCTGACCACTGCAGGCACATGGTGACACAAGTTCTGCCCACCTCTCTCTGCCCCGCCCTCGCCCAACAAAATAAATATTTAAAAAAGAAAAAAAAAGAAGCAAAAGAAAAAGAAATGGGGCTGGAGAGATGGCTTCATAGTTAAGAATACTTGCTGCCCTTGCAGAAGATTGGAGTTTGGTTCCGGGCAACTCCATCTGGCAGCTCACCGCTGCCTGGAAGAGGATCTGACGCGCCCTCTTCTGGCCTCTGTCAGCAACTACACTCATGTGTGTATTCCCCTTCCATCTTGTAGATAAGTTGGTATCAAAAAAATAATAAAAAATAGGGGCTCGGTGGGTAAAAATGCTCGTTGTCAAGCCTGACGTGGTAGAAGGTAGGAACCAGCCAGAAAGCTGTCCTCTGACCTCCACAGGGGGGCATGCTCTCACTCTCCCACCCACATGATAAATCAATATTAATATTTTAAATAAAAACTTAAATCTTCAAAGTCTATCTTGATGGTATCTGGAGGCAGAACCATTGAGAGGCAGTCAGGATTAGATGAAGTCAGCAGGGTAGACCATCGTAATGGCATTGGTACCTTCTTAGGAAGGGAGATGGCTCCCATAGGCTTACTCTGTCTCACTCTGTGATTTACATCTTCATGTCCTGGTGAGTACATTTTGGATTTCCCAGATTCTGTAAGTAGTTGCTAAATAAACCTTCATTTAAAAACAAATACAGCAAGCTGCATGGTGGTTGGTTGTGCACACCTTTAATCCCAGCACTCAGGAGGCAGAGGCAGTGGTATCTCTGTGAGTTCAAGGCCAGCCTGGTCTAAGAACTAGTTCCAAGACAGCCGAGGCTATACAGAGAAACTCTATCTTGAAGAAAATAAATAAATAAATGAACACAATCTGTAGCGCTCAGTAATAGCAACAGAAAGTGAATGGCAGGAGAGGCTTGTAGTATCTGTCTCACTGGTACAGCGCTTGCCTGGTCTGTGTGAGACCCTGGGTTCCACTTCTAGCATCATAAAACACGTGTAAGTCGATGGGGAAGGACAGAGACACTTCTTGAGCCATTTGGAGGTGCACCATGGGAGGGAGGGAGTTCAGTTGTGATCATCGAAAGGCTTCGGCTATGTGGCCTCTATTCTCTAAAGGGAGGGAGCATGAAGACTTTTCCTAGGGAGCAGAAAGGGACTCTCTCCATCTTGTGAACTCTGACCCCTCTTCTGCACAGACCGGCAAGTTGAGAGGAGCCAGAGCCTGGGCCTCTGAAGAATGGTGGTCCAATTCCTAGTTGGAAGCTAGATTGGGCAAACTTTTCTCTGCTCCCAATGTTCTGCCTTCTTCCTGCTAATGCAGTATGTGTTCCCTGTTGCCATGACAACTGCACATCAGAGTGGTCACCTTGGATGGTTGTGAAAAGAAGCCATTGTGCAGTTTGCAGATGTGGGTCTTTTTTTTTTTCCTCCTCTACCAAGTCATGTTTCTTTCAAGAAAAGTGCTTTGCCATTTTCTTCAGTGGTAGAAGCACCGTTAGTGGCCCATGTCCCCTCACCACATTGCTCCTGGAACCAACCCTAATTAAAGTCATTGGTTGACAAAATAAAGGCCTAAAGTAGATAGAGAGATCTAGTTGGGAAAAGGAAGAGGACCGGTAGGAGTAAGACGAGGGTGAGGGGGATAATGGAAGTGCCAATGTCATGATGGATGATGAGCAGATGCTAATAAAAACCTTTTTTAAAAGTATCTAAGGACTTTCCAGATCCTCTCTCTCAAGCAGCTTGTGCTGGGGAAAGGGTCACATACTGGCTGGCTTTGTGTCAACTTCACACAAGCTACAGTCATCAGAGAGGAAGGAGCCTCAGTTGAGGAAATACCTCCATGAGATCCAACTGTAAGGTACTTTCTCAATTAGTGATCAATGGGGAAAGGCCCAGCCCAGGGTGGGTGGTGTCATCCCTGGGCTGGTGGTCCTGGGTTCTATAACAAAGCAGGCTGAGCAAGCCATGGGGAGCAAGCCAGTAAGCAGCGCCTCCATGGCCTCTGCATCAGCTCCTCCAGGTTCTTGCCCTGTTTGAGTCCCTGCCTTGACTTCCCTTGGTGATGAACAGCAATGCAGAATCAACCTCTTCCTCTCCAACTTGCCGTTTGGTTATGGAGTTTTGTTGCAGCACTAGAAACCCTAACTGGGACAGACCACCATGACACTGACCTGGAGGTTACGGGGTTATGGTGCCAGAAGTAACTGGGGTGGTTCAGGGTATATAGCTTGGCTCTAGGACAGTGGTTCTCAACCTTGCCAATGCTGAGACCTTTGAATACAGCTCTTCATGTTGTAGTGAACCCCAACCATAAGATCATCTTGATGCTACTTCATAACTGTAATTTTGCTACTGTTGTGAATTGTAATGCAAATGTCTGATATGCAGGATATCTGATATGCGACCGAAAGGGGGATACAACCTGCAAGGGGATCATGATCCCAAGGTTGAATGCACCTATCTTCAAGGCCTTGGAGGTCTAGAAGAAGAGTCCTGTGCACTCGAGGGGCAGAACTAGTCAGCATAATCCAGGCCCATGTGAAAGACTTGGCTTGGTTCGGTCCAGTGGTCTAGAAATACCAGGGACTTCCTGCACAGGAAGATGGCAGGGTTCTAAGCCCCTCATTCCAACTTGTGGACATGGCTTCTCTGAATTAAACACATTCTGACCTTGGACCCAAGCTTGAGACCGTGGCGTTCGTGTGAGAGTCTTTAGGCAGAGAGCCATTGCTTTCTGGTGGAGGATTTGATTTCAGGCCATGGCTATAAAAGCAAGTTTGGCAGATATTAATGATCTAAAATAATTGGCCATCCATGCCAACAGCTCATTAGCTCAAGCCGGATACTTCTGTGCAGACAGACGGCCTAGCACCCTGGGCAAGGGGTGCCCACGTTCCACTGCCAGCTGGGAAGGCGTGCCTACAGACTGGCTTGCCTAGCAGTTGGCTGCTTGTCCGGCCTCAGAACCAAGGAAGCAGTCATTCATGGGGACAACAGGCACCTAGGCAGCATAGAGATGCTTCCAGCTTTCACACTCTTAGCTTCCAGCTACCCAGCACAAAGTAGGAATAGAGAGCCTGGGAGCCCTGGCTGGAAGCCCTGAGCCTTCCTCTTAGACAAAATCAAGAGCCTCAGAAAAGCGTTCTTCACAGCAGGAGGGTGATCTTCACAAAGAACTTGTTTGCCGTGGCAAACAAGCCGGCCTGGCTTCTCTTCCTACCAACTCACCAAACCCACCTCCCCATTAAAAAAATAAAAAATAAAAAAATTGGCATTCAGGGCCAGAAGTTTCTCCTGGAAGATTCGGTTTTAACTTGAGTCTTGCCTTTCTCCAAGTGTGACCTGGGGAAAGCCGGTTGACCTTTCTGAGCCTCAATTTTTTTCTCTCTGTTGTTATACTGTTAATCTCAGGGTTTTTATGATTTCATGAGCTTATGTGGGCGAAAGTGTCTTATATATAAGACGCTCATGCACAACAGCATCCAGATACTAAATGAGTGGCAAAGGGGGGGGGGGTGTCTCATAAAAACATGCTAACCAGATCCTGGCTCCTCTGTGCCTCCCTAGGTCCTTGTAACTGAAGCAAAGTCATTTTGGAGACTGCATAGGACAGTTGGCCTGTGCTGTCATAGCCTCTAAGGCTGGTAAGTCTCAGATGTCAGGCAGTCTACCCAGTATGGGTAGAAGGACAAGCTTCTTCTTTTTTTTTTTTTTTTTTTGAGACAGGGTTTCTCTGTGCAGCCCTGGCTGTCCTGGAACTCACTCTGTAGATTATGGTGGCCTCAAACTCAGAAATCTTCCTGCCTCTGCCTCCCAAGTGCTGGAATTAAAGGCATGTGCCACCACTGCCTGGTAGGACAATCTTAAAGAAATTCTCTGTTCCTGGAGCCTCCAGTTTTTCTCTGACAGTCTTTACCTGCAGAAGAACATTGGAGGTTGGCTCTGAATAAGCTAGTCCTGATTCATTGTCTCCAGATCTACCTCAAGATGCAGAATTTCAAATAAATGTACTTGCCAGGGCACTTTGGGATGCATCTAAAAGCCATGGGTCACTGACTTACTGAGTTCCAAGTAATCAAACCGTGTGGAATTGTGCAGGACAGTTTAAGATCCATGGTTTACATTTCCTTCAAAGACAAAAAAAATTTTTTTTTCCTTGATAACATGTACATTTCATGAGAGGGGGCAGCCCATGGAAGACAGGGCCTGCCTTCGAATATACAGTTCACTTATGTTCATGTAATGAGTAGGTCACTAAACAGACAGTATGGGCTTCCATGTCTTTCTGTTTTGAGATAGGATCTTGTGTATCCCAGGCTAGCCTCATACTCACTATATAGTTGAAGATGACCTTGATTTCCTCACTCCTCTTGAGGGCCAGGGTTATGAGAGAGTGCTACCATGCCCAGTTTATGTGGCACTGAGGAGAAAACCAGGGCTTTGTACCTACTAAGCAAGCACTCTACCAATGGAGTGCTCACCATCTATCTCTGCTTTTGATCTCTTCTCTGTGTTCTTTCCCTCTTAATTTATTTCGCCTCATCCGTACATAAGCTTGGGCACTCATAAATGAATGAATTATATACTAATTTTTTTGGTCTAGGGATAAATCATTTATATAGTCACCTACTTATCAGCCCAACAAATCTTGAACTATACATCAATATTATGCATTTGACAGGCAATTCCTTTAATTGTCCATTTCAAAGGACATTAAGAGATATAAAAGATAAAAGAATTATAGAGGAAGAAATGAAACTTGTATTCATGTGGGTTACATGGGAAATCTAAGAGATGCCTCAGACAAACTCAGAATTAATATGTGAGTGCTCAGAGTCATTAAATATAAGGATATATATATATATATATATATATATATGCATGCACAAATATAATATGGGCAAATCAGATATGTTTCTATTTTTCTAGCAAAAACTTAGCAAACTTGTATGTAGGCCTGAAGATTTAGCTCAGTGGCTGAGTGCTTACTAAATCCAGGTGTGGGAAATGGTGCTGCTTCAGATTGTCCCCATTAGCTGACTGTGATCTGCCTTATGCTCTGGCGGGGTGTGATTTGTGCCAGCTGAAGATAGTTTCTGTGATTGTGTGATATCTGGAATTCTGGGGACCTTTCAGAGGGTATAAATGCTAGGACCCCCAAGAGGTTGATGGATTGTGGTTTGGTTGTTGTTTGTTGTTGGTTGCTTTGGTCAAAGTTAAGCCGTCATGCACAAAGAAGAAATGAGAAGAAGAAATTAGATATCCTGACTGCAAAGATCAAACTTGTCCCAAGGAACTAATGAGCAGGAAGTAGTCTAACACCTATGTCTACACCTTTCTGATGCCTTACTTTATTCAGAGCTCTCTTTCCTCTTTATCCCTTCTTCTCTCCTATCCCTATTAGGAAATTAAAAGAGTGGAAGAAAAAGAGGTGAAGAAAGGCAGAAGAAAGAAGACCCCACATAGCAGCCAAAGACCAGCTATAGACACTAGCATTAAAAAAGAAAAAAAAGAAAAGAAATCCCCCAAACCGAAAACCAAACCAAATGAACAAATGAACAAACAAACAAACAAAAAAACTCCAAACAAACAAACAAAACAATTGTACCATTGATGATGAGACAAGGGGATAAAAAAAGCCAAATTTCAAGGGTTGGGGATGTAGCCTACTGCAAGCATACCTGTATCACATATGCAAGGCCCTGGATTGGCTCTCTCTCTTCCTCTCTCTCTCTCTCCCTCTCTCTTCCTCCCTTTCTCCCTCCCCTTTCTCTCTCACTCACACACACACACACACACACACACACACACACACACACAAGGGGGGGGAGAGAGAGAGAGAGAGAGAGAGAGAGAGAGCCCAATTATTTAGAAAAAAAAGTCTAACAGAGTGTACTGGTCAGTTTTATGTCAATTTGACACAAGCTGGAGTCATCAGAGAGGAAGGAGCCTCAAATGAGAAAAATGCCTTCATAATAAGACCAGGCTATAGGCAAGCCTATAGATCATTTTCTCAGTTAATGATTGATGTGGGAGGGTCCAGTCAGTGGGATGGGTGGTGCCATTCCTGGGCTGGTAGTCCTATAAGAAAGCAGGCTGAGAAAGTGATGGGAAGCAAGCCAGCATCCCTCCATGACCTCTGTCTGCATCAGCTCCTACCTCCTGGTTCCTGCCCTGCTTGAGTTTCTGTCCTCATTGTTTTTAACGATGAGCTGTTGTATGGAACTGTGAGTGAGACAAACCCTTTCCTCCCAAGAGGTTATGGTGTTTCATCACAGCAATAGTAACCCTAAGTAAGACAGAAAGGCTTATATCCAAGAATAAACCTAACAAGGAGGCGCAGCAGCTAAAAGCACTTACTGCCAAGCCTGATGACCTGAGTCCAATTCCTGAGACCTATATGGTAGAAAGAGAGAAGTGACTCTTACAAGCTGTTTTCTCCGACCTCCATATGCCCTCCCACTAAATAAATAAATAAACAAATAAATAAAATTATAAACCATTACTGAGAGAAATGAAAGGAAGAGATGACCATACCTTGTCCAGGGTCCATGCCCTAGCAGTATAAATAGGGAGAGATGAAGTAGTGGATCCAGTCTGTTTGTCCCTATGCTCTGTGTCCTCAAAGCTGGCCATGGCTCTGAAGTGTTCATCCACGACTACCTTCCCCTGCAAGGCACCTGCATTTGAACCGTCCCTATCCTTACATTGTATCCTTGCATTGCACAATGTATCTATCCTCACTTTGTGTCCTTCATTGTACAATGTATTTACCCTTACATTGTATCCTTGCATTGTACATTGTATCTACCCTTACACTGATAGGAATCAGGAAGCAGAACGGACAATATGTAGATGAAAAGTAACTGCATTTAAACCTGTTTCCCCAGAGGAACTTCGCTGGAATTCAAAGGATTGGCATGGGCAAAGTTGGGAACCAGCCAAGTCCTTAGCTCTCATTGGAAGCTTGCTGACCCATATATATTTCTTTAAATTGTCCCTATAGTTCCAGCCTTCTTCCCTCTCTCACCACCATAACAAAAGCATCTCAGATGAAATGAAGAAGGAAGGACGGAAGGAGTGTGGAAGGCTGTGTTTTGGCTTAAGCATCACAAACACTCAGGGCACTAGTTCTCCTGAGCCAGAGGACGATCTCACTCGTTTCCTAGGTTTGGATCACACCCAGCCCATCACCTGCCAGAATGTGAGGTCTCCAACATGGTACCTGACACATCACAACCCACCCCGGCCTTCTCCCAAAATATTAAATTCCTTTTCTCATGAGAGTGCCGCACCATTCGGGTCCTTGGGGAACACAAAGACATGGAAGGTACCACCTCCTCCTTTAAAGTTGCTTAGCGACTTTGCAGTACTCGCTTATGAACGCAGGCCACCAGGAGGAAGGAAAAAGCAGCAAGCCCCCCTCCCCCCCCCCAAGCTACAGGCCGCCCCCTGGACCAGAAAGCACAGGGCAGTCACAACCCGCTGTCCCCCACCCCCTCTTCCTCCTCCCGGCTTTAATCTGTTTAATTATTTCTTCATGTGCGTTTCAGAGAGCCTGTTATTTTTATGGGTTGGTTCTATTAATTTTTTTTCTTCCCCAGCCCTCCCTCTTTCAGTGCTGCCACGCCAGGGCAGACAGAGCCTGGAGTCAGGCTCCGGAGCAGAGATCGCAGAGATACAGAGGGCTGAGAGGAAGCCAGCGAGGGCTGTGCGGTTACCTCTGAGGCTGCAGTGGAGCTGTTAAGTGCAGGAGATTTAAAGCTTCGTTCGCCTCACTTCTAACTTCAAGCTGCTCTAAGCCCAGTCTCCCAGACGACAAAACTCAGACCAGCTGCGAAGGAAAGGATATTATTCCCTCTGGAGCCTCGGGTCTGATTTAGAGGGTGCTTAGCGGAGGCAAGTGGAAGGACGGAGGTGAAACGATCCGCGGTCTATTACTGGGGAAACTTTCTCTGCTGAAGACAAGGCCAAGGAGAAAAAGAAAACGCGCCTTAGGTCGTTTGTCATCCCTACAAAGGATAGGTTAAAGCTGAGAGGAGAGTGGGGGGAAAAATCAGGATTAATCCAAGGAAGATTCATCACCTGAAAGGGTGAACATAGATCAGGATTATCAGGTCAGGCACGGTATGTGTCTCGGCAGGATTTAGAGATCAGCTGACTAGAAGTCAGAGGCCAGATCTCATGAGGTGGTGGTAAGAGAGGTCAGAAGAGTCCCCGAGCACGAGAATTGGGTTTCCAAGTGTGACTGTGACGGATTGGTGGAGGTGGTAACATGGGTTCTGCCTCAGATCCCACACGGCTTTACTATGGGAGCAGACATGACTTTAGACTCCCTGGTACAGACAAAGCCTGTGTATGAGAAAGCTGCCCAAGAGAAAATGTTCTGGAGAGTGGCATCTGTAGGAATAGAAGCTGAGAAGAACAAAGAGGGAGAGAGTGTTGCTGTAAAACTGGGAATGTTTCAGAGATCAAGGTGAAGAAGGCTGGCGACATGGCTCAGAGGTTAAGAGCACTGACTGCTCTTCAGAAGGTCCTGAGTTCAAATCCCAGCAACCACATGGTGGCTCATAAGATCTGACTCCCTCTTCTGGAGTGTCTGAAGACAGCTACAGTGTACTTACATATAATAAATAAATCTTTAAAAAAAAAGAATTAAGAATTGGGCACAGTATAGTTTGATAGAAAGGTTTTTAGAGAAGAGAAGGCTTCAAGCTTCCCTGCTTTAACCCAATTGCTGGGACTGAGCCTTTTAAAAGATATTCCCACAATGCATATAGGCCATGAGCCTGACTCGGGATGGGCAACATCACTGTGGTTCCACAGCCCATGGGAGACGCGCTTAGTAGCTCTCCATGGCAGTTCTTCTCAGGAGAAAAGCCTCATGTTAATATGTAGGGCAGACATTTTTGAGAAGGGAAACACAGTATCTGCTCTTTCATTCAGCCACACACCTTGTGAGATGATAGCAGATCATAATGAAGACACCCGGCAGAGTAAAACCACTCACTTCATGGCCAAGAAGCAACAGAGAAGAAGAGGAATGGGCCACCTTTGAGAGATACCCTCCCTGATCTGAGACCTCCATCTACGCCCTGCCCTTTAGAGGTTTGGTGGTATTCTAATATTACCCCTAATATCTATATTATCTAATACATGGGGCTTCGAGGGACACAAGATTTGAACTGTGTCCCCCTTGCATTCAAGTCAACTCATCCTGATCTCTCTCTTCTTTTTTTAAAGATGTATTTATTTTATTTACATGAATATACTGTAGCTGTCTTCAGACACACCAGAAGAGGGCATTGGATACCATTATAGGTGGTTATGAGCTACCATATGCTTGCTGGGAATTGAACTCAGGACCTCTAGAAGAGCAGTCAGTGCTCTTAACCTCTGAACCATCTCTCCAGCCCTCACCTTGATCTCTTAAACTGCTGAGCCATCTCTCCAGCCCCCATGTCCCCAATTCTGACTTCCCCACCAATGATTTACCTTGCCTACGACAATGAAAAAGTACTTATTCAACTCACTTTTTGTCAAAAAGTATGGATCCCCTCACATGACCCCTTATTCCTTAGCCTCCTGTCTTGGTTACTTTTCTATTACTTTGATAAAACACCACTCTTTTACATAGTAAATTTTAGTCATCCCCCCCACTACTCCCCTCCTTCATCCTCTCCCCACTTCAGCTGGCACACTTCTCAGTAAACACTCCTCCTGTCCCCTGTCTTCCTCCATTCTGTGTGTGGCCCTCCATGTTTAATTAGTACTTGCCCAAGTGTGGGTGGAAGGTTATTCAATGGAACATGGGCAATGTATCTGTGGCCACACCACTGGTGAGAAGGATACTTCCTTCCCTAGTAAGTGTTAATTGCCAATAGTACCTCTGGGGGCGGGGCTTATGGGCCCCTCCCTCATTCTTGTTGAAATGTTGATGGGCCCCATTTCGTACAAGTCTTGTGCAGATAACCATAGCTGCAATGACTTCACTGGTGCAACAGATATGTCGTGTCCTAAGGATGTCATTTTTGCTAGATGTCTGCCCATCTTCTGACTCTTAAATTCTTTCTGTTCCTTCCACAATGCTTTCTAAGCTCTGTGCATGCATGCGCCCACACTCGCTGCGTGTGTGTGTGTGTGTGTATGTGTGTGATTTTTGTGTGTAATAATCTTGCATTATTTAAGAATTTCACACATGTATATAAATACATTTTGATCATCTCTTTCCCTTTTCTAACTTCTCCCCTGTCCACCATCACTACTCTTCCCAAACTTCACAGGCTCTTTTTGTTTTTAAACCAAGTACACTTCATGTACTTGGATGTAGAACAAACTGTTGGAGTAGGTTATCCTTTCAGGGGCTACATCCCTGAAACCACAACAAAACAAAGAACAAAAGACGAGCTGACTCTCCCTCCCCCCAGCATCCATCAATAACCCATAGCACCTTAGCTAGTGGTGGAACTTCATTAGGCTCTTGCAAATCCATGCTGGGATTTTGACTGGTTTTGTCTTGTACAGGTATTGTACAAGCAATCACAGCCACTGGTGTGTGTGTGTGTGTGTGTGTGTGTGTGTGTGTGTGTATGTGATGATGCTGTTCCATCTGGCAAACACTGTTTCACTGCAGAATTCTACTACTGGATTTTATAGCCTTTCCATCTGCCTCTTCCACAATGGTTCCTGAGCCTTGCAGGTAGAGAGTGTGATACAGATGTCCAATTAGAGCTGAGTTCTCCACTATCTCTTATTCTTTGCACATTGACAAGTTATGTGTCTCTGTGTCAATCACCCTCTACAGTAAAAAAAATTTCCTCTGATGAGCATTGAGAAATGTACTAATCTATAGGTTACAAGGACAATAGTTAAGGGGGCATTATATTACTATGTCTGTTTAGCAGAGTAATAGTATTAGAGTCTCCCCTGGGATCTATGACTTAGCTAGCCATGGGATTTGGCACAGTTAATAGTACCAGGTGTGAATTCCATATTGGCCCAGTAGACATATCTTGCTAGGCTTCTTGTTATTAGAGCTCCCATGATTCACAGCTGGGTCAAACTGTTGATTATTTTTGTCTTCCTGTAGCATGCAAGGCACCTTCTGGCACTATGAAAGCCAGCCAGTAGGGATAAAGCTTCTAGGTAGGTACCAGCTTGATTTTTCCCATGTCCTATGACTCAGGTATGTGATGTCTTCAGCACTGGGGTTTTACCATCAGTTTCTAGAGAGTCACCAAGAGCAACAGCAATAGTCTGTAATGCTTTGGGGGGTGATTTATGGGAATCCACTGGCCAATAACTCAACAAGAGGTAACCCGTACCTGGCGCTGGGGTTTTTGTTTGACAGCCTATAACGTCTGGAGGAGGCATTGTCCCCTGTGATAGGATTACTCCATTTGAACTATATATTTATGCATATGGAGACAGGATCAGCTCAGGCTGGTCTTGAGTGGTGATACTCCTGCTTCAACTTCCCAAGTGTTAGAATTATATGGGTCTGTCTGATCTTGCCTGCAACTGTCTGTTTCCTTGGAAGTACCTTGAGTCACACTGAGGTGAATAATAGATTAAATTGTACCCTAGTTCTCACATTTCAGGTGAGTGGTTCTCAACCTGTGGGTCGCAACCCCTTTGACTGGGCCTAACGACTCTTTTATAGGAGTCGCGCCTAAGACTATCAGAAAACACAGATATTTATGTTACAATTCATAATAGTAGCAAAATTGCAGTTATGAGTTATGAAAAATCATTTTCTGTTTAGGGGTTGTTACAATATGAGGAAGTGTATTAGGAAGGCATTAGGAAGGTTGGGAACCAGTGCTCCAGATGATCCTTTATACTAGTGGGTAAGATCCGAGTAGCGTAATGTCCCTTTGTCATCCTTTGGCCATGCGTGTAGGGACAGAAGATGCACACAGGCTTGAACTGCATTGTCTTAGTCAGGGTTTTACTGCTGTGAACAGACACCATGACCAAGGCAACTCTTTTTTGTTTTTAATTTAAATTTTATTTATTTTATTATATTCAACACAATATATATTTTTATACCAATCATAAAAATGATGAACATGTTATTAAGTGAACTTAAAAAGATAAAATTTTTTGTTTGTTTGTTTTGTTTTTAGTAGAGCTTAAAATCTTGGCTCTTGCTGTGGTACAAACCCAAAATAAGAACAATTTTTAGACATTGGAGTTCATTGTAATAGGGCTGTACTTCAATGTCCCTCCCATCACCAAAGGATTTTACCTCCACAGTAGCTAAGCTAAGAGTTTTCAGTTCTGCTGCGCCAAGGAATGAATTGTAGGCACAATTATTTGGATACAGATTTCCTGCTATGGTTAAAACTATTTGACTTGAGTGATTGTCATCATTCTCAGTACACAGGGAACAGGTTACATTCATTTAAGAAATGGTGTGTGTGTTAAGATGGTCTATCCATGAAGTCACTCATCAACTGTTTCAATGAACAATGGTTCTGCTTGGAGGGTAGCACAGACATTAGGTGAGGGTAAGATTCTGGTTCATTGATTGTGATGATTTTGAGAAGCATTCATCTCAGAAAAAGAGTAACTTATAAGGTCATCTTCTTCAAAACTGATACGATAATTTTAAATATCAAGCAAAACATTCAGTCTCACTCTTTGTTGTTCTCTTACAAGCCACCTCCCAAATTAATCGTCTATGTTTCTTTTGACTGTATAAATAATTTTGAAATACGTAAACTGTTCTGAAAACCATAGTATAGTGTAAAAACATCAAATAAACAATCCTACTAATTGAGAGGCTGAGATAGGAGAAGCATGATTTCAAGACCATTATGTGGCACACAACAAGACTCTGTCACATACAAACCAAGGCAACTTTTATAAGGACAACATTTTGGGGTTTTGTTTGTTTGTTTTTTTCGGGACAGGGTTTCTCTGTGTATTCCTGGCTATCCTGGAACTCACTCTGTAGACCAGGCTGGCCTCGAACTCAGAAATCCGCCTGCCTCTGCCTCCCAAGTGCTGGGATTAAAGGCGTGTGCTACAATTGGGGCTGGCTTACAGGTTCAGAGGTTCAGTCCTTTATCATCAAGGCAGGAGCATGCCAGCGTCCAGGCAGGCATGACATGGGAGGAGCTGAAAGTTCGCCATCTTGTTCTGAAGGTGAACAGAAGACTGATTTCCATGCAGCTAGGAAGAGGGTCTCCAAATCCCCCACAGTAACACACTTCCTCCTGATAGTGCCACTCCCTGGGCCAAGTATACTCAAACAACCACATGCTTCTTAGGTAATTTGATCCTATGTAATATAGTCTAAGCTATTCTGACCTATTCAGGAAGGTCTTGTCCTTGGACTTAACTAGATTTTACTAGTGCAAGATGGACTTCTCTTAGCTAAGTGGTAATACTTAGCTGGGTTACAGAAGGCAGAAGTGGTTTTCCCTAAGGTCACAAACAAGTCTGGATAAAAAGTGCCTAATAAAGCAAGCAGACCGCTCTGGCTTGAGAGAGAGGTAAGCTGTGTAGTGTAAGGGGTTCAGCTACATACAGTCCTTTCCCAGGATCTTTAAAAGGGAGAACTGCTTAAATATTGGGAAACTTTAGTCTTCAAGAGAACGAACAACCGAATTAAGAAGAAAGGTGGCATTTTGAGGAAAGTGGGCCTCTTCTGGGACCTCTCAAAGGTCCTCAGCAGTGTGGAAGGCTGACAAGTACCTGGGCCACAGTTCTGGGCCTTTTTGTTCATCATGAAACTACAAGCGGAGCAATGTGTTCAAAAAGACAAGATTTTGGAGAGGGGGGTTTTTATGGGGGAAAGAAAGAAGTAAATTTGAGGCAGAAGAATGACCCAGGAAGAGAAGGAAAGGGCCTGATGCCTGAATACCGAGTCCTGTGAACAGGAGCCAACAGATATGAACTTCTTCCATGTGTCTCTGTGTGAGGACTGGACAGTTGCTGGAGCGCTCATGTCCCAGCCAAGACAATGATTACATAACCTCTCATTTGCAGCCAACTAATGGGATGCACTAATCGCTTTTTTATTAGCTTTTTTATGAAAGGATGATATAATCCTGGCTCTTAAGCTGTCAAGTTGATCATAAACCATAACAAATTAGAAATGACCAACCTCTCTCTTAAAGGGGGTGTGGCATGCCCAGCTATGATGTTTTGAAGGTGTTTCTGCAGGAGGGGGGGGTTGACTACTCTTCCTGGAGAAGAGCAGGTGTTCCCTGGAGCTTACGGACTGAATTCAACAGCCCCAGAGACAGAGCAAATTCAGCCTGAACTCAGTACCGAGAGGCCAAGGAACAAAAGCCAGGAGTTATGATTTAATGGAGTTTAATTAAGTCTCATTTCCTTTGGAGAAGTTTTCTAGGTCATTAATCTGCAGCCTTCCTATTGTAATTTCCTTTTTAGGAGGAAAGGAAACAGCTTCTTCCCTCCAAGGTGACAGCATGTAGGGATTTCAGGACTTGAGGAAGTTTATGCCTGGCATCTTCTTTTTGCGTAGGGATCTCAGAGTCCCGTGAGTTTGGATAAACTTGGGTGGGATTTGGGATTTAATCAGAAATGATTTGCTGATTTGTTCAAAGACAATCTCTAAATGAATCATATACTATAAGAGCTCGTAGGCTTTACGGATCATTTTATTTTATAGATGCTGTCACAGAGGAAAGGTGGCGGAGCTCTTCAGATCAAAGACCCTGGGTTGGCTGTGCCTCTCCCCTTCCTACCTTGTTCCATGCAAATGCCCTCTGGAGGCCTGTTCCTGGGTCTGTTTTGTTTTTTGAGACAGGGTTTCTCTGTGTAGCCCTGTCAGTCCTGGAACTTGCTCTGTAGACCAGGCTAGGCTGGAACTCAGAGATCTGCCTGTCTCTGTCTCACTAGTGCTGACATTAAAGGCATACGCCACTACTGCCCAACATGTTCCTGTCTTTCTGTTGGCAGTCTTCTCTCTGATCCCTCTCCTTTATTTCTGGATGCTACTTTTCTTATATTCTTGCCTAGCCACAGGACAAGATGAGAGCAGGAGACTGTACATCCTTAGCAGTGTACAGAGGAAGGACAACGCCCTGGGGACTCTAAGTGACCAGTTACATCTTTGCCAACGCTCTCTGCTGTGACTTGTCCTTACTCTGAAAATGCTAGGCATGCACTATAGCAAAGTCCCACTACTTACACTTGTTCCTTTTTTGTTCTTTTTTGTTAGTTTGTTGTTTTATTTGAGACAGGGTTTCTCTGTGTGACCCTGGCTATCTTAGAACTTGCTCTGTAAGCCAGGCTGGCTTTGAACTCACAGAGATCCACCTGACTCCTGCTTCATTATTGCTGGGATTAAAGGCACGCATCACCATACCCAGCCACTCTTACCTTTCCTACCCCATCTTCAGACTCATTTATGTCTCTGTGTTGTTTCGGAGCTGCATTGGCAGAGCACTGATGGAGGTGGCTGCCTACTAATCCCAGAAAAGGCCCAGAAGCCAGTCTGATGGGAATGTACCTTTTCACAAAGTATCCATAGGCTCATCACACAGAGAGGCTTGTTATGGTCTGAATCCTCGACTTCTGGCAAAGCCATGTGTCAAATGTTCGGTCCTCTGCCTTGGGGTTATTGGCAGGCAGCAGAACTTGTAGGTCATGAGGCCTAGCGGAATGAAATTAGGCCATTGGAGGGTACGCCTTTGAAGGGGTTGCTGGGACCAGACCCTTTTCTCTTCTTTTGTTCTGGAGATAATGAAGTGGACAGTCTTGCTGTATGCTGTATGTTCCCTCCATCGTGATGTACCACATACTTACAAGCTCAAAGCAATTCGTGGGCTAGGTGACGATAGACTGAAACTGCCAGCCAAATAAATCTGCTCTCCTAAAGTGTTTATCTCCCAGGTTTTGTCCCGGTGACTGCCAGGATCTAGGGAGATTGGAGGCATGACATCAGCAGTTACTGACTATGAAGTGAGTTAGGAGCACTCTTGGGAATAGGATTCAGATAGCTTGACTTGTGACCTTGTGACCTGTCCTTCTCCAACCATGCTTCGATTTTACTGTATTAAATAATTTTGTACTCCTCTTTGATGACTTCCGACGGGTGTTTAATGTATTTTGACCATTCTTGCCCCCTCCCCCTCCTCCTCTCTTCCCCATTCCCACTTCCTCTCCAACACACCCAACAATGGCCGTGTCCTGTTTTCACATCTTCTGTCGCTGCTACTGTGAACTCGCTGAGTTTGATTAAGGTTGCTCACATGGGCATTATTTACTGGATGGTGGACATCTCACTAGTGGCTACACCCACGAAGGAAAATGATTTCCTAACCCTCAGCAGCCATTCACGGCCCATGGCTTCTTAGCTACGGGTAGGCCTTGTGCTGAAATGTTGATGGTTTGCTGTTGTGCAAGTTATGTATAGGAAACCCAGTTTACCATGAAAGTGCATTATTGCAGGCACTGAAAATGTGGCGCAGCAGTTAAGAACACTTGCTACTCTTGCAGAAGACAAGGTCTCAGTTCCTAACACCTACATAATTGCTTAAGACTGTAACATCAGCTCTAGTGGATCTAGCACCCTCTTCTGGCCTTTGCAGGTACTAGGCATATAAGCGCGCGCGTGTGCGCACACACACACACACACACACACACACACACACACACAGTGGAAGGAGAGAACTAACTGCTGCAAGTTGCTCCTGCATGCTATGCTGTGGTGGGCATGCCTCCACACCCCATGCATAAGTGTACTATGTTTTATAATTTATTTATTTTATGTATATGGGTGTTTGGCCTGCATATATGTCTGTACACTAGGTATATGTCTGGTGCTTGCAGAGATCAGGAGAATCCCCTGAAACTGGAGTTACCGATGGTTGTGAACCGCTATGTGTGTACTGGAAATAGAACCTGGGCCCTCTGTAAGAGCAACAAGTACTCTCAACGAATGAGCCATCTCTCCAGCCCCAATGTAATATTTTTAATTAAAAAAAAAACGATTATTCTATAATGGAAGGAACTTAAAATTAATAAACTCTTCAAATGATAGACCTGTTGCAGCACTGTGATTTTTAATTTACTGGGTGGTTTGAAGCTGTACTTCCAAAAGCTGACGACACGTTTTGCATACAGACCCGGCGAGTCTTGTCATAAAACGTAAAGTAGATGACAAGAAGAATCGTGTGGGAAGAAAGAGTGATTTAAAAACCAGTAACTCATGCTTGTGGGCATTATGGGGTTGCGGAGGACTTTCTATACTTCAGCACATGACACAGGCTGATGAAGGAGATGGGCAATGCTAAACAGTGTTTCCTCTCCGTAAACGTATGCTTAATTAGGGAAACACAAAAGACAGAGGCCTGGGAGGCCAGGAGGGGCTTCAGGGATGAGAATAAACTTGAGGTAGAGCATGAAGGGACAAAGAGATGTGGATTGAGATGAAGGGGACAGAAGATTCTAGGCAGGAGGAACGCTGAGGGGAGTCACAGAGTAAGAATCAGTATTTATTTTTGTTTTACTAAAGACTAATATTTGCCTTAGGAAAGAAATATGAGATAAAGCTTTAATATATAGCATAGGACTAGAGCATTGAATACTATGGGAAAAGGATGGGGTATGAACGGAAGTGGGGGGCACTAAGTACTGTTTAATTTAAAACTCTCAGCAAACTGAGATCAAAAGGAAACCAAGAAAATGCCTTAAAAGGCCTCCTCAGGATTTGCAAAATATTCTGATGCGCTGTGTCACAGATGACCTTGGGTGAGAGTTGCTCAGTGGAGAAAAGTGAGGTAGCTAGCTAGGTGGAGAAGAGAGGGCATGGTTCAGGCTCTTGGAACCCACCACCATCCTGGGACACGAGGGAGGGCGCCGTAGCGCGCTTGCCATTCTCCTGCGTGCGTTTGAAATCTGGACAGACAAGACGAGCTGGATAATTCTGCTCAGTTACGTATTGAATTCTCTTCTCTGTGGTACAAGATCCCCTTGAAGCGTGACAGCTGCAATGACTTCCAGATGTTTGCCTCCTGTCTTCTAGCAGACTGGGGTGGATGTGGTAAACTCCACAATGGAAACCAAAAACCCAGCCAGATGTACCATGTCAATGTCAGCAACACACACATCTGGCTCCAATACCGGCAGCGATAACCAGAACAAATGACTGTTATTCTCGATGTATTCAACTTGTCAGCGGTCCCGCTAAAGGGCAGTGGGGGCAGGGGGATGACCAGTGTGGATGTAGGCTAGGGAGGGATGCTGGCCAGCGCCTCTAGGGGGCTAGGCCAAGCAGCCCCAGCCCTGGCAGGAAGGCTGTGGACCAGCCAAGCTCTCTCTTACAGGGCCCCCAGAGGCTTCTGGAGGCCTCCAGGAAGCTAGTTGCCCTGTACAGGCTCTTGCTGTCTTGTGGGAGCTGCCTGGCATGAGACCCTCCTCCCGCCTCAGCCAGCATCAGATAAGGAGACCCTGCCCCTGGGGAGATCCTTCTTCTGCTGAGCCCCTCCCCTCAAAATTCCCTCCCTTGGGGAGACCCCTCCCCTAAGGAGACTTCTTCCCTGGGGAGACCATCTCTAAGGAGACAATTCCCCTGTGGAGACCTCTTCCATGAGGAGACCCTTCCTCTGAGGAAACTCTCAGAGAATATCCCTCCTCAAAGGAGTCCCTCCCCTCAGAAGATCCCTTTCCCTCAAGGAGACCAGGGTGAGGCTAGGAACTGTGGGCAGTGTCTGTCCATTCTGGCTCCTGAACAGCCTAGGGCTGCAATGACTCTTTCATAGTAGAATATTTGGAGGTGCTGGGGGAAAGTATCTGGAAGACATCCATGGTGTTTAGCATCCAGTAGAGGTCCAGCTAGGCCTCAGGCCTCGGCTTCAGTCAGGCCTCAGTGACTCAGCAATAGGGAGGGTCACATGGAGGGGTCCCTTGTCATGCAAAGATAGCCTGGAGCTGCTGACGGGGCCATGGCCAAGCACAGGATTTGAAGTCTGTTGGCCACCTCAAAGGCCCTTCTGCCTCAGCGTTGCTCGGTCCTCCCTCTCTTCATTTTATTTATCTTCTTGGCTCAGTTGGGAAATTCAACCCAAGGCCTCTCCCCTCCACGGGGTCACAAACAGCAGTCCTTATAGTGACAGCTGTTATTTGGACTCTCATATCTTCTAAGTAAAATGATCAGAGAAGTAAATGTTCTGAAAACAAGAGGACAGTGAGACCTGGACTCCGTAAGAAGGATGGCATCCGTCCTGGTGTCTTAGTTAGGGGTCACCATTGCTACGGCAAAACACCATGATCAAAAGCAACTTGGAGAGGAAAGGGGTTCTTCTGCTTACACTTCCAGGTGACAGTTCATCATCAAAGGAAGTCAGGACAGGAACTCAAACAGGGCAGGAATCTCCAGAGGCAGGAGCAGACACAGAGGCCATGCAAAGGCACTGTGTACTGGCCTGCTCCCCATGGCTTACTCAACCTACTTTCTTGTAGAACCCAGGAGCACAACGGGCAGGGCCTCCCATGTCAAGCACTAATTAAGAAAATGCCCTACAAGTTTGCCTACAGCCCTATCTCATGGAGGCATTTTCTCAGTTGAGGCTCCCTCCTCTCAGATGACTCTAGAGTGTGTCAAGTTGACAAGAAACAAGCCAGCATACCTGGCTTGTTTTTTATTGGTTTTTATTGTCACCTTCACCTAACTTAGGGTCACCTAGGAAGAGAAAACCTCACGGGAAGCATCGCTTCCATCGGACTGGCCTGTGGCCTTGTCTGTGAGAGTTTAGCTTGATTGGTGATTGATGTGGAAGGCCCAGCCCTCTGTGTCAGAACAAGTACTATCTCTAGACAGGTAGGTCTGGGCTGTCCCAGACAGCTAGCTGACCATGAGCCAGAGAGAGTAAAAAGCCTTCCTCCATGGTTCCTGCCTTGAGTTCCTGCCCCAATTTCCCTTAATGTGATCTGGAAGAGAAGCTGAATAAACCCCCTTTCTCCCACAAGCTGCTTCTGCTCAGGGTGTTTATTATAGCAACAGAGATCAGACGAGGAGAGCAATCATGTCCCGTGTCTGTTTGTCCCCAGCATCAGGAGAAGGCTGGCACGGCAGTACCTATTGTCTACGTGCAGCCGCTTTTCTCTAGCTGAATCATCTCCTATAATCACAGCACACACTGTCCATTTGAAAACAGCCTCTAATTTAGCCCCAGAGACTTGGAGTTAGGACTTGGCTCTGCTAAGGAACCTGGAGGTATGGGGTATTTCTTGATTTCTACTATTATGAACTGGAGAAATACTTTTTACTTTGTAGGGCTCTCTGATGAGCAGCTGAGAGAATGTTTAGAAAGGTATGTACGAGTGTAGGGGTAGAGTTTGGGTCCTTCCAGAAGTGAACTGTGTAAATTTGCTATATATTTCATTTTTTGAAAAAAAAAAAACTAGCTCAGGAAAAATGGAAAATGAACTCCAGCTCTGGAAAGTACGGTGCATTACTCATATGTATGTATTGTGATGTTTCTGCAAAAGAGAAAACCAAGGCTCAAGGAAAGCAAATGCCTTGACCCAAGGTCATGTAATAGACAACTGTCAGTTCTCAATGAGCCCCACCTTACATGGAGGGCTCCAGTCAGTCACCTCAGCGACCTTGCGGCCTCTTCGACCTTTTGCCTTGTTACTGTTCCGTGCGTTTTTGTTTGTATGGATTTGTTTGTTTATTTATTTTTTTAGAGAAACTCCCATTCTGGAGCACTGGCTGGGCTGGAACTCATGGTCTACCTTTGGTGTTAGAGTCAGAGTTTTTTTCCTACTGCCTTGGTCACTGAGGAGAGAGTCTCATGTTAGAAATGAAGATCAAACCACTCTGCAAGTCAGACATAGTGGTATACATTGTAATCCAGGTGCTTGGGAGGCTGAGGCAGGAGGATTATGAGTTTTAAATGAGCCTGGGATCCATCAAAGAGAATTGGGGAAAGACAGAAAGAGATGGACACAGAGAGACAGGCAGAGAGACAGATGGAGACAGAAAGGAGAGGAAGACAGACAGAAACAGAGGGGTGGGGGGACAGAGAGAGAGAGAGAGAGAGAGAGAGAGAGAGAGAGAGAGAGAGAGAGAGAGAGAGAGAGAGAGACTGAGAGAGAGCACCATTGAGGTGTTCATTCAGTAGCTGCTGTGTTCCCTCCACAGGACTTCCATGAAGCTATTGCTCTCTTCCTAGGCCTGAAGACCAGGGTAAGCATTCAAGAGAGATGTCTCTGTCTTATTCAATCTTTTCCTTCCTCACTCCCGCTCTTTCTACTTCTCATTTCTTCAAGAACAATCTAATTTGTTTCCATTTCTTTGTGGAAACTTGCTAGATTTTTGCTAACCAGTCAGCCTAGTCTACTTGATGAATACAGTGAGAGCCCCTGTCTTTTAAAAAAATGTAGACAATGCACACACACGCACACACACAAATGGTGCACCTGGACATATATGACCATGGGCAGACATACACACACACACACACACACACACACACACACACACACACACACACACACATACACACACACACACACACACACACACATACACACACACACAAGGTGCACCTAGACATATATGACTATTGGCAGACACACACACACACACACACACACACAAATTGTGCACCTGGACATATATGACCATGGGCAGACACACACACACACACACACACACACACACACACACACACACACGGTGCACCTAGACATATATGACCATTGGCAGACGCAGACACACACACACACACACACACACACACACACACACGCACACACAGAAAGTCAAATACATGGTGATCACAGATGACTGACAGGCAGTAAGAACTATAAAAGCATTGTGTATTATGATCATTACCTGGCTTGTGTACACTTTCAGTGGACTCGCCTTCCCCAAATAGTCACAGAGCCGTTTTTGGTTCAATCAATATTAAATATTTACATCACGACTCTATAAATATTATTCTCGGGTTAGCCACATAGAAACCTATAATTATGTCTCCTTTCCCATTCAACTTCTTGTTGTCCCTGGAATTAATACTTTTCTGGTTTTGTATTTTGTTTATCTGTCATAGATTTACCCATAAGATCTGGCAATACACTCAAATACAGGTATTCTTTTGGTTTTGTTCTTTTCTTTGGCAACTATTCCTGGACATTTTCAGCTTCCCTATTTGCATCTGGACTGGTGGTTTTGTGGCCCAATGAATAAGCCATTCTGTGAATAGGACACACTGTCAACATCAGCTACAGATTTATCTTACTTATTCTCTCCTGGATTCCCTGGCGCCTAGATTGTATGTATACATGGTAGAAACTACTGATTAGTTTCCTCAATCTGTTCTGTTTTTCCTTATAAGATGACAATAGTAATATGTAGTTGTCCAACTAAAGGCTGTGTTTCCCAATTCACCCTCAGACTAGGGTTACCATGCAAGCACGTCTTGCAAAGTAGATGCAAGTAGAAGTAATAGATGACATGTCCTGACCTTGTCCATAAAAAAATCCTCCACATTTTCCCCCTCTGGTGAGCTGGAACATGACAGTATCTACAGTCCCACTTTGGTCATTCAGAAAATGATTTGCCCTAGGTCAGGCATTCTCAAACTCTAGCGAGTTTCCAGATCACAGGGGCTGGTGAGATGGCTTAGCAGTTAAGAGCACTGACTGCTCTTCTGAAGGTCCTGAGTTCAAATCCCAGCAACCACATGGTGGCTCACAACCACCCGTAATGAGATCTGATGTTCTCTTCTGGTGTGTTTAAAGACAGCTACAATGTGCTTACATATAATAATAATAATAATAATAATAATAATAATAATAATAATAATGATAAATAAATCTTTAAAAAAAGTTTCCGAATCACAGAGAAGTCCCTCTCACTGCCCACAGCCCCGCTCTCTGCTTCCCGTGTGTGGAGGACATGTTATAAGCCAGTTTCTTGCTCCTGCTGCCTTGCTTTTCTTGTCTGTTTCTCTGCTTCCTCCCCCAACCCCAATAATGGTCTCTGTTCCTCTGGAACCATAACCCAGAATAAGCCCTTTCTTACATAAGCTGCTTTTGGCTATGTATTTTAACACAGGAAGAGAAAAGAAACCAGTCCATTGAGTTTATGGTTTTATGTTGGGTCATGTTGCAGCTGTCCCTGGTTCACCCTGTCACTCACAGCCTACTGTTTGGACCCTCCCTCCCAGATCTTTTAACTTCTAGAGATAAAAATTAAAGAATAGGGCTGGTGAGATGGCTCAGCAGTTAAGAGCACTGACTGCTCTTCCAGAGGTCCTGAGTTCAAATCCCAGCAACCACATGGTGACTCACAACCATCTGTAATGGGATCTGATGCCCTCTTCTGGTGTGTCTGAAGAAAGCAATGGTGTGCTCATATATAGAAAATAAATAAATAAATCATTTTCTGGCAGCCCTGGGAATTGAATGTAAGGCCTCATGAATGACAGACTCTACCTCTGACCTAGGTACAGTCCAGTACTCTTTCTGTAGCTTTTACTTCTATAACTAGGCCTGTAGTTTTATTTCTGGGAAAGTTTCATCACCTGTCTTTAGAAAAAATGTTGTTGCCTTTTTTTGTTTCCCTTGTATATTTAACTACCCAGAGTAACTTTTATTTAAATTTTTATAGGATTCTATTCTTTTTTTAATCCCTCCTCTCATTTTGCTGTGTATAATCTTTGGTCTTAGTTACGGTTTCTATTGCTGGGATAGACTATCATAATCTAAAGCAAGTTGGGTGGGAGGTATATTTTCAGCATACAGCTCTCAGGCTGGATCCCATCCCTGAGGCATGTGAAGGCAGGAACCTGGAGGGAGACACAGCAGGAATGGGGGTTCACTGCTCACTGGCTTGCTCCCCATGACTTGAACTGCCAATCTGATGGAGGTTTCCTCTTCCTAGATGATCCTAGCGTGTATCAAGCTGACTAATAATAATAATAATAATAACCAGTACCTCTGTTCTTGTTTCATATAGGTAATATTTTTCAGAGATTTTTTTTCTTTGTCTTTTACCTAGTTGTTTTCTGGGTTCTTCCTTCCTTCCTTCCTCCTTCCTTTCTCTCTCTCTCTCTCTCTCTCTCTCTCTCTCTCTTTTTCTTTCTTTCTTTCTGTCAAACTTTGTTTCTTTTTTTCCACTTATTTATTTATTCACTTTACATCCTGAGCCTAGCTCCCTCTCTCCTCCCAGCCCCCCATGAGCCTGTCACCCCATTCCCCATCCCCTTTTCCTCTGAGAAGGGGGAGGTCCCCCATCTGGGTACCAACCCACCCTGGCACATCAAGTCACTGCAGGACTAGGCACATCCTCTGTCACTGATGCCAGACAAGGCAGCCTGGCGAGGGTAACAGGATCCACAGGCAGGCAACAGAGTCAGGGGGCTGGGTGCTTTCTGATTTTTTGGGGTGTGTGTGTCTATTTTTGTTGTTGTTTCAGAGGGAATCTTAGTGACTACACGGCCCTGACTGTCCTGGAATTAGCTATATAGATTAGACTGTGCTCAAACTCACAGAGATTCCTCTGCCTCCAAGTACTAGAACTAAAGGCATGTGCCACCATACCCAACCTTTGATGTGTTTATTGAGTGATCTCTATTGATCTTTTCTGGGTGGTGTAAAGATAATCTGTCAGTTACTAAATCTTATCATTATTTGTGTGGAGATATTTCCCAGGGGGTCCGTTCCCTAATTCGCTTTCCTAAGCTCATCAGTTTCTCATACAAGAGCCATCCAAATTCTCACCTGGGAGCAAGGATGAGAACAGCTGAGAGGGTGTGTGAGCTGGAGGCCAGCGTTCTGAGAATAGGGTGGAGACCTCTGACCGCCACTGGATCAGTGGTTCTCAGCCTATGAGTCAAGACCCATCAGATGTCCTGCATATCATAGATTTATGTTATGATTTGTAACAGTAGCAAAATTACAGTTATGAAGTAGCAACAAAATAATGTTATGGTTGCAAGGGAGAAGGGAGGGGCGCCACCACAACCTGAGGAACTGTGTTAAAAGGTTGCAGTGTTAGGAAGGTTGAGAACCGATACATTAGATCCATCATTTGTCACCTAAATCCGTTCTTCTTGAGAGTCCTCATCCAACCTCTCACAGCCCCTCATCCTCCTGACTTGGGTGCTGTGGTTTAGCCTCTCTTAGGACCAACGGTCTTTTTTTCAGAGCCACAACCCCACAGAGGGATTTGGAGACCCCAGCTGCTACCTTCAAACCCAGTTACAGGCTTTCAAGCCATGGCCTGGGTTCCTTTACCTCGGACCTACTCAGCTCTCAGCCGTCTGGCTTGCTTCTCAGCACTCAGAATTTCGTTTGTATCTTTTGCCAGTCGCCATCTCCTCTTCCCATTAACACTGTGAGTTTACGTTTCTTTGGTCCTTTATTGTCATTCTAGTGGGTTTCAGAAGGGAAGAGAAATAAGAAACATATGCTGTTCTTTTACTTGAAACTTCTATTTCTTCTAAGCACCAGTGGAAACACTGGAATGTCTAAATCACTCAAATTACATTAGTTGTATTAGTGCGGTAGAATTGTGTTTGTTTCTCGTCCCCCATTCTCTGTAAACGCATTTGTTCTTTTTATAATATCTTAATTGCATTTCTCTTGATTCCGTTGTTCTAGTCCTGGGAATTCTCCTAAGGCAAAAAACCAATTATTTGCGCAGGAAGCTTCCACAAGACAGTAGTACCTCACAAAGCATTTAGGCTATTGAGCATTGAAAACAACTGAATTGTCTAATAATGGGAGGCTGGCTAAATACATTAGGGTCCATTCACGTAATGACGTTCTCTGCTGCTCTGGAATTGGTGTTTAGATTAATGATGTGTGAAATGTTCATAATACACTGCAAGTTTAAAGAAGATTATCAAAACCATATGCAGACCACAGTGGGGTCTTTTTTTGTGTTTTGTTGTTATTTTGAGATAGGCTTCTTTTATATGGTCCTTGCTGACTTAGAGCTGCCTATGTAGTTGGCCTCAAACTCACAGAGAACTGCCTGCCTCTGCGTCCTGTCTGTTGAGATTAAAGACATGTGCCACCACACTCAGCAAATATGACACCTTTTAAAAAAGTGTGTGTATGTGTGCATTTATGCACATATAAATAATATGGAGATGATTTATGAATATATTATAGTGCTCATACTAACATTATTAACTACTTGTTTAGTAATGTTCTCATTCTCATGCCCCTTCTCAGATTTTAAGTTTATTCTCACAAAATCACATGAGGCCAATGCTACTATTATTTTGGTTTTTACAGATTGAAAAATTATGGCCTAAATAATTCATGCACTTGCCTAAGAAAATATAGAGACATGATCCTTACCTGGACCCACTGATCTGAGTTGTACAGTTTAGTACACTTTAACCATAATTATTATTGAGCAAGAATACATATATATATATTTTTTTTCCAGTACAGGGTTTCTCTGTGTAGCCTTGGCTGTCCGAGATGAGGCTGTCCTTGAACTCAGAGATCCACCTGCCTCTGCCTCCTGAGTATTGGTATTAAAGGAGTGTGCCACCACCACCTAGTTTATAGAACAAAATATTAAAAGGTTGGTGGTATTTCAGGTGACCCTTTCTCTCTTTGTATAGTTGGGAAGTGAGGAAATAGCAAGTCTCGGAAGACACTGATCTTCGCTACTGACTTTTTCTTTGCAATTAATCACTGGAATCCTACTGTTCTCCCCTCTGGGCAACCTTCCTTTTGGATGGCTGGGATTTAAAGACTGCCTCTAATATGTGTTTACAGACAATACAGTCTTGGACTTGTCACATACTGTTAGATGACAAGACATTGGAGGGCACAAGGCTTCTTACTTTTAAGTCAAATCTTATTAGAAACCAAACTCTAATGAGAAATCAGAACATCAAAGGGCCAAGCAAGGCCAGGCGAGATGCCTCACAGGTAAAATGCTCTCCACACAAGCCTCAACAGCTTGAGTTCATATCCTCAGCACTCAAGCCAGCAGTGCTAGCATCTGTAATCTCCATGCAACCCAGCAGAGATGGGAGGTAAAGACAGAGAATCACCATCGACCATCTAGTCTGATGTAAGAGCACTGAACAAGAGACAGCTGGTGTCTAAGTCAGGGGTTCTAGTCCTGCACAAACATCATGACCAAGAAGCAACTCTGGGAGGAAAGGGTTTATTCAGCTTACACTTTCCACATTGCTGTTCATCACTAAAGGAAGTCAGGACTGAAACTCAAGCAGGTCAGGAAAAAGGAGCTGATGCAGAGGCCATGGAGGGATGTTTCTTACTGGCTTGCTTCTCCTGACTTGCTCAGCTTGCTTTCTTATAGAACCCAGGACTACTAGCCCAGGGATGGTACCACTCACAAGGGGCCCTCCCCCCCCCTTGACCACTAATTGAGAAAATGCCCACAGCTGGATCTCATGGAGGCACTTCCCCAACTGAAGCTCCTTTCTCTGTGATAACTCCAGCCTGTGTCAAGTTGACACACAAAATCAGTCAGTACGACAGGCATTTCTGACAAGGTAGATGGAAGACTCAGACTGAAGATCAGAACCTCAACATGGGCAGAGTGGCATGTTCCCAATTATGGCATCCCACACAGGCACACACATATACACACACAACACACACACACACACACACACACACACACACACACACTAGCATGTATTCATGTGCAGGAGATAAGCAAGGCTAATATCTTTTGAGCAAAATTCTGTTGACTTAATTTTCAGAATGCAAAGGTTGTCATAGTCGAGTCTGTCCCTTGTTTCTCCTCCCTCTTTTGTCTGTGTTTTCCCATCTCACCTAGCTCGGAATGGTTTATAGTCCCCATAAGCAGTCTTAGATGCTTTACTGGAGTCTGTGCCCTACCCCTCATTGGGGTCCCAGCTGAGTATGACTAAAGGTAATTCCTGATTTATAGAGTGTGCCCCACCCCCACTCCATTCCCACCCTGTGCTGCCTGAACTGGATCATTAAGGTGCAGCAGGTGTTCAGCATTGTTTTGCTATAAAACTCAATGGGCTTAAAGCCTTCAGAGATAATGTATTCCTGTATCAGGGTATTTATGAACGAGTAAAGATATTCTGGTTTGGCCCCAGTCCTGCCTCTCTAAGCTCCACACATTAAAACTGTGTTTTTTATTTCTTTACTTTCCCTAATATTCGTCCTGTAATGGTTGCCTCTGATTAATGTCCCTGCGTTCTCCGAGACACAGAAAGTGGTTTAGTTTTCCTCGGACGTTTTAACAATATTGTGATTTACAGAGCGATTCATTGGAGCCAGGGGGCAATGTAGTATAACAAAGCATTTTTCATAGGCAGACTTGAGGCTCCGTAGTAGCCACAAAGGCAGAGCCACAAATAGGAAAGCTGAGGTGCACACAACGACGGCGACCAAGGTCAACTCAACTGGCAAAACAAAAGACTCAGGCTTCTGGAGGTCGCTTTGTCTCATTGGATGCCTAGTAGAGACCTGTTAACCCAGGAAACCCCAAAGACACTAGGCAGCGCTTCTCCTTCGTGGGATTCTAACCTGAGATAGTAGCGTTGATTTTAGTCATATCACTACAGAGAGTGATTGATTGGCGCTACATGCTTCACTTGCATTAGGCTGAATATGGCATCCCAAATCACCAACTCTTCTATGATCTAGCATTGAAGAGTCAGAATTAGGTCCATGTGACTGACTAGTGTGCTGGTGACATTGTGCAAGGCAAGTCCCCCCCCAACCTCCCCACCCCTTTTCTTTTTTCATAGAGCAGATACGCTTTCCATTTCAGAGCTAGTTTTCAAATCATGGAAAGATGTAAGAGGAAGTTCTGCTTGTTAGAACCATTTCCTCTTGAGTGCCTGCTTGGCTGACTGCACATCACCAACCCAGGGTGCACAGGAACACAGCTTCCTGCAGCCTCCTGAGTTATTGGGCAGCTCCCTGCCAGAGAGCTTGATCATTAGCCGCGGCCGTGGGCAGGAGTTGGCTGCTGACCTTCCAACTAAAAGCCAACCTTCTTCCTGATGCAAGAGGCAGCCACCCATGGAGTTTTGCTCTGAACTAGACGGATCATGTGTCCAACCAATGGTTTTGTTTATTATTGTTTTTTTCCTTCCTGACAACCCCAGATTCCCAGACTGTAAAAAAAAATAAAAAAAAAAAATAGGGGTTGGAGAGATGGCTCAGCAGTTAAGAGCAGTGGCTGCTCTTCCAGAGACCCAGGTTCAATTCCCAGCACCCACATGGCAGCTCACAGCTGTCTGTAACTCCCGTTCTGAGGGATCCGATGCCCTCACACTGACACGCATGTAGTCAAAGCAACAATGCACAAAAATAAAAATAAAAAAAGCAGAATTTGAGGGGGGGGTGGCTCTACGTCACCCAGTAACTCTTGCAAGATTAAACTACCATGTGTTCAGAATTAAATTTGTCTCTTCTCACATGTCTAGTTGAGGAAACTACACAAGTGTACATAAACTACATTTTAAAAAATGGGGTACAGTGCTGGACTGTTTAACATTGTCCTTCAGAACAACTGAAGTTGTTGAGTCCTCCATAGGTCAATATACAAAGCTCTAAGTGTAAGGTTTCCTACGTTGTGGTAGGTTTGGATTTAACAGGTACATTGAAGTGGTATGCCAACCAGAACTTAGTGCAATGGCCCCTGCTTCCTGCTAGCCACACCACTGTGTGGTTCTCACATCCTGCAAGAACTGGGTGATAGGACCCAACAAATACAAATATGGTATTGGCCACATCTGAGGTTACATTATAAAGGACACTGAAGCTTCCTATATCCAACCTATAAGGTGCTGTGACTGCCTACTGTTTGCTAAGTAATCAAAGTTCAGCCAGCACCCACCCCAGTGACATCTCTACACCCTCTGACTGTCTTCAGCCTGCACACGGTCTGGTCTCATCCGCCATTTTATTTTATGTGGGACTCTCTGTTTTCCCTGACCTCTCTGGAGTACTCAGCCAACCCAGCTACCATGCCAATCTTATACAGCAGCCACAGCTAGGGGACCATAAAGAAAGGAACTGAGACTCCCTACCACTGACTGGCCTTGTGGGAAGTTTGGATGTGGATTTTCCTAACCAGCCAAACCTTCAGAGGACTGAAACCCTTGTCAAGAGCTTGACTACAACTTTATTGAAGGCCTTGGGCCAGAACCACCTGGCAAAGCTGTTCCTGCCTTTCTGACCCTCAAAACCCATGTGAGGGGATTCGTGTCGGTGGTTTCAAGCCACTGTCGCTGAGCCAGCCCTACCTCTGCTCCGGCCCTCAGCTCCCACCTGCACTTTGTCCTCTTCGGGCTCAGCAGAGCAAACCATCTGGCTGTGGCACTCTGTCATTCAGGGCTAAGTCCCTGCCAGCTCTTTCAGTGCTCTTTTGGCATTGTCAGAACTCGGTGACCGAGCCAGCCTGGGATGCTGGTCTGGGTTTTCTGAAGCCCGAGATCTTCCGGGCTGAGTTCTCTGAATAATGTCGCTGAGCTCGGGCTTGCAGCTTGCTGTTTCAACACGACCTGTGGTCTCCCACGAGGCTCACGACAACCGCCAACTAGAAAAAAGGAAAACATGCGAAGCAAGCACCCCCCCCATCTTGCCTGCGATAGATAACGGTCACAGTGGGGCACAAAACGCTCATCTGCAGGACTTTCCGTGGCATTTGAAGTTGAGATAATGGTCTGGATTGGAGTCACGCAGCTTCCTAGAGACTTTACAGGGGGAAATCCAGCCATTAGCAAAGCCAAGAGCTGATCAGAGCAAAGCATGTAGGGAAACCCAGTGAGCCATGGTGAGAGAGAAGAACAGTGGCCCCACGTCACCGGGACTCTGCCTCATGACAGCTGCAGAGTCACAGCTCCCCCAGGATCCTTTGCTCCAAAGAAAGGTAACATTCACTTAGTTGTCCACAGCAAGGGCCAGGAGGGGACTGTTTTGGTACCCCACCCCTGAGTCATCACGCCTAAAGATAACTCCCCTTTTTTCAGCTCTTGGCCTAGTCTCTTTCCCCACCTGATTTTGGATCCTTATCCTAGTTTGCCTGGATTATAACACTTGCCTTATACTCAGCAATCAGAATTCTTTTTCCAAGACAAAGATCTGATCGCAAAATAACCTTTCCTCAAAAACATTGCCTACTGCATCTAATCTAAGCTTCTGAACATAGTAGCCTAAGTTCTCTTAGTTCTGCTATTGAACAAATCAAAATAAGCTTTGTATGCACAGGCAAAGACACGGCTTGAATTCTGCTATGTTCTCAGATCTCTAAGCCTGTGTTTTCTCCGTTGTAGGATGAGCTAATAATGCTGGCCTCTCACTGAGCCTGGCTGGTAGTAGGCACACCCCAAATAACTGTTTAACAGCATATAGGTTATATATAAGGATATGAGTATATTTTATATGTGGTAGTATTACAGTGAGTTTAGGTGTCATTGTCTTTTATCATTACTATTATTATTTTATGATGCCTTGTGCAATCTTGACAACTTTAAAGCACACTCATTCTAGGATACTACATAGCCCAAATTTCTCTAACTCTTTTTTTTTCCCTTAGGTTAGCTGCAATTGGTTTTTAATTGTTGGTCAATGTTTTCTGACTGCACAGCAAAGTTTGGAGTTTTGTTTGTGTACGTGTCCTGACTCAAAGTAAAACATCCTACCTTCAGAGCTCCGGCAGAGAGAATCTTGGCATTTCTGGCATGGTCTGGCCCGTGTCTGACATATAAGGTGCTATTAATGTCTAGTGGATGCTAATCAAAAACCAGCCAGCCTCCAGTCCAGTGACGTGTATAAGCCTTCTGACCGACGTCAGTCTATATAGGCTGCAGTCTCAGGGCAGCCATTTGTTCTTATATCCCTGAGGCTTGAGTATCTGCTCTTCCTGCTTGATATTTCCTTCTCATTTCTCCCCATAGAAGCTCTGTCCGTCCTTCAAAGCTCCATTGCCATCTCAAAGCGGGGTTACAATGAGTTGATAGTGTAGGTTAAGGTGCTCAGCACTTAGGGAAATCCAAATCACAGGCCCAGGGAAATATCACCTCACCCCTACTAGAACGAAGGAAACGAGAACAAATGAAACTATAAAATAGCAGAAACCAGTCAACAAATAGCAAAAGCAGGAAATAACAAACTGGTAAGGATGCGGGGCTCTTCTTTCTGTCCCATTGGTGGGGGTGTAAAATACTGCAGGTTATTGCTGTGGAAAATGCTATGGCCAGCCCATTAAAAATTTTTGAATTTTTTAAAATTAAAAAAAAGAGAGTTACTTTGTGATCTGTGATTCTGCTTCTGGGTATGCACATCCAGAATATCTAGTGAAGTCGGTGTCTTGAAGATGTAGCTAATCTATAATCTATATGCCTGTATTCTCAGCAGCAATCATTAAAACAAAACAAAACAAAAATAGTAACACACGAATTTGCTAAAGGTGAATGGATAAGCAAGACACGGGAAACACAAAACAATAAAGTTACTTGGTCTGGAAAGGGAAGGAAATTCTGGCATATGCTACCACTCGGATGAACCTTGAGGGCATTATGCTAATCGAAATAAGCCCATCACCAAAAGACAAATATTCTAGGAGTCCATTTGTTTTTGGTACTTGGAGCAGTAAATTCTGTGGAGACACAAAATGAAAGGGTGGTTGCTAGGAGTGAGTTAGGAAGTTATTGTTTTATGGGTACAGAGCTTCAATTTTGAAAGATGCAAGAACTCTGTAGACGGATGGTAGTGACGGTTGCTGAATACTATATACTTAATGCCACCGAACTGTGTAATTAGATGGCTACGATGCCATATTTTATATGGCATGCATTTTACCACAACAAAAAAATATATCCCTTCCCAAGGTCATTCCATGAAACTGGGACTCTGAACGTGTGAAATATGGAAAACAATATGGAGAACAGTAACATATCTCATGGTAATTTCTATCAAGGGAAATCAAATTTTAGCTAGACTAATAATCGTGTCTGCATCTGTATCCCAGAACTCAGGAGGTTGAAGCCGGAGGAGTGCGTGTGAGGCCATCTTGGACTACATAGGGAGCTGGAGGCAAGCTCAGATACATTAGCAAGACTGGCTTAAGAAGCAAACCAGAACCAACGAGCAAAACAAACGGGGCCTAGCGCGCTATCATTGCTGTGTGCTTCCGTTAGGAATGCGGTCCTCAAGATTTGGTGTTGATAAATTATCATCCAAAAAAAAAAAAAAAAAAACTAAGTACATCTTCCCTGAGCCTTGCTTCCTGAAATTCTAACCAGAAAGTCTGGGGTGGAGCCTGGGATCTTTTTTTTTTTTTTTAACAAGTTTATATAATCCAAACAGACTCTGGATAATGTTTCTGGGACGTTCCCATTCGGTGGCTCTTGACCTTCCTAATGCTATGGCCTCCTTAACACATGTTGTGGTGACCCCAGCCATAAAATCATTTCATTGCTATGTCATAACCGTAATCTTGCTGTTATGAATCACAATGTAAATATATGTTACGCAGGGCATCATATCAGATATCATAACCCTCAAGAGAACCACTGCATGGAACGCCTCTATTTGCTCCTTAATCAGAACCCCCTGCCTCTCCTCCTGCATCAGGCTTTGCACTGGGAAAAGGTTGCACCCAGGGAGACTGTATCCTGCTCAGCACCAAGTCTGCATGTGATGTGTCTCATGTATACACTTATTCAGTGATTCGTTGGTCCAATAGACCAACTTCAAAATGGGGGACATAGCGAGGTATCCCCACTCCTAGTTTGGTGCACTTTGAGGTTACTGGAGACCCCTCAGATCCTGCAGGGTGGGTCTATGAGGAGACTGGCAATTTATCCACAGAAGTAACTCCAGTCTTGAAATATTAAGAGAGAAAGGACAGGAAAAGAAAGACAACAGCTAAAGCCAGGAAATCGCCATGAAGGTCCCTGGCTTTTCTAAGTCCTTTAAAGTAGCTGTGCAGAAGCCGCAGCTGAAGAGGCAGCCTGGGGCTAGCTAGCCTCTCAGTCATGCACAGGGCATTTTTGTGAGGAAGCCAGAGCAAGGAATAGTCCTGGTTGGAAGGCTGGGCTGAGGAAGCCTGGCTCTCAGCCGCCTCGACTTCCCAGATGCCGTGTTTGCTGGCACAACACTGGTGTTAGTGAAAGGAAGTGCGTGTCTTGGGCTCTGGTACCCGGCCTCAAACATCATTCTTTCCAGGGGTCTCCACCACAGTGCTGCCGCCAGGAGAATCAATTAGGCTCCTTCCCCAAAGCCACTCTGCTGTTTCAAGCCAAAAGGTAAAACAAATCCCCTATGGCTGCAGCTTGGGGCTCACAAAGCTACCTGTGGTTTACCCTAATACCGGGTCTGGGAGCTCCAAGGCCTGTGTTAGAGATGATCTACTGAAATGGAAAGAGAAAGTTATCCGTGAGGGTGACCCTGTAGCTGACAAACCCAAAGGACGCAAAGCATCTTCTTTTTAATAGCTCATCAGTGCTCAGTCGTAAGGTTTGCACTTTGTTTAGGCCTTATAAAGATTTTCTAGGAAGCCAGAGGTCAGGTTCCCAAGCTGAGGCGGGCAAGCTCTTTCTCTAGGAGACAGTAAAGGTCACATCTGAAGTAAGACAGTCTTCATTAAAGCCATCAGGATCGGGGTGTATTGATGTATTCTGGAACTAGGAGAGCTGTGGCAGAAGCAACGCAAGGCCAGCTGAGCTACACAGAAAGATTGTCATAAACTAACCCACCACTATCAAGGAGACTCCTGGTGTGTCACTGGTCCCCCAAACTATTCACCAAGAGCCCAGGCAGAGGAACGAGCTATGCATCCCCATGGGAGGAATCAGAACCACCAGACTGTGGCTAATCATCTCTAGTGTTCCTGGAGATGCGTGCACATCTTAATGCTTAATCATAGCACTTAGAGTGGTACCAAGACCAATGTCCCAAGTTATAGAAGAAGAAACTAAGGCATAGGAAAATGGCGGAGCTGCAACTCAATCCCTATTTTTTTGGTCCCTATCCCAGAATGCTTTTCTGCCAAACCCATTGTCTTCCGTGTTTTTTTGACTCTAATCTACTTCTTTACCTCACTTTTTGGGACTTAGTGTACTTTAATATCCAACCAGCTCTCGTTCCTTCCCTGATAATCGTAGCACAGGTGGACTTGCTAACAGAAGTGGAATACCAGTGTCACCATGGGACACGGAGAAAGGTCAACCTTAAAATTATGCCGCATAAGCAGTAACTGAGTCATTCGAACCCCTGAAAGAGAAAAGACAATGTGGAAAACCCATCAACCTGAAGGCTGCCTTTGGCACCTGAGATATGATATGCCATACATGGCAAGTATTAAACCTTCCTTTCTGGTAGGCTTTGGCAGCCCCAGTGCAAAATCAGCTTAATTTTTAAATAAGTAAGAAGATGGATGTACGGAAGAAGACATGACTTCAAGGGACGCTTTCATAAAACCTGTCATTAAGAAAAATATCGGAACCAACATTGGGGTCTAAAAAAGCAGCCTCCACATTTCCCCAGTGGTTCTACATCTGGGAAGCAGTCTGTGGGTGAGGATGTGACGACGCTCCCCGCCAAACTGGATGAGGCTCCTGGAAACAAGGTTAGACCACAGATTGCTGAAGCATTAGGTCTGGCCAGGGCCACTTGCTCTCAGCCAGCTTGAGAACGGCTGTAGGAAAATACTGTGCAATACATCCTGACAGAAATGTTTCAGTCCCTGACGTCTTTCTTGGGGCTGCGCTCTGGTTAGCGGGCCAGTGTGGACCACAGCCCTCCGCTGTGAGGTTTGCTCCTGTGTAATGAAGTTGGGTGGAACACCTCTTGACACCTAAGGAAACAGGGATTGGAAAGTGCAGGCTTGCCAACTCTGCTTCAAATGCGGCCATTGTGCCGAGGGTAGAATTGTGGCCCCGCGAGAGCCAGGATGAAGAACCACACTGTTTCTTAGACCGAGCCAAGCCCACACCGCCCTATTCGGTTGGATGCCTGGGAAGAGTGGAGAGGCCCTTCTTCAACAAGTTCTTAGCTTCGGTCCAAAATTTTAGACCTTGGACAGGGAAACAGAGAGGAACCGAAAACAAATCCAGTTGAAAATTTTAAGAGCATCTTGTGACAAGTTGCTCCAAGGTCAGGAAAAGCTCCCAAGAAATTGGTTGTACATGATTCAGAGCCGCAGGGATTAAATTTCCCATTAAATATACACCAGTTTGGAAATTAAAGGGAGAAGCGCCTGGGACAAGACATGTTTGGGTTTCTGTCAAACACAGAGCCTGTGGAAAGCAGTTTAGAAGGCAGGATGTGGCTTTCTGATGCTTCCTCTCTTGTCTGAGCTTTTGTTTATGAATGTCCCATGCTCGGGCCCGTTCTGTATTCTGGGAACGTCAGGAGAACATCCCTCTTTCGGTAGGAACTTCAGCTCACCAGCTAAGATCATTTTTCAGGAGTTTGGAAACCTCCACATGTTTAGTCCATTTTCTCCCAGAGCTTTGGTCTCCCATCCGACGGTGGAGAATTGGTCTCAGGAAAAGATGCTACAAACCACTAAATCTAACCCCGTGCCTCAGATGAGATCAAGGCTCCAAATACTGGTCAGCTCTGTAAAGACACCTGAGAGGGACTCGCCTCCATAATAGCTTCATCCTTACTCAGTCTCCTCTATGGATCATGATGTACCCCTAGCCACAAAAGCCCCAGCTGCCTCTTGCCCTCCCCCCCCCGGCCCCATATCATCCTATTCTCTGCTCTAGTCCTCCCTCCTACACTTCTCTCCCACGCTTTGGGGCGCAGTCTCCTCTCCTTTCCGCCGCCTCTCCTCTCCGCCCGCTTTCTGCCTGCCTTCTAGGATCAATTCTTCCTTCACTTTTGGGGGTGCTAGGGGTTAAATCCAGGGCCTCAAACACGCTAACTGTTAGTTACATCTCCCGTCTTAAGTTTCTCCAGGCACACCCGTTAGTGGTTATTTAGGTCAGGGCTTGTCAGTAGTAAATACGTCTCTTACTTTAGAAAATACCTATATTTTACCCTCCGTGGTAAACAGCAGTTTCTCTGAGTTCGAGGTTGATTGTAACTGTCCCCCTGCACTTGGAAGACATTTTGTTTTCTCAACTGCCCTTATTTGAAGTTACTGGGGGGATTCTGGCTACACGCCCAATTATCCCGTGTTTGCAGGCAATCTGCCTTACCTCTCTGGTTGCTGTAAAGATGTTTAACTTTTGTCTTTGATGCTTTGCCGTTTACTGTATGTAATAGGTCTGGTTATGGGTTTGCTTTTGTTGATGGTGCAGAGGACTCATTGTGATTTTTTTTTTGAACAATAGTTTTATTCTTGCTAATATAGGGGCATTCTCATTAGTGCTAATGATAGACACATACATCACATGTTTCTATGTGCTGGACGTCACCTCTGTGATATCAGCTGGTTCTCAGAGGACCCCTAGGCCTGTTTTGCTACTAAGGGAATTGGGTCACAAGGAAGTTATCCCTTGCTCAAGGTTGAACAGCAATTGCTTGGGCCAGTTTTTGAACCTAGATATTAGATTTTTCTTAAAAAAAAAGATTTATTTATTTATTATATATAAGTACACTGTAGCTATCTTCAGACACTCCAGAAGAGAGCTTCAGATCTTGTTACAGATGGTTGTGAGCCCACCGTGTGTGCTGGGATTTGAACTCAGGACCTTCAGAAGAGCAGTCGGTGCTCTTGACCACTGAGCCATCTCTCCAGCCCTAGATACTAGATTTTTAATAGTGTCTCTCTTTTTTCTTTTTTCTAATTTTCTTCTTCTGATACTCCTGTGAGTATATGTTGGTTTTTTTTCCATTGCCTTCTTGTTTTCATAGCCTCTTTTCATATGTTCAGTCTCTTTGTCCCTAAATGGAGCATTTGAGGTATTTCCTCAGGGTTCTTCCATCCCACTAACTCCTTCACCAGTGTGTCTAATCTGCTATGTAGCCCACAGAACCTTTAATATCAGGAAGAATATTATTTTATTTCTAGAAGTTACTCTTGACTTGTTTTTAGATCCTTTAAAAAGAAATGTCTTGTACCATTCTTAGAATAGCGCTCCTTGAGTTTTTTTAAGCAAGCATTTGAAAACACAAACCTCATGGCTTCTGCTATAGGAGGCTGTGGCAAGCTTAGCCTGGCTGTTCATTTTGACTGCAGGCTGTTGTATATGGTGGCTTAGAGCCTTGGTGTTTGGAGACTTTATAGTTTTTCCTCTCCTTAAGCCAGGCTTCATTTCCCTTCCTGTGGGAATCCTCTGTGGCCTTCAGTGCTGAAGCGTAAATGAAGGGTGGTTTTCTGTTTGCTCCTAGTATCCTCAAGATAGAACTGGCTACGATTACTTTCTGTTGCTTTCCTGACTGGGGCCTCCCTTCTGACACAGGAGTGGGCATTTGGACTCTACATCTGTCTCAGGCCTGTGCGGGGGGTGGGGTGGGTGTATTTTTAAGGCGGCCATTTTTGCCGCTTTAGAGATGAGGCCGAGCATCTTCTTTGATGTCTTCCTGGGCTGCTGTCTGAGTTTTATTCAGGGCGTTTCATCCCAACCTCTCCTTTTACCTAGGCCAGGAGCTCATCGCCTGTGCTCACAGGGTCACTACTGGGTCTGCTTGTCTCTCTAGGGCACTGATTCTCAACTTTGGAGGTCACATAGCAGATATCCTGCATATCAGATATTTACATTACAGGATCCATAGCGTAAGAAAATTAAAGTTATGAAGTAGCAAGGAAATAATCTTACAGTTGGGGGAGCACTACAACATGAGAACAGTGCTAAAGGGTCACAGCATCAGGAAGGTTGAAAGCTGCTGCTCTGGGGACACTTCCACATGAATACCAGAACCGGCTTCTCCATCCAGTTTATACCCCAGCACCTAGGGGTTTCCTTCTGTGCATGTCAACCCCATCTTTTTAAACAACAAAGATTGTCAGTTACAATTCTATTGCTGTGTCAAAATACCATGACCAAGGTAACTTATAAAAGAAAGTGTTTAGTTGAACTTCTGATTTCCAAGGGCTAGAGTCTATGATGTCGGGGGTGGGGTGGGGTGGATGGGTAAAGGCGTGGCAATAGGAATGATTGAGAACTCCCACTTTGATCTGCAAGTAGGAGGCAGGGAGAGGGCAGACTGAGAATAGCACAAGTCTTTGGAAACCTCCAAACCCACCCCCAGTGACACATCTCCCCTAATAAAGTCACACCTCCTAATCCTTCCCAAACAGTCCCACCGACTGGGGGCAAGTATTTAAGCATATGAGCCTATGGGGCCATTCCCATTCAAATCACCACATCCCACATCCTGGCCCCCATTGTCTTGTAGACATCTCATCATGCAAAATGCATTTAGTCCAACTTCAAAAGTCCATATAGGCTTTTGGTCTCAAGGCTGTTTAAAGTTCAAAACCTCTTCTGAGACTCAAGACAACGTCTTAACTGCCACCTATCAAAATGCAAATAGTTCCATCATACAATACACAGACTATACATTACTATTCCAAGAAGGAGGAATTGGAGCATTTGAAGGAAACACTGGACCAAAACGACCCAGCAAAGCAAACTCTAAATCGCGTCTCCATTTCCAATGTAAAAGGGCTGAGATGTCTCTTCTCGTCTGTCTTTGCTGAGTACAACCTACATCTCTTTCTCCTGAGCGGGCTCCACTCCTCATAGGCAATGCTCCTGTAGCATTGGATATCTACAGGATATCTGTATCATAGGCAGATATCCTGTAGCTCTGGGACGTCTCCAAAGCAGTCTCTCTTCGTTTTCTCAGCTTCACACAATGCCCTCCTAGGCTTTCTTGCTCTCTCGGTGTCTTCATGCAGGGACTATCCTGCCACACGTTACCTGGCTTCAATGACTCTCCTTCACCGCAGAGGAAGATTCTATAACCCCCTTACTTATGTATCCTCCAAGACTCTAAAGCCAAACCCACATAGACTGTGCTGATGCATTTGGCTGCCAAATTGGAGTGAACCTTGACGGCCTTACATCGCATTTGAGGTTTCCTGGGTTGTTTTTTAGGCCTTTTCCTTTCATAGGTTGGAAGCTCAGCTGGGTGGGTTCTTTCCCCCAGATCACTCCTCCCTTCATTCCGTTTCAGATCAGGACTCTCCTTAACTCTGCTCACCTCTGCTCACCTCTTTCAGCACAAGCCTTTAGCTCTCACATTACATTTCTTTTTCTTTTCTTTTCTTTTTTTTTAAAGAGTTATTTATTTATTATATGTAAGTACACTGTAGCTATCTTCAGACACCAGAAGAGGGCGTCAGATCTCTTTACAGATGGTTGTGAGCCACCCTGTGGGTGCTGGGATTTGAACTCACGACCTTTGGAAGAGCAGTCGGTGCTCTTACCCACTGAGCCATCTCTCCAGGCCCCCTTCTTTTTTTTTTTTTTTTTGGTTTTTCGAGGCAGGGTTTCTCTGTGTAGCCCTGGCTATCCTGGAACTCACTCTGTAGACCAGGTTAGCCTCGAACTCAGAAATCCGCCTGCCTCTGCCTCCCAAGCGCTGGGATTAAAGGCGTGCGCCACCACCGCCCTTCTTTTTCTTTTCAAACTGTCTGCTTTGTATTTCTTTCTACCCGGCTCACTCTTTTTCATTATAGACCTGCAAAAAAAGTGACTACAAATACCCATGCAACAGGGTCATTATTAGACTGTTTTAGATTCTCCTCCAACCAAATAAATTAATCTAAAATTTCAATTTAGTCTTAGGCCAATTGTTAGGATGAGGGCAGAAGGGACCGGATTCTGTACCAAAGTATCACAAGAACAGGCTCTAGCCCTGTTGTTAATAATGTTCCCCTATAAACTTCTTGAGCTGGGGCCTCTATAGTCCACACAGTTCTCCGTACTACTGGCTAGCAAGATCCTGCTAGGCTAGCCCACTAACCTCTGTCCAACCATTTTTTTCTAGTCCAAAGTCTCAATATCTTCCACATGGCTCAAAAAGCAACATGGTCAGGCATCTCACAGCAGTCGTCCACTCCTGGTACCAACTTCTGTATTAGCTACTTTTTAATTCCTGTGACACAACATCATGGCAAAGCCGGCATCTTTTAAAAAAGCATTTAATTAATTATAGTTATGGTTCTAGAGACTTAGAGTCCATGATGGAGAAACAAAGGCACTGGGCAGGAATGGTTGAGAGCTCACATCTTTTTTTGCTTTGTTTTGATTTTTGAGACAGGGTTTCTCTGTGTAGACTACCTTGGTTATCCTGGACCTTGCCTTGTAGACCAGGCTGGCGTCAAACTCAGAGTTCTGCCTGTCTCTGCCTACTGAGTGCTGGGATTAAAGGTGTGAGCCACCACTGCAAGAACTCACATCTTGATTTAAATGCAACCAGGAGGAGAAAGAGAGGGCAAGGTTTTGGAATGACACAAGTCTTTTGAAACCTCCAAATTCCACTTTCAGTGGCACTCCTCTTCCAACAAGGCCACACCTCTGAGCCCTACCCATGTGTTTCCACCAACTGGAGATCAAGTATTTAAACATATGAGCCTATGGGAACTGTTCTCATTCAAACATCATACTTGTTTATTTTAAATTACTTTTTAATGGTTGTGAAATCCATTAAATTCATGACCCACTACCTTAGCTTTTTAAAGTTCAGTGGCACTATTTACATTCTTGGTATTGAATAACCATCACTACCACCCATGTGTAGAACTCCTTTCATCTGACAAAACTGAAACTCCATCCTCCATAAGCAATAAGTCATCTTTTCCTTCACACCAGACCCAGGTAACACCCGTTCACTTACCATCTCTGCAGACCTGGCTACTCTAGGCACCTCATACACAAAACATGTGGCAACCTTTCCTTTCATGACAGCATTCCACTTACTTATATCTTCAAAGTCCATCAATGTGTTAAAAAAAAGTCCTTCATTTTTAAGGCAGAAGAAGAGTTATCAATGTGGCGTGTGTGTGTGTGTGTGTGTATTTCAGCCATTGATAAGAACAGCATACAAGCATCTCTTTGCATCCCTGAGTGTAATTCTTTGGAGTAAATACCCAGAAGTAGAGTTGCTAGATCATAAAGTAACTCATTTTAATTTATTGAGGAACTGTCATCCTGTTTGCCATAGTGGCCCTATTATTTTCTATCCCCACCATAGGTGTATATGTTTCAGTTTTTTTCTCCTTCCTTGCTAATAGTTATTATTGCCTGTGGGTATTTGAAATTTTTTCTTCTGTCTTGTTCATAGTTATCTTAATAAAAATGAAGTGGTATCTGGTGTGGTTTGGGTTTGCATTTCTCTAATGACTTGTTTCTTTTTACATGCTTGTTGGCTGGTTATAGATTTTTGGAAAATGGTCATTCAACTCTTCTGCCCATTTTTAAGATTAGGTTGTTTAATGTGAGTGTGTGTGTGTGTGTGTGTGTTCTTGAGTATAACTGTTATTGCCTGTGCATCCTAAAGAGTTTTCTTTTACGTTATAAAAGGTTTATACGCATTTACATGGGAGGTTTTCTACGCTTTTCTATGCCACTGTGGTGGATCAGGGGAGCCAGTGCCCCTCCTGCTGGTCTTTTCCTTGCCCTCTGAAAGTTTCAGAGTCATAACAAAGAAACTTCCCAGCATCCCTAGCCTTCTGCTCTGCTCCTCTGTTGTAATAGCTCAAGATTTTCCACCAAATGAGACCCACTGACCCTGAAACCCTCTCAAGTGGGGAATGGAACTGTCTCTGCTGTCCTTTGGAAGCACACGACATCTTGGGTTCAGGAGAAGGGTGACAGTTACTGATGATGCCATTGATCTTCCTCTGCACTCAGACTCCCAATGTCCTCTCCTGTGGCCACACTGTGAACATACCAACTCTCAGTTCTACTCAGAGTGTTAATAGAACTCTGACTTTAGGAGTTGGGATTATAGCCCAAAGATAGAAAGGTTATCTAGAAAGTACAAGGTCTTGGTCCCCTAGTTCCAGTAAACAGAAACAAAACCCAACAAACTTTCTAGATGGACACGTAGGACTTTAGAATTCCATTTTCAAAAGCATGGTGGTCCCTACTCAGTTTGCACTTCTAGCTCCTTACGCACACACACACACACACACACACACGAGGGGGGAGGGGGAGGGAGAAGGAGACAGACACACAGACAGAAACAGGAAATCCCATCCAAGAGTTGGTGGCTACAGGACTTAAATGAGCTGATGTGTGTTAGATTCCTGGGCACGTACTAGCTGTCTTAGAGCAGCACAGAGAGGGAAGGGTTTATTCAGTCTTACAGTCATAGTCCATTATGAAAGTCAAGACAGGAACTCAAGCCAAGAACTTGGAGGCAGGAACTGAAGCTGTAGCCATGGAGGAGTATTGCTTATTGGCTTGCCCCCCATAGCTTACTCAGCCTGCTTTCTTATACAACTCAGGACCCCTTGCATAAGAGTAGCACTGTACCTAGCAGGCAGAGCCCTCCAGCATCAATGATTACTCAAGAAGATGCCATACAGACTTATCTACAGCCCACTCTAATGGGGTTGCCTCTTCTCAGAAGACTCTAACTTGTGGTAAAAGTTGATAAAAATCAACAAGCACACCCTGATAGGCTCTCCATGAAATTAAAACACTATTTTCAAAAGGGATGACACAAAAACCTGTTTTGCTTTCTAACCCTTCCTGGCCAAATCATGAGCAAGTGGAAGACGGGAACTGTGGCTCACCTACCTTAGCACTTCAGCATCCTGCACAAGACTTGGCACATAGGAGGTACCCAATGAATGTTAACGGGATGGAATTGCCCAACGTGGCTTAACCAACTAGTGGCAAAGTCCACATTAAACTCCAGCCATCCAGTGTTCTCGATATCACTATACCAATGTCTGTGGATGGTTGTGAGCTATTTCAGCAAAGTAGTGTGCGTGCAGGAAGGAACTCTTTCCTCTACTGTCAGATGTGAGCGGTTCATTGTTACGGGATCAGCCATTATGAGGACCCAATGGGGCAATGCTCTTCACTACCCTTGGTGAAATGAGAAGCACAGAGAAGAAGGATTAGGGTTGGCTATGAGCCATGACTTCCTTCTCATCTTTATCAAGGAGAATATAAACTGGAGCATGTGTTTCTGCTGTTATTTCAAAGCCATCAAAAGAAGACTTACCTCCATGGCCCTGGGGGACCAGTCAGTAGTAGATGTAGACTCCTTCATAGGTAGAGGAGGTAACATCCTCTGGGCTAATGCACTTTTGCCCGCGCTCTGTGCTAGCAAGCCTCTCTCATCCTGTGATGATGAACCTCTAGTTGGTCACTTTCCCAAGTATGTGTGAGTCCCAGAGATAGACTGCATCTAAACACCAGAGCCATCCAAAGCCTTACATGATGGGAGTTTTCCAAAGACCCCATGAGGTAAGATATTGCCCTACTAAAAACCTCAGAGAGGGGGCTGTAAAGATAGCTCAGTGGTTGAGAGCACTGGCTGTTCTTTCAGAGGATCTGGGTTTGATTCCCAGCACCCACATGGCAGCTCCCAACCATATGTCACTCCACTTCAGGGGATCCATTGCTCTCTTCTTGACTCCTGAGGCTACCAGGTACATACATGGTATATAGACATACATTTAGGAAAAACACTTACATACAAATCCATGCGCATAAAAATATATATATATATATTTGTATAGAAGAGACATGCTAAAGTCAGAAAGAGATTTTAAAAAAATAGAAAATAGTATGGCAGAGATGAATATGAACAGGGATGTTATAATTCTCTATAAAGAATAAATCAACCACAAAGAAAACAGAGAAGCCATTGGACATCAAGAGGGAGAAAAGAAACAAAGCCAGGGAATGAATCCTCTGGGTTCCATATCCACCCAGTATGAAGCAGAAAAGGTAGGGATCCTCTGTGAACTCAAGTGTCAGGGCTCGCTTGCAGGTGGGAATAGCTCGCTGAGCGCCTAGCCCAGCAGTTTTACCATGGGGCTGCCGAAGGCTGGGTCAAGGGAAGACCCAACAAGGCAAGAAAAGGGAAGAGAGAAAGGGAAGGGGTGGTGGGGGGGGGATGAGAACTAGCTCAGGTGTCCAGATGGCTTTCAATTTTGGATTAGATTGAAGCAATGCCTTCAAAATTCTGAGCAAAGCTATTGTAGCCGTACCTAATTAATAAGTCAAATTGATCCCAGTGATGGCGACGTTCCTCACTTCCTGCCCCAATGTTCTGGGTTCCCAAATGAAATACACACACACACACACACACACACACACACACACACACAGCCTTTATATTTTGATATGTCTAAAGTAGCTCAATGGTTGGGCCACTTCCTAACCTTCATGTAGCTAATCCACCTCCCTCTGATATTCCCAAGATATTACTTACTAAAATCTATATTCGCTGCCCTAGACCCAGCCATGCAGCCTCTTGGGCTGTAACGCCCTGCCCTCCCCCTCCTACACGGCATCTATGTTCTCTGTCCCACACCTTCTCAGGCATGGTGTCTTTCTGCTCCTATTCCTGGCGTGGTCTCTTTCTCTTTCCTCTTTCCTGGGTCCCTCACCCAAGAATCCTAAAAGTCCTACCTCTGTCTGCCCTGCCCAGCCTTTGACTGCTGGCAACTTTATTTACTAATCAAAACCATCTGGGGACAGGGTCCCCCAGTGTCTTACGTACAGATGTACAGATTCTCACACAAACAATTTTGGAGACCCAAATTAACATAATATAAACAACATTAGACCAAACTGACTACAAGTTATATCCAGCCTGAAACTGTGTATCTAATTGTAGCCTCCCAGGACAGAGTAACGAACTTCAAGATCTCACATTCCTTGGGATACTTCCTCAAACACTCCTGCATAATCAGCCTCATAAAAACAAGAAAGAGAATAATAAATGTGTACATTGCCCCCATAGAAGAATACAAAGAAGAAGGAACCTCACACAAGGAGGGGAGAATTGCCCAGGCTGGTAGCCTGTGGAGGTTGCCTGGCAATGACAGCCAATTCTTTAAGAAAATTCAGCCTACTGTGAAGGAAACAGTTGGGACCTGATTTGGGGATTGACTTCGGATGCATAGATAGAAAAACTAAGTAAGCAAAACAAAACCGTTTGGAGTTGGGGCTATACCTCCATGATGGGACCACATATGTAAGACATGCGAGGCCTTGGGTTGAATAGAGAAATAAGCAGAAGAAGGCAGTTATGCATGTTTTCCCTTTTCTGTTTCTGTT